>JAECXO010000149.1:0-527500 GCA_018152825.1 Scaptomyza hsui | reverse complement strand
TTGCGCCTCCAGCCATTCTGCTCTTTGAAATTGAAAACGTCTATATCCTTTACAGTTTTTGGGCTAGAGCCACCAAATTTTGTGTTAAAATAGGTAATAACGTTCTCTTAAAAACTACATCAAAAACTAGATGCCACGCCCACAATTTCCGCCTCCTGCCCTTGCCATTTTATAACAAAAATGCATGTATCTTCCAAATTTTTTAAATTTTTATTTTTTTTTTTTAGTAGGAAGATAGATGGTGAAATCTATCAAAGATCTGCACTTTGGATGTTACGCCCCCAACCTACGCCCCACTCACCGACTCTTTGAAAAACGGGAATGCGTGTATCTTTCACCAGCCCCCTTTCAAAAATGGTAATTTAGTTATCTCCTATAATTTTTAAGATAGGAAGACAGCTGGTGAGAGATATCAAAGATCTGCTTCGAGAATTCGGATGCCACGCCCACCTTTGCCGCTAAAGTTTTAAAATCGGAAATTCAGTTTTCTTTCACATTTTTTGAGCTAGAGTTACCAAACAGCTGGCGATGTTCACCACACGGCCCACCCCTGCCGACACTGCATTCCCGCATTTCAAGCAGAAATGCTTTAACTGGTTTCAGAGTATTCTGTAGTCGGTTGCGTCGACTTGCAACGTTTTCACTTGCTTAAATTTTGTGTCGACTGTTCGTGGTTGGTAATAAATAAATAAATAAGTAGAAATAAAAAAACATCATAAGCTTGGTGAACTTTCCCCACTCCTCCTGTTTTCCTCAAAACCAAAAAGCTGTGCACTCCAGACCAACTCATTTTTAAGGATGTGTAGGTAGAACTCTTTGTTCGTCGTCTTCTCGATAATGCGAATCTCTCCCACCCCCTTAGAGAAAATGCAACCCAGACCATCATAGATAGCTTACAAAACTTTACAGTTGATAGCACGTTTTTTGGCTGCTGGGCTGGGTTAGGTTGCCGACAGATGCGACCTGGGCCATCATTATAATACAGTATAATCTTCGTCTCAACGCAGAAGATGACGTCATCCCAGGGCTCATTAGACCTATTGAATACAGCAAAGCAAACAGCAGCCTCTTCTGCACATTGACAGCAGACATTAACGGCTTCATACGATTAATAAATGTGCTCATTTAGAATTGTTGGCACAGTCTCGTGGCACACTCGCTTTTTGCAGATCTTTTGAATATCTGCTGAAATTCTCCTTAGGCTTGTTTGGGGACGATCGTTTAACGATATTATAATTTTTGGGTGCTCCCATCTAGACAGCTTCTGCGGAAGAAATGCTTAGTTCTAGGTGATTTTCCTTTTCTGCCCGTCCAATAATGTTGAAAATGTTTCGGAGCTTAATTCTAAACATATGATATGATTTGTATGGGTCTTTATTGACGCATTCGTGCACCATCTGTTGAGGTACGAAAGTACCAAATAAAAGGGTCTTTCTACTGCAACGTCATTTCCCATTATTCACTGTTTTCAATGACGGGAGATATGTGTGTATTTCATCACAAAGTATGGACGATCAACCTTTTTCTATAAATATTTACGGCATTAAGGATCGATCCCACTTGGGATCTTGGTTAAATAAATATGCATTTTGGCAATATACTTTCCAAATTAAAGGATTCAGCTGTTTTGGACTTAACGAAAAATACATTTAAGTGGGCCAACGACACAAAGCACTACCTAACGCCAAACCGACTAAGTGGCGCACCGCTTATCGTATTTTGTTATTTAATTAAGAGAAATCAATTTCACCATTGATAAGTTTGTGTAAAAGATTACACCTAGCATTGTTCTGCCGTCAGAAAGAAAATTGCATTAGTAAAAGACTTCGATGGTAGGAAGGTAAGTTTATGTTAGTATTTTAGCCAAGTCCGATGACAGCAAAGAGCAGAATCTGTATTTGTACCGATTCTATTCTATCCTGATGAATCCTGAGCTTGCGAAACCACAAAGGTGCAAGATCCATATTCAAAAACAGGATGTACCAGATAAATGTAAGAGCTTCTGTTATATAGGGAGTTCTTTCGACCAGCGCTTAATTAACCCCAGGTTACTTTTAGTTCGATTTGCAACAGACAAGACATGCTTGTCAAACTTTAGCTTTGGGTCAAATAAGATACCCAAATCTTTAAAGTTTAAACCTTTAAATGCGATCAAGTGCTTTACTTTCGACATGATAAATATTAAAAAAGGCATACGGCTGCAATAAGACATCACTTCATTACATTAACTTAATTTACTTTGAAAAGTTTCAAAAAAATCAGTTTGAGCAGAAAAATGAGTTACTGTCGATTTGCATATCTTCACATCATCAGCATAAATCAGCAGCCGCAACTAACTTTTAACAGATTAACGGTGACTTCCTTGTGGGACGCCAGAAGTTAACTGAACAACCTTAGGGACAGAGCCCTTGAAGCAGACTCTCTGTGTTCTAAGAACTAAGAAATCCTTTATCCACAGAATAAGATTGCTTTGCAAGCCCAAAAGAAGTAGTTTGTAAACTAAAAGGTAGTGATAAACTGAGTCACAAGACTAACGGAAATCAGATGTAGGTAGTTGAGAGGCTATTCATTTCCCAAAGATCTTTAGACAAGCGGACAATTTAGAGATACCCCTGTAGTTCTAAACATTAAACTCGTATTCTGTTTTATGGTGTGGAATAATAAATCACTTTCTAAATTTTAAGATTTTAACATAGCTCAACTGACAAGCTCAAAAGCTTATGCAAAGGTTTTAAAAGACCTTCAGCGCAGTACTTAAGCACACAGCTTGGTACTCCATCTAGTACCGGAGAAAATACGAGCCTGATACTCTATAGATCACTATCACTTACTCTGTGATTCTTGGTCCAACATTGCAATTAGAGAAATTAACCTGATAGGAGTAGGGTAACATGACTTGATGGTCATATGAACAGTTGAACAGCTTGAGGAAACTCAGAAAATAGATCTGCAATGGGCTGATCTGAGTAGGAAGCCTATTAAGAAGAAAAATAAATCAGAGGAAGCTGTAAAATACACATACACATAAACACATAATCTGAATGGGTGTACACTGCATTCGTGGAAAACTTTCGGTGTCATAAAAAAAGGTATGAACTTAGTAGGTTCGCAATAAGGTCGGCTGAGCCGCATTATATAAGTTTTTAGGCAGACTCCTTTTGGGTAGGCAATAAAATCGACTTAACAACATGATACCTATTGTAGAACGCTTTTATAACGACACAACTGTTAATACTGAGAGTGTCTGTGAATAATTTAAATTTATTGAAATTCTTTACAAGTGTGGAACGTCCAGAATGTTTTTTTGTCATTAGTGAGAAATACACTGCCCATAATGAAAAGTATTTAAAAGACAGCAAAATTGTCAGATAATAATAATCATTTGAAGATTGTTAAATTTTTTAACAGAAAAAGAAAACTTTTGGATGCCACAATGGAAACTATCACCGAAAATCTATCGCAGAGATTATAGTCAAAATAATCAAGAGACCAGGAGAGAAACAAATCGGTTATAGCAAATGTGACAGGATGAAAAAGAGTTATGAAGGTTTGATAGATGAGTGTACATATATTTATTCATTAATTCTATTGATCGACACTTGTGTTCTTCTTAACGATCATACAACGACTGACTGGCGCGCTCCTTACGCGTCATTCTTAACATAGCTCATTTATTTATGAGCATTGCATTCTTATGTTAAATATCAAAAAGTCATAGACCAACTAAATAACAAGACTGGAATTAAGCACAGCTATGCACTGTTAACTAATATTCTGCGTGGTCGGTGTGCCAACAGGGGAAAATTGAATTTCATCGTTCTGTTGTTTCGTTGATTTCCCCCGCATACCTGGCGACAAACAACTGGTGCATAGAGAAGTACCAGTAAAATTAAAGCGGCCATTATTGTTAAGGTTTTTGCTTTGATTGCACAGTGTGCGATGCGCAAACAAAGATTTCTTGTTGCCGTACTTCATTTCTCTTTTTGTTGTTACAGAACTTGAGTTTTGCAATTTTAGAGTTTTGCTTCGATTTGCATGCTGCTGCCTTAGATGGGAGGGTAGCTTACATTTCTTATTAACTTTGCGTTTTTGATTAGATAAATGCAAGAACCTTAAATATATGGATATATGGAAGGGCATTTTATATATTGGACGTATATGTACTAACGAACAGTACAATCAAGCTTGAAGAGCAAGGGGTACAAAATTTCTTGTCCTTCTGATCGGAACAGCTAAACTAATTTGGCTGATTAATTCAGAGGAATCAATTTCACCGATTATTAGTTTGTGTAAAAAGACTACACCAAGCATATTTCTGCAATCAGAAAGAGATGGAAGATTTATTAGTAAAAGTCTACTATGGTAGGAAGGTAAGTTAATGTTAGTGTCCCAATTCAGTCCCCTAAGGGTAAAGAGCAAAAACTGCTTTTGTAATTTTTCTTTTCTATCCTGGTGAATCCTGTATTTAGGATGCCAAATACAAGATCCATATTCAAGAATAGGACGTACCAGAGAAGTTTAAAGAGTTTTGATAATATAGGGATCGTCAAATTCTTTCGACCAGCGCTTAATGAACCCCAAGGTACTAGAGGCTTGTGAAATTTGAGTTTTGGGTCAAAAAGAATACCTAAATCATCAACCCATTCAATGCAATCGAGTGAGCTACTGTTAAGACAATATACAGTGAAAGCTCCCAACAACGGACGCTCTAGTTAGCGGACAACTCCTATTAACGGACACTTTACATGGGATATTTTTTCTATTCAACTTATTGTGTCCTATCTCTAAAGCGGACAGCTCCCAACAGCGGACAAACTTTTGGGAACCATGAGTATCCGTTGTTGAGAGCTTTCACTGTATATATGAAAAGGGTGGGCGTCTATAAAAAGACATGACTTTACATATATTGCAATTAAGATTTAGTAAGTTAACACGACAGCAGTACCTGACATGCATAATGTTACATCGTCAGCATACATCAGCACTCGAGAATGGTAAATTATAGATGGAAGGTCATTGCTGAAAAGTGTAAATAATAAAAGTCCAAGGTGACTTCCTTGCGGAACCCCGGAAGTGACATAACCACCTTAGAGACAGAACCTTTGAAACTGACTCTTTGTGTTCTATGAATTAAATATTCCCTTATCTACAGAATGAGATTGCTTGGAAAACCTTAAAGTTCAAATTTATGAAGTAAAAGGAAGTGATTAACCGAGTCAAAAGCCTTACTAAAATCAGTGTAAATAACAAACAAAGATCTACAAAAATGTTGTAACTGAGAAGTTATCAATTTCTCAAACATTTTTGAGATAGCAAACAATTTGGAGATACCACTATAATTTTGAACATTAGATTTGTCTCCTTTTTTATGGAGCGGAATAATAAATGATTCTTTCCAGATGTTAGGAAATGAACATTTCTCAACAGACAAACTCAACAATTTATGAAACGGCTTTAAGAGACCATCAGCACAGTACTTAAGCACACAGCTTGGTATACCGTCAAGTCCCGTGAAAATACGGGCTTAATACCCCGTAGATCACGTAGTAATGAACACTCCGTGATACTTTGTTCAAAAACGCAATTGGAGCCATTAACCTGATACGGGTAAGGCAGATCGACCTGATCATCAAACTGTATGTATCGGCAATGGCCTGATCTGTATTGGCCGACTCTTTTTCAAAAGATTCGCTAGATGGAAATGTTGAAGACCTTCGCTTCGCATTAACGAAGTCATAGAACCGTTAGGATCCAAATTACCGACTTAGGTAATTTTTATAACATAAGTTATTCATGATTGAAAAACTGAAACGTGCAATCAATTATGATGAGTAATGAACAGAAGAGCCAGATTTTCTGAAACTATTATACAACTTAGATTTTCGATTTTTAAGGGCTGTCAACTCTCGCAGGTTTGTTTTTCCTACTTGGCTTACCAAAAGGGACACACATGTCGAATTAATTGTCTAAGGTGCAATAAAAAATACTGATTGCCGTATCCAAGTCCTCAGAACCATAGAGGGACGACCAGTCAGCCAGTGCCAAGAGCCGGGTAAGTTTAACAAAATCGGTTTTCCGAAATTGACGTACCCGTCTTAATGGTTCACTACACTGGCGTACGGCACAGGCAGGCAAAGTGATCAACACCTCCAACGTCGGGTGGTATAAGTCTTCAGGAGTGGATATGGGAAGGGATCTTTACACAGATAGAGTGGATGGATCCAAAACAAATACCAAATCAAGCATTCTACCAAAAGAATTTGGAATACCATTGGTCTGACCCAATGACATTTCCAATAAACCATCCAGAAAATCAGTCTGCACTGTAGGGGTCAACACGCTTGAGTCCGGACTTGAAATCCAAGTAGCTTCAGCAATATTAAAATCACCAAGAACTACAAAATATCACGATCAGAAAGCATAGAAGAAATGAAAAGTATTGCTGACAAATGTTCATTGTAAACAGAGCTGTCAGATAAAGGTGGTATATAGGAACAAGAAATATAAATACCAACACCATTATTATTTGACTTTACAGCAACAAACTCAATATATATAGAACCACTTAATATTACTGTCTCAGAGGAAAAGTCCACATCAACAGCATTAAGCACCCCACCGCCACGGCGCAGAGGACGGTCCTTTCTATAGATACAGAATCTGTTAGATAATACTTCAGAATTAAGTACGTCTTGTCTATAGCCACGTTTCCGTAAAGGCAACGACATGAAAGGGAAAAGATTGACTATCAAGGTACAAAGTACTAAGTTTACTACAAAGTCCTCTAACGTTCTGATAGCCCAGTGAGAAGGAGGTTGTTAGTTTATTGAACTATCAGAAGTAATAGGCCCATCCACCAAGGAGGGGGAAACAATCGGAGGCCGATTTTTCTTTTTTATTTTTGTTTGCAGTATATTATTTTACTATAATGTGTTCTGGCCAAAATTCTTTAGAGCAGATAGCATCAAAATCTTGGTTTGAAACACTGATTTTAAAGGACGAGATATCACGGTCATATCACGGTTACATCTTCTGATTATAAATCAGGGGGGAGCCAGATACAAATTCATGTTTCTTTGGAGGAACACCTACAATTTTTTTTTAAATATTCTCAGCTGAAACCTCTTTAGGAGCCACAGTCTGAGGTATATGATCAATCGGTTCAATTCGTATGTCAGTTACATAAACGAAACTGACCTCCGGAGTAACCAATGAACAAACACCCACGACAGAGCCCGCCATAGGAGCAGCAGTCTGAGATATAGGATTTATAGGATTTTGTGGCTCATTTTCAACCGAAAGACCAGGATCGGATGTTGCTACATCCATGGGACAGATGGCATTAACATCCAATATCTTGCCAGTATCTGGAGGAGGGATTGAAGTTTTTTTTAGATTTTGCGTTATCTTTAGGAACTCTCTTCTGATTATCTGCAGTGGCAGATCCAGGGGACCGACTAACTAACGGCTTCTTACGCTTTGGCGATTCCGTCAAGATTACATTGTTCTTCAAATTGGAATCCATAGCGGAGAACAGTTCGTACAATTGTTTCAACAGTGCAAACATCTCTTTGAAGCCTGTTTGCGTCTCATGAATATTGCCATACACTCTTTTAATTCTCGACATGACTAGCACGGCCAATCGAGATAAGAGGTTTCCATATTGTCTTCGGACCTGGCATTAATGTTTGCACATTTTTCATGTGCGAAAGCACCACACATCCAGCAACTGACAAAACCCGCATTTGGGTTTTCACCACGGACTTTGCACTGTTTGGCAAAACAGAAAGACATGATTCAAAAAAATAAAATATATAGGGAAAATTTAGTTATGTAAAAAAAAAAGACATAAGTAAAAAATAGTACTGCAAAAAAATTTATAAGTATTTCAAATACTAACAAAATAATGAACTCTAAAGGCAATACAAAACAAGTAAGAAGGACCTAGTCGAGATTTTCCGACTAGGAGATACCCCGAACTGTGTGCATCTGTGACTAAACTTCAATCTTCGATATCTCTTGTGTTTCTCAATTGATTTCGATGAAATTTCTGCAGATTTTCATTATTTTGTATCAAGTTTCTAAAACGTGTTTCAGATTATCGATATTCGATATTTTTATGTTACCGATCACATGTGTATATCAGAAACGGAAATAATTATCGAAAATCAAAAACAAACTTGTACTGCCCAGGACTTAGATTAGTTTATGTGCAAAATCTGAAGTCTCTTGCTCTTATAGTCTCTGAGATCGAAGCGTTCATACATACAGACAGACGGACAGACGGACATGGCTATATCGACTCGGCTGTTGATGCTGATCAAAAATATATATACTTTATAGGGTCGGAGATGCTTCCTTCTGCCTGTTACATACTCCTGCACAAAAACATAAGCGGTGTTCAACAGTTCCGTTTCATCGTTTCATGTTTCATGGATGAAACGCATAGCTCGTGAACGGCATTTTGCGTCTCAATGCGTTTCATATTTTCGGTGACTGCGCTACAGCTGAATGTATTAAGAAAAAATGCCATATAAAAGCTTTAAATATATGTTTTGGAGTCATGCGCTTCTAAATAGTTGTTGGTTCTACTGTTATAAATGAGATGATTACTAGTTTATTTTACCAAACAAAACCAATTTAAATTACTTTTGTTTGCGGCGGTCATTAATCAGTTGTTTTCATCCTTTTTTGCACAAAAATACACCAAATATACTGAAAAATACTGAACATCGCGATGCATCGATAGCAAATATCGATTAAATATCGTGCTCTTCATATCTTCACTTTCATGAATCATGAAACAATTTTTTATTCATAGGCTGGGGTGTTTCATGCTTTCAAGAATATTTTCTATGTAAGTTGTTGTTGCCGGACGCTTGAAACATGAAACATGAAGCGATGAAACGAACTGTTGAACACCCTCATTATAACCCTTTTAAACATTTCATGGGTTCGGGGTATAAAAAGCTCACAAGCAAGAATACTCACAAACAAAACAATTATATCGACGCGAGCGCGACTACCGAGAGCAACGATAACGGAGTATAATTGAAACGCGACGAACAGAATACAAAGAGTGAGCGCTTGAGAGCAAACGAAAAAATGAAACGGTTTTTGGTGCTCTAAAAGCAAGCACAGCAGTGATGCCGATTTGGCCTTTTTCCGGACAGATCTGTCCTGTTTTTAGGTGCTTCGTCCGGAAAAAATATCAAACATCCCCTATCCGGAAATCTGGCCTTTTTTTTAGATTTTATTTGATTGATTTATTAAAAATTTTTCAAGTGAACAGTGTGGCATCCTTTTTATACTTTGATGCCGAAGGTCTCATAGTATATTGGTTTTGTGCAATGTCCGTCATGGTGTCTGTCCGTCTGTCCGTATGAACGCAACTTTTTTCGACACCCGTAAAGCTAGAGACTTGAAACTTTGCAATTATGTTTGTCTATAGGCGAGACAGATAAAGTGTCAAGATTGTGTCAAGGGTGCCACGCCTACTAGGAGGCTGGGAAATCGATAAATTCGATAACTGAAAACCGATAAAACCAAATATTTCTCACATTCTAACAGCTAGAGTTACCAAATTTTGCACGCAGATAGCTAGTCATGTCCCTGAAAAAACTGCATCAAAATGGATGCCACGCCCACTCCTTCCGCCCCCATCATCCCTGCTCCTTGAAATTGGAAACGCCTATAGTTTTCACATTTTTTGGGCTAGTGTCACCAAATTTTTTTTAAAAATTTTTTAAAAAAACCCCTCCCCCCATTATTTTAAATAATTTTTTTTTTTTTTTTTTTTTTTTTTTTTTTTAAAAAAAATAATTTTATTTTTTCCCCCCCCCCATAAAATTTTTTTTTTTTTTTTTATTATTATAATAAATTTTTTATTTTCCCCTCCCCCTTTTTTTTTTTTTTTTTTTTTTTTTTTTTTTTTTTTTTTTTTAATTAGTTTTTTTCCCCCCCCCCCCCCCCTTTTTTTCCCTTTTTTCCTTTTTTTTTTTTTTTTTAAATTCGGGGGTGTCCAAAAAAAAACTTTTTACTTGTTTACATACTTTGTATGAAAAATAAATTACTGGGTGATTTGATTTTAAGTATAGAATGTCTGAAATCCAAAATAATTCCATCCGGTACCGAAAGGGATGTTTTTGAGAAGGACTTCGTAAAGCATGTAAAACGAGATTTGTATTTGGGATAGGAATTTGAGTCAAATTTGAAAACCTTGAAAGAAAGAATTAATGACGCAACAGAGCAGACAATCCGATTAACCTGCACAGATTTTGTGATCGAGTGGATCAATCAGCTAATGCAGAGGTATGTTTTAAAATGTAAGTTATTATTTATGTGCTACAAATATTTTTGGATTTAGATTGCCGGACAACTATGAAATTCTAAAACAAGTTGACCTGTTTTCTGTTGATCGTGCTCTACGAGCGAAAAAATATCAATTTTTGCCAATTTTGGAACTCTTCAAACTCGGTGACGAACAACATACAGCTAGTAAAATGGGAGAATGTTGATAATAGTTCGAAGTTTTGGTGAGAAGTTAAAAAATATCGGGACTCGGCAGGTAACAACCCATTTCGGAGCTAGTAACATTCGCGCTGACAGTGCTTTCGAGGTCGAAAGGGTGTTTGGCCAAGTAAATTTGGATACAAAATTTTTGTCCTGTTTTCTGTCCTTTTTTTTATACTTTGATACCGAAGGTCTCATAGTATATTGGTTTTGTGCAAAGTCCGTCATGGTGTCCGTCTGTCCGTCTGTCCGTCCGTCCGTATGAACGCAACTTTTTTCGCCACCCGTAAAGCTACAGACTTGAAACTGTGCAATTATGTTTATCTATAGACGGTACAGATAAAGTGTCAAGATTGGGTTGCCACGCCTACTAGGAGGCTGGGAAATCGATAAGTTCGATAACTGAAAACCGATAAAACCAAATATTTCTCACATTCTTACAGCTAAAGTTACCAAATTTTGCACGCAGATAGCTAGTCATGTCCCTGAATTAACTGCATCAAAATTTTGGATGCTACGCCCCCTGATACCGCCCCCATCCCCCCTTCTCCATGAAATTGGAAACACCTATAGTTTTCACATTTTTTGGGCTAGAGCCACCAAATTTTGTGTCAAGATAGGTACCGACGTTCCCCATCAAAACTTGGATGCCACGCCTCCTGATTCCGCCCCCATCCCCCCTTTTACTTGAATTTGGAAACGCCTATAGTTTTCACATTTTTTGGGCTAAAGCCACCAAATTTTGTGTCAAGATAGGTACTGACGTTCCCCATCAAAACTTGGATGCCACGCCCCCTGATTCCGCCCCCATCCCCCCTTCTAAATGAATATGGCAACGCCTATAGTTTTCACATTTTTTGGGCTAGAGCCACCAAATTTTGTGTCAAGATAGATAGTGACGTTCCCCAAAAAAATTCATCAAAATTTTGGATGCCACGCTCCCTTATTCCGCCCCCATCACCCCTTATCCATAAAATTGGAAACGCCTATAGTTTTCACATTTTTTGGGCTAGAGCCACCAAATTTTGTGTCAAGATAGGTACTGACGTTCCCCATCAAAACTTGGATGCCACGCCTCCTGATTCCGCCCCCATCCCCCCTTTTACTTGAATTTGGAAACGCCTATAGTTTTCACATTTTTTGGGCTAAAGCCACCAAATTTTGTGTCAAGATAGGTACTGACGTTCCCCATCAAAACTTGGATGCCACGCCCCCTGATTCCGCCCCATCCCCCCTTCTAAATGAATATGGCAACGCCTATAGTTTTCACATTTTTTGGGCTAGAGCCACCAAATTTTGTGTCCAGATAGGTACTGACGTTCCCCATCAAAATTGTTGATGCCACGCAAATTTTGTGTCAAGATAGGTACTGACGTTCCCCATCAAAACTTGGATGTTACGCCCCCTGATTCCACCCCCATCACCCCTTCTACTTAAAATTGGAAACGCCTATAGTTTTTACATTTTTTGGGCTAGAGCCACCAAATTTTGTGTTAAGATAGATATTGACGTTCCCCAAAAATATGCATCAAAATTTTGGATGCCACGCCCCCTGATTCCGCCCCCATCCCCCCTTCTACTTGAAATTGGAAATGCCTATAGCTTTCACATTTTTCGAGCTAGAGTCACCAAATTTGGTAGGAAGATATATGGTGACATCTACAAAAGGTCTGCATCAAAAATTAGGATGCCACGCCCACCTCTGCCGCCCACTATTTAAAATCGAAAATATCGATATCTCTTATAGTTTTTAAGATAGAGCCCGTAAATTGGGTAGAAAGATAGAAGGCAGCATCTACCAAAGATGTGCATCAAAATTTTGAATGCCACGCCCACCTTAGCCACCCGCCTTATAAAATCGGAATCGGCTATATCTCTAACAGTTTTTGAGCTAGAGCCACCAAACTTGGTAGGCAGATGGATAGTGACAGTTAAAAACATTTGATTCAAAAATTTAGGTGCCACGCCTACCTCTGCCGCCCACCTTTTAAATTTGGGAATTAAGTTATCTTCCACAGTTTTTGAGCTAAAGTCACCAAATTTGGTAACATGATAGCTGGCGATGTTTACCACATGGCCCACTCCCTTCGCCCCTGCATTCCCCCTTATCAACCGTTCTTTTACTGGTATCAAAGTATTCCGCAGTCGGTTGCGTCCGACTGCAACGTTTTTACTTGTTTTTTTTAGTTTTTAAGCCTGTTTTTCCGTATTGTACGGAAATTTTGGCCTTTTTTGACAAAAAAAAAAAATGGCATCACTGGTCCACAGCGTACCCATTTACCCATCGTAAATTTAACGTTTCACACAGACACATGCCGACGCCAACCGAACACTGGCGGATGTCAGTGTTGGGAGCGTAAAAATGAGCTCAGTCGCAACCGCGCTGTCAACAAAGCAGGTTGATGTCGCTTTGCGTCGCATTTTGCATTTGCCTAATTATGATACACGCAGAAGAAAATTATGATTTTCTTATCGCTTTCGCGTACAGATGAAGGCATAAGTACAGGGCATGTTATTTGCAACTGTTTTAACCCTGCAGTTCGACTTGGAGCGATCGCTCCCAATTCAAATCTGAATGCATGCAGGTTTCAATCAGACCTGAATTTGCAGTGAAGGTTTCAGCGAAGGCTGCAGCGAAGGCCGCAGTGGTCGAGGCAAGACAGCATTTCGGAGAGAGAAATTAAGTGAGAGCGTGTTTAAGCGAGGAAAGGAGAGAAAAAGAACAGTTATATTTAATTCTATCACTTCAAGTCAAAGAGCAGTCATTTTTCGTTCGTTTTAAGTCAAAGCTAACTGCATACGAAATATGTTCGGCAACAGCGCAATGCTGAAGGCATCCGCTAAGTAAACGGGAGGTGCAGGTTCAAATCCCGGCGCAGGCTATCATATTTCATATTCGGTGAGTTTTGATCTAAACTAATTTTAATCTTTCTAGCAATTTTAATAATTTAAATTATAGTTCTAACATTTCTAGTAGACGCATGCGAGTGTATTAAAATTAAAAGTGCCATACTTGGTTTTTCTGGTATCCGAGATGTTAAAATGAAAATTTCAACAAAATTAATGTGAAAAATAATTATTCGATTATAATCGAATACTTTTTTTTGTATTATTTTTTATTATTTATTATTTACCATATTTATGTTCTAGATAAAATTATACGCAAAAATAGTTTAATTGAATTTTATCTGAGTGCGCTTAGGAATCCCGCTTCGCTGCGCATGAAACGCACGTGCATGCATGAACGCGCCGCTTCTCTTTTCATGCGCATTTGCATGCATGAACGCTTCGCTTCTCTTTTCATGCGCATGTGCATGCATGAGGCCCTAGGACATCCCCTTGTTAAATTCATGAGCGAGGCTGGCATGTGTCAGTGTATTGGTGTCTTTACACTGCGCAAACGAAAAGTGGCGTTATTATTGCACGCTATGAAAAATTATGCTATAGTTAAAATAATACATGATTACCCAAACTTAGGTGTTAGATAGTGCGTGCGTTAAAGCTTAAAATAGTTGCGAATAACATGCCCTGAACTTATGGCTTCATCTGTACGCGAAGGCGATAAGTACATCATACTTTTTTTCTGCGTGTATCATAGTTACGCAAATGCAAAATGCGACGCAAAGCGACTTCAACCTGCTTTGTTTATTTTTACGCTCTCAACACTGACTTCGGCCGGTGTTCGGTTGGCGTCGGCTTGTGTCTGTGTGAAAAGTTAAATTCACGATGGGTAAATGGGTACGCTGTGGACACCCCGGCGTTAAAGTAAGAAAGCGTCAACAAACAAAAACAATATGAGTGAAAGCAAAACGAATTGAGCGGTAAGCTGTGACTGCAATTTGGTTTTGTTTTTGATCACTTTGCAAAGAATGCAAATAAGTTATTAATCTTAGTGTCCACTCTGTGTTTTACACTGGGATAACACACAAAGCCACAAAATCTATTTATTTGCACAAAGCACGGGTTTTAAAAGAAGATAAATCGCAAAGAAATAAGAAAGGCGAAGCGCAAAAAAAAACACGTCCGTTGCTGATGAGAAGCGAAACGAAATTTACATTACTTAATTCAAAACTAGTATTAATACTAATTAAAAGGTATTTTACAAACAAATACTAAATATAAGTAATCATAATACTACACTTATGTTTTAGTAATTATATTGACTAGGAGTGAATATTTCGATAAAGGGTATTTAAGGTCTGCGCAGTTTGTGCGTCTCAGCCACAGCACCAGCACATATGTATAAACTGGTCTTGTTGCGTTTTGCCTATTGCTTAAATCCGCTTGCTGCTGCGTAACACAAGAGGGTAGTATAGACTAAAGTTAACTTTTCGTTAATAAATAACTAAACGCAAGCTATACCTTAAATTACAAACTCATATATAGAAAATTGTCTTTATCATGAAAATATATATTTGTGATATTATGGACCATAACTGAATATTGTGACAGAGGGTATTTTTACTTTGTGCAATTGGGCGTCTTGTTGTGTTTTGCCTATTTTCGATGCATGCGTGTATGTATTCGTTCGCGATCATACCCTCAGCTTGTGCGTCAGTCTGTCGCCAATTTTAAAATTAGCGGAATGAACCCGGCATGGTCTGTGAGCTCTAGTTCGCGACTAGAATATACCCTAAACTCATACTTAGTGCGGACAGTCATTGTTTGTGTATTCCGTAACTTAATTTCAGTCTTCGATAAATATGCTGTTTCTCAACCAATTTCGATGAATGATAAGTTGTCAGAGATTTTCAATATTTTGTATTAAGTGCTGGTCTCCAAGATCAATGTGTTTATTCAGAAAGACTGACGGATCCAGAATGTATATATTTTATGCGGTCAGAGCTGCTTTCTTTCGGCTGTTTCATTATTTTGTACACAACCATCATACCTTTTTTTCGCATAAAGAAACAGACTCATCTCGCGAAATGGCGGCAAACCTCGAAGCACACGCAAAAAGCAAAATGAAACCAGATAAGTTTCGTTAAAGGGGAAGTGGTTTTTGCGTATTGCTCTTTTGTTTACAGGGCCTTAACATGAACCATTCTGGTTACCAATTAAAAATATTTGGCCGACTATTTTTATTTAAGTATAGCTATTTTTTTTACAATTATTGTTTTGTATAGATTATACCATACAACTAAAAATATGTACTTAGGTTCATTCTGCATATACATATACACATCAAGAATGGGCAAATGCAATAACAGCACTTGCTGGTGGCTGAGACGCAAAAACAGAACAACGTAAAAACTACCCTTTGTTTGAATATTCAATTATTACATTATTATTATACAAAATTTATTTTAAGTGTTCATATACAAAACAAGTTTATTTTATTTCGTATTTATTATGTTATATTCAGCGTGTTAGATGATTTAATAATGCCCTACCTAATTGCCAAAATATTAGTAATCATATATTATACATATCATATTGCTTTTATCTAGTTATTAAACGAAATTTCAAGTAAAGTCAAACTACCCTTCCTTGCTAAGCAGCAACAAGCGGATTGAAACAAAAACCTCGTCAAAGCTTGCCCAGCAAAATATGAAGCAAATGCACCTGTTTACAAATACTAATGCATTTTTACCGTCGCTTCCCCTTTTCCCCTAAAAGCCGATGAAAGTGAATACAAACTGAAACAGACTTGGGTCTCTCTGCTATGAGTTAACATTTTGAGCGAGCATAACATAATGTTAACAATCATGGGTCACTCTCGTTCACAGTGTAGTGGAAACCCAAACAGTACTAGAAATGGCCCATCTATTACATTATTTGGTCAGTGTCTATAATAGATTAATGAACCTAACATAGATTGGAAATTAGCAGTGGCCAGTTTACAGCCCTGTTCATTAAAACGCATCCAAACCAGCTCGCCTGACTTGACGAAACACTGCTTTAAACCTCAGCGACGCGCAGCTGATTTTTTTTGATTCTTGCTGCTATGCTGACTATCCACGACGCTCCGCCATTTCTGATTTGTTTTTACCATTGTTTTGTTTTGATTATTGATAGCTGTTATTGAATTTCGCTTTGAGATGTATGAGCGCTGACATGCATACATACAAACACATCTCATAGTATGTATGCATTTGAGCACACAGCGTTTGCTTTGAATTTTGCTGTTTTGCTTATTCTTGCGAGCTGGGTCTGTTTCTTAATGGGAAAAAAGGGTATAGTGGTTGTGTACAAAAGTATGCAACAGGTGGAAGTAAGCAGCTCTGACCCCATATAAGACATATATTCTTGATCTGTTGATCTGGTTGCATGCAAATGACCGTTAAACGCAAGCAGTAAACGACAAAGCTAATCGTCGCCGCATACATTTTTCAACCAGGGCCAAAATTGAGAGACTTGTCCAGTCTACCTAAGTGTATGGTCTTTGCCGGCGCTTATTACATATCTATGTTAGGTTTATCAATCTATGGGTTTCATGCGTATAACTTTTTCTGTTAAAGTTACCGGCGCTTATTACATATCTATGTTAGGTTCATTAATCTATGAAGACTCCAACAACCGATGCCTTATTATACCCTGAACACATAAAATGGGTAAAAGGGCTATAATGGTTTTGTGCAAAAGTATGTAACAGGCAGAAGGAAGCAACTCCGACCGTATAAAGTATATATATTCTTGATCAACATCAACAGCCGAGTCGATATAGCCATATAGTCCGTCCGAGAGACTAGGCAGTACAAGTTTGTTTCTGGCTTTCGATAACTATTTCCGTTTCCAATATACACATGTGATCGATAACATACAAATATTGAATATCGAAAATGTGTAACACGTTTTAGAAACTTTAGACAAAATAATGAAAATCTGGGAAAATTTCATCGAAATCGGTTGAGAAACACCAGCGATATCAAAGATTGAAGTTTAGGTCACAGATGCATACAGACAATGACTGTACGCGTTAAGTATGGGGTTCGGGGTATCTCCTAGTCGGGAAATCTCGACTGGAGCCTTCCTACTTGTTTAAACGAGAATTCGTGTATCTTTCAAAGTTTGTGAGCTAGAGTCACCAAATTTGAAGATAGATGTTGACATATACAAAAGATCTGCATCAAAAGCTTGGATGCCACGCTCCCAACCTTCGCCCTTCACTCCTACATTTTTTAAAAACGGGAATGCGTTTACCTATTAGAGTTAAGACTTTCTACCATACGTTCATTTACTGGTCAGCAGTCGGTTGCGTCCGCAACATTCCACTTTTGGACAAGGGATTGATTTAGCGGATATATAAGATGATGAGAAAGAAAACCATTCGCACGTTACAACTACAAAATGTTTGGTAATTTCAACTTTGCTTTTTAGTTAATTTTTTTTAACTTTTATTAGTTTACCAACTACATTTTTAATAAACCGTTTTAAAAACTTAAAATGTTTTAAAATTTGCACTTTGACAGCCAACCGTGATTAACCATATAGACTTACAATGCTCATTTTAAAGCTTAAGAAATTTTTTATCATCGTCCCCTTGAAATTTTTGAATTATCTCTTTCCGTTTAAGATTTATGATTTTTGCAATGCTTAAATTGCGATTCTGGCAGAAAGTGGTTTGAGGTTATTGAAGCCACTACGTGCATCCACAGTTTTTGGGCTGGCGCCTTATCACTTAGATGTATGAACAAAAGATAACGAATAATATACAAATGTGACACGAGAATATTATATATTTTTTTTATTTTTTTTTTTGAACACTTAATTTAAAATCTGTCTTCCTTGGACAATTATTAAATTTCCTTAGAACTTGACATACATTTTTTTTTTTAGCTGACGCATAAAATTAGGTGAGGTCCAGCGGGTGGTTTCTTTTCAGTCTTCTTATGGTAGTGCTGTTATCCAGCAGGCCAGAAGCTAGAATATTGACATGTTGGTTTAAGCGTGTGACGTATCTGAGGCTGCTGTCAGAAATTACTTACGCAACCCACGGAACCTTGAGAACGCTGTGTATCGTGGCGTTGTCATGGTATATATGTGCATTACCAACTATACGCAGCGCTTTATTTGAAAAATTTGTATGATTTGCCGGTTGCTTCGTTTGGCAGTTCCCCACAGTTGAATGCCGTACGTCCAAATTGGTTTAATAATTGCCTTATATACAAGCAACTTTGACCAAGTGCTGAGTCTACTTTTAAGGCCAATAAGCCAGTAGAATTTCTTCAGCTTTTCATTGGCCTGCTTTCTTTTTTTAATTAGATGAGCCCTCCAAGTTAGCCTTCTGTCTAAAGTCATACCGAGATATTTTGACGTTGCTTCGTCCGGAATTAATATTCCTTCCAGGTATACAGCTGGGCAGTTACCTGGCCTTAGGGAAAATGTAGTGAAAGTGGACTTGTCATTATTTACTGCAGTGTGCCACCTTCTTTGCCAGTCATTCACTAGATCCAGCTCAGTTTGCATAATTCGAGAGGCCTCCTCCGGTGTGTCAGCAGTGGCTACAAATGCAGTATCATCAGCGTAAGTGGCAACAAGTAGATCTGGGCTCACAATCACTGGCAGGTGTGCTGTATATATGTTATATAGCAGCGGGCCTAGCACACTGCCTTGGGGGACGCCAGCTCTGATGCTCTTTATTGCTGAGCAAGCATTACCACATTTCACTTGAAATTGCCTGTCTGCCAAATATGACACAAGGAATGCGTAGTAGGGCTGCGGTAGGCTCCCCCTGATTTTAAAGAGTAGCCCAGGATGCCAAACACGGTCAAATGCTTGTTGCACGTCAAGCATTACTGCGCAGCAATATTTTTTGGCTTCAAATGCGTCCAAAATACGCTGGACGACTCTGTGGCATTGCTCCGGAGTTCCATGACCGCGCCTGAAGCCAAACTGATGATCGGGAATCAAACTAGTATCTTCCAGTATTGGTAATACTCTACGCAAAAATATTCTCTCAAGTATTTTTGAGAGAGTCGCTAGCAGACTTATCGGGCGATAAGAAGAAAGAATGGCTTCAGGTTTGCCAGGCTTAGGTATCATAACTACCTGGGCTCGTTTCCATTGCGCTGGAAAGTGCCCTATCTGTAGGCATCTATTATAGATTTTGGTAATCGCCTCAATGCAGACTGGAGGAAGTAACTTTAGTGCTATTTCATTGATACCATCATCGCCTGGCGTTTTGCTGTTTTTAAGCATCGCAATACATTCAACTGTCTCATCTTCCAGTACCGGGTTTATTTGGCTGCTGTCTTGAAGAGTACCAGCGGGTTGCTGCTCCAACTCCGTCTCCGTTATTTCAGTAGGTGTACATCTAATGCGAGGCGAGAAGACGCTTTCTAGGTGACGTGCTAACGCATTGGCCCTGTCAGCATCCCATCTGCACCAACTGCCGTCTGTGTTTTTTACTGGAGCAGATCTTTTTATTGGCCTTTTAATTGATTTGGTGACCTGCCACAGATTGTGATGAGGCTCATTGGGTTCGAGCTTCTCCAGGAAGGCGTCCAAGGCCTCTCTCCTCAGGCTGATGAGCAACTCCTTTAGCGCCTTTGCAGCTCTGTTCAAGATTGCCTTGTCTCTTGGGTTCCTTGTATTGAACCAGACGCGCCTAAGTCTGCGTTTTTCGTGAAGCAGGTCGGCAATCTGTGGGCTCCATAGGTGGATTTCCCTGTTTAGAATCCCTGGCGCTGACTTATTCTTGGTGCAGCATATGCTGCTGCGTCTTGATTGTTTTTAGTGAGCGCGTCAATGGCATCCTCAACATCCTGGCCACTGTCCAAGTTTGGATTGGGGTTGGTGTTTCTAATCAACCAGTCTTTGTATTTAGCAGTGTCAGTAGATTTATATATGAGTCTCCTGGGCGCTGACCTCATCACGAGTGAAGCATTTATGTACAGCATAACCGCGCTGTGGTCAGAGAAGACGACCTCATCTGCCACAGTTTGTATCCTCCCTGGGTCGACACCACAGGAAATTCCAAAGTCCAAAACGTCTGGTAGCTTCAGCGGATCGGTGGGCCAGTAAGTTGGCGTGCCAGTGGAGTGACAGTTAAGGTTTCTTGCCTGGATCTGCCTGTATAGCGCTTGTCCCTTGGGGTTGTTGGCTCTGGAGCCCCACCAAAAGTGTTTCGCGTTGAAGTCACCGCCGATGATGAATCTATTTCCAAGTTGGCTTATCAATTGAGAAAACTCCTCGTCCCTCACACTGTGTCTTGGTGGGCAATAGGCAGCAGCGATGGTGAGCTCTCCTAGCACGGTGTTGACTTTTATGGAAGCACATTGCACCCAGTCTTCCTGGATAGGTGGGAGCTCCGTGTACACCAAGTTGCTTCTTATCAGGATGGCAGCTCCGCCTCGGGCTCTTCCGTTGGGATGGTTACAGTAAATGAGGTCATATTCATTTATGGAGAAATATGACCTTGACGAGAAATGCGTCTCGGAAATGAGAAGTATTTCGATTCGATTAATTTTGCAGTAGTGCTCAACCTCTGGCCTGCTTTTGCACAGGCCGTTCGCGTTCCAGATGGTGACTTTCAATTCTACTTGCATAGCTTTGTCATGACGGTGGCCAACATGTTTGTAATTTGGCTAAACATTTTGTCAAGCATACGTTCCATCATTGCCTCCATACGTGCAACTACTGTTCCTAAGTCATTGTCAGTCCTTGGGGCCGACTGATTAGCCAGATTCTCAATACCTCTAGCGGCGTTGGCGTAGCTGACGTTGGGGCTTATATTTGGCAATGAGTTGCCCGTTGGTATAATGTTTGCCTGGCGCCGAGCCCTGGTTGATTTTGGTGCTGCCTGGTTTTTTGCCTTTTTATATGCTGGGCATCCCTTGTAAGAGGCCACATGATCACCTCCGCAGTGTAGGCAAAGTGCCGGGTCATCTTTGCCCTTGCGGCAAGTGTTGGATGCGTGGTCACTTCCGCATTTAACACAGCGCACCTCAAGGCGGCAGTATCGTTGGGTGTGACCAAACCCTTGGCAGCGGAAGCATTGTACCAGGTCATCAAACTTGAGAGGGGGTTCATCGGTGACAACTGAGTGGCAAATCCTCTTAATGTTGTATGCCTCTTTGTTGTTGCTGGTGGGCTCAAGATTTGCAAAGAAGATGTTGTACCGCTGGTTTTTTGCTTTATTGACCAGGTTATGGACATCCCTGGCTTCATGACCGTAGTTGTGCAGAGCAGCCTTAATATCTTCGACATCAGTGGAGAAGTGTAACCCCTTGATCACCACACCTTTCATCTCGAGGCTGAAAAGTTTGATATCTTTTTCCCGATTCATCCAGGTACTTCTTTAGCGCCGAGTAGCTTTCTTTGTTATTAGTCATAACCCTTATGTTATTGTCTCTGGTCGCCTTGTACGTGAAATGATTGCCCTCTCCAATAACCTGGGCAATGGTACTGGCAAACATTTTGATGTTTGTCACATCCGGGATGAAGATTGGCGGGGGCTTAATTGTTCTGGCCTGGGGTGCCTGCTTAGGCTGTTGGACTGGGCTGTCGTCCTCAGAGGAGCTGCCTACATTCATGTGGTTGCCGACATCGTCTTCATCGTTAGAAAGTGCCGCAAATCTGTTGTTGTTAAGCCTAGAACTTGCTGCAGAGCTGGTGCTGGGCCCATCCTGCCGACTAGTGAGAGTCCGCTAACGGGCAGGCTTCCTTCTAATTTCTCTAGGCTTGGTTCCTGAGCTGGAGTCGTCAGAATCAGACGCATTTGCCGTTATGTTGGCCTTCTTCGGCTTGCTTGATCCTTTTCCATTTCTGATGACTCGTGGCGGGGCTTGCCAGACCATCCTGTTGCAGGGTGGTGCATCGGGGGAAGCAGGGGGAGTAGTTTCCGCGTGGGTCACAGACACCTCACTGCTGTCCGACTGTCCGGTATCAACCAGTACGCGATCCAGCTTCGTACTAAGCCTAGTTTTTGCCATTTCGGCAAAAACAAAAACAGAACGAGAGTGTTTTCTGTTGAAAAATTATTCAAGAATCAAAAATATATATATTTTTTTTTTTTTAATTTGAAGTTGACACAATGAATGCCTGATTCTGAATATTATATATGAAAATTAAATTAAATCTATGATTACCTTCCATATGCAAAATACTATGTAGAAAATGTAAAAAACGGAATATATATGCTAATATATGTACTAATATAACATTGTCAAAGGACTCGTGTCTCATAAAAAAAAATATTTTTAATATAATTTGAAAAAGGTTGAACGTGAAATTGCCATTATGAAACTAATCGATCATCCGCACGTGCTTGGCTTAAGCGACGTGTATGAGAACAAGAAATATTTATATCTTATACTGGAGCACGTATCTGGAGGTGAGCTTTTTGATTATCTCGTTAAAAAAGGACGACTTACGCCAAAGGAGGCTCGAAAGTTTTTTAGACAAATCATTTCTGCACTGGATTTCTGCCATTCACACTCAATATGGTATGTTCCCTCTTCTCAAAAAAAAAAAAAAATGCCACTTCTATGATAATATTACATTTGCAGCCATCGGGACTTAAAACCTGAGAATCTGCTTTTAGATGAAAAGAATAACATTAAGATAGCAGACTTTGGCATGGCCTCACTTCAACCGGCTGGTAGTATGCTGGAGACCTCTTGCGGATCACCACACTACGCTTGTCCGGAAGTAATACGGGTAATTTATGAAATGCTAAGAAACAATGTATAAAAGGGTACATCAAAAATATTTTGACAAAAAATAAACAATAAGATCTGGTTTTACATTGAAAAATTAAGCAAAATACCGCCCCCATCCTCCCTGCTCCTTGAAATTGGAACCGCCCATAGTTCTTACATTTTTTGGGATGGAGCCACCAAATTTTGTGTCATGATAGGTAATGAAGTTATCCAAAAAAACTGCATTAAAAATTTGGATGCCACGCCCACCCAAGCCACAAGCCTTATAAAAGCGGAAGCGGCTATATCTTTAACAGTTTTTGAGCTGGAGCCACCAATCTTCGTAAGAAGACAGATGGTGACAATTAAAAAGATTTGATTCAAAAAATTTGATGCCACACCCACCTCTGCCGGCAACCTTTTAAATTTTGAGTTATTCAGTTATCTTCCACAAGTTTAGCTAAAGTCACCAAATTTGGTAACATAATAGCTTTCGATGTTTACAACATGGCCCACTCCCTTCGCCCCTGCATTCCCCCTTTGCAATAAGAATCCTTATGATCCGTTCTTTTACTGGTATCAAAGTATTCCGCAGTCGTTTTCACTCGTTTTTGTATGTAACAGAAAGAAGGAAGCATCTTCGAGCCCTAAAAGTATGTACGTCTGTCTTGATGTATGATCTCGTCGATCTCGGAGACTATAAGAAATGGAAGCTCAGATTTTGAATATAAGCCGTACAATATTGTTTCCTATTATCGATAAATCTTTCGGTTTCCGATATACATATGTAGTCAAATCTTAAGTTTTTTTTTATTAGAAACAACATGTTCAATACTATAGGGGTATCTCCAAATTGTCTGCTATAGAAAATGTTTTAGAAATTGATTACTTCTCAGTTACAACATTTTTGTAGATCTTTAATTTTACCGTGCCAGCGTGGATTCGTGAAACAAAGATCTACTACCAATAACCCGTTATAATTTACTTCACTAGTTGTTAATGTTTTTCAAAATAAAATACAAACGAATGTTATTTACACTGATTTCAGCAAGGCATTTGACTCGGTTAATCACTACCTTTTACTTCATAAACTTCAACTTTTAGTTTTTCGAAGCAATCTTATTTGGTGAATAAGGGAATATTTAATTCATAGAATACAGAGAGTCAGTTTTAATGACGCTGTCTGTGAGGTGGTTCATGTCACTTCCGGTGTTCCGCAAGGAACATTTTTACACTTTTCATCAATGATCTTCCATCTGTTGTTGACCACTATCGAGTGCTGATGTATGCTGACGATAGCAAATTATGCATGTCGGGTACTGCTCTGTTATCTGCTCAAAAATTACAAACTGATTTAGATAATTTTCAAAAGTGGTGTCGTGTTAACTTACTAAATCTTAATTGCAATAAATGCAAAGTCATGTCTTTTTATAGAGGCCTTCCTTTTTCAAATATATATTTTCTTGACGGAAGCCCACTCGATCGCATTGAATGGGTTGATGATTTTGGTATTCTTTTTGACCCAAAACTCAAATTTCACAAGCATATCTCTTCTGTTGCAAATCGAGCCTCTAGTACCTTGGGGTTCATTAAGCGCTGGTCAAAAGAATTTGACGATCCCTATATTATCAAAACTCTTTACACGTCTCTGGTACGTCCTATTCTTGAATATGGATCTTGTATCTGGTATCCCAAATACAGGATTCACCAGGATAGAATAGAATCAGTACAAAAACAGTTTTTGCTTTTTGCCCTTAGGGGACTAAATTGGGACACTAACATTAACTTACCTTCCTACCATAGTAGACTTTTACTAATAAATCTTCCTTCTCTTTCTGATTGCAGAACAATGCTTGGTGTAGTCATTTTACAAAAACTAATAATCGGTGAAATTGATTCCTCTGAATTAATCAGCCAAATTAGTTTAGCTGTTCCGATCAGAAGGACAGGAAATTTTCTACCCCTTGCTCTTCAAGCTTGTCACTCTAACTATGCTATTCATAACGATTTTTGGATTTTATGTTCAAACTATAACGAATTTCCCACTTAATGGACGGTGCTACTTCTATTAGTTCTCTAATAAAGTTAGTCTTATATCATTTGTCTACATGTTCGCGATCTACGTAACCGTATGCTTTGCGGTGTGCCCCTCGTTCGGTTGGGCGGGAGGTTGGTTGCTTTTAGCTTGGGTCCGCGCGTTAACAAGCCGGTGCTTGGTATCGTTGGGCCACTTGAATGTACTGTTTTTCTTAGTACAACTACTTGCAATAATATAAAATAATGAAAATCTCTGAAATTTTCAATTCAATCAGTTAAAAAACATTAGAGATATCGAAGATTGAAGCTTATTCATAGATATACACAAGCAATGATTTTACGCGCTTAGTATAGGGTATCTATTAGTCGGAAAATCTCGACTAAAACCTTCTTTCTTGTTCAAAATTATGTTGTAATATATCTTTTTTCATTGTACTACAAGGGTGAGAAATACGATGGACGAAAGGCGGATGTGTGGTCATGCGGGGTCATACTGTATGCTCTGTTAGTAGGTGCGTTGCCGTTTGACGATGATAACTTGAGACAGCTTCTGGAGAAAGTTAAGCGGGGAGTTTTTCATATTCCGCACTTTGTGCCGCCCGATTGCCAAAGTCTTTTGCGTGGCATGATTGAAGTAATACCGGAAAGGCGATTAACGGTAAGTAATCAAAAACAAATAAAATGTGAAAATGTTGCGATCCGACCAGTACACTAAATGGTAAAGAAAGCGTACGGGGGAAGCAGGGGTGGGATTACCTAATTTCGGATGGAGGGCTTGGCATCAACACTGCAGAATTTATTGTTTCAAAACGGGGGCGGCTGCGGCCATTTGGGATATACATGTCAAGTTGAACGAAATTTAGATTTTTATGGGACGTTATCACCTATGTCAGCACCATACCTGCTAAACTCCGATTAGAATTACTGATCAATTAAATTATTTTTGGAAAATAGTCGTAGTGACTATATAGTTCGTTAGTGAAAAATGTATGATTATTTAATGATTACGTCTACAAAAGATCAGAAATAATCTTAAATTACCACAAATTTTTGAAAATAATTGAAAATATTTAAAAATAATCATTTAAAGTAGTCAGATTATTTTTGATAATTTTCAATTATATTTAATTTTTTGATTTTTAAATTATTTTAGACTATTTAGAGAAAAACAAATTACTTTTAACAGCACAGTTTATAACAAAAATGTTTCTTTACAAGAGCGGCAAACAACATTTAAGCAACAACATAATAAATGTTATTTTTACATATTTACACTCTAAGTTACACACTGTATTCCGGACTTGCCTTCATTAAAACTAATTTTTCAAACGAAAATTCAGACAATGATTGTCACCTAGGAATGTTAACAATGCCGGCAAACGGAAACATTCATTCACCTGGAGAGGAAGATGTTAAAGGCGTATTAAATGCAAGCTTTTGCATAAAGTGCGTGGGTTGCTATAAGAGTTTTGCACTTTTGTAAAAAAAACATTTTTCTTATAAACTGTGCTGTTGAAAATAATTTTTTTCTCTAAATAGTTTAAATTAATTAAAAATAATCAAAAATAAAAAAAAAAATCCAAAAAAAATCAAACATAATTAAAAATATTCAAAAATAATCAATTATAATTATTTTAATTATTTCAAATATTTGAAAATTTTCAAAAATAATCAAAAATAATTATTTTAATTATTTCAGGCTTTTTTTGATTATTTTCAATTGTTTTTGCAAATTTGTGGTAATCATTAAAAAATTATTCGAAACCGTAATCGTAATTTAATGTTTAATTCAACTTTTTAACAAAGATAATCTAATTACTAATGACTACAATTAATAAACATTATGTTTAGTATATCACCGGTGGTGTTGTGATTTTGTACTAGTCTTTATTCTTCTGAGCCAGGGTTTTTATACCCTGACTCACGCATAAAATCAGCCCTTAACTCTACCTTGTCTACTGCTGAGTTTGTAAGTGTCAGCGTTGGTCTTATGCTGTTCTTATTCTATCGCTGAGTTTGTAAGGTTAAGCGTGACTCTAGCTATTTTAGGATTGTGCCTTCTTTATCTGTATGCGTCTCATTTTGCCTAGCTGGTACACACAACAGATGCTTACACTCTTATTACATGCATGTGTATATTTTGTCTTAAAGATAGGCTTTTCTGTTATGTTCATTCTTGAACAGTGTTGTTGAGCTCTTTTGATAATTTCACAGAGACAAATGTTGCCAAAAAATATTTATGTATATTTTGAAAACAGACTCTAGCTTAATCGGAGTTCAAATAAAACGCTTCTTAATGCAATGAAAGCACTCCTTACTTTTCGAAATCACAGACTTAACTCGTACAGTCCGTGCAACACTGCATGCTTGAATAAATTTTATCCTTCAAATGTGTTATAGTCTCCAAGATTGACGTGTTCATACATCCAAAGTGATAGACCGATGGATACGGCTAAGCCAACTAGGTTGTTGATACTGATTAAAATATATCTACATTATGTAGTCGAAGATGTTTTATGTTATCTGCATTTGCACTAAACCACAATTCCCTTTAAGCTGATAATAGGTTCAGGGTGTTGAAACAAGTTGTTTCCCATTAATGTATAATGGGTATGAGCAAAACAGGTCAACTATTTGCTATCTTCATGAATTATTCTGTTTAATTCTTACGGATTTTTTAGCTGTCTGAAATAAATCGTCATGCTTGGGTCACTGCTGGTGGTAAAGGTGAACTTGAGTTGGAGCTTCCCATGATGGAGGTCGTTCAAACACATGTAATACCGACTGCCACTGCTGTGGATCCTGATGTGTTAAATGCCATATGTTCACTGGGCTGCTTTAAGGAGAAAGATAAGCTGTTACAGGAACTACTTAGTGCCAGGTATGCAATCAATGGCCTTTTTACCACTAATTAATAAAGGCTTTCCGACCTACAGTCACAATACCGAAAAAGTCATTTACTTTCTTCTCCTGGAGCGCAAGCGTCGACGCCCTGCACTAGAGGATGAAGAAGAGTTTTCAAAATCACGCAGCGATCTGGAAGCACTAGATCCACCTCGCAAACGGCTGGACAAGTGTCGCATCAATGGCACGAATACGCTAAGCTATGGACAAATTTCGGAGGGCTCACCACTGACGCCGCGACGACAAGCATTTAAGTAAGTTGAGTTTGCAATATCCTACTAAACGTTTTTGATAATCTCTCAAAAGCTTTCGGTCCTACAGCAGCACACGAAGTCATCAACGACGCTCACCCACCATGGTTTCCACGTCGATGCGGAGCTCCTCATATCATAGTCCGACACGTTGCAGTGCACCTATTAGCTCCACGCAGCAGCAGGGCAATGCAAAATCAAGGCCATCGTCACCAGCGGTAGGTTCACGGCATTCAACCTATGGTGATCGAGAGCGCACATCGGTACATCATCCGTCGGTTAGCCGGACTCCCTCCCACAGCTCACAAAAAAGCATTGAAAACGATTTAATAGTTATTAGGGCTACGCGCCAAACGCAAGAGCACAGTGGTGGCGGTTCCACACGAGAGTATGAAGATTGTGGACCGTTGCCAAATATAGTATGTCGCGATGCTGGCGCCAAATCTTCAGCGGCATCACCTACGGTTCATCATCGCGCCAGCTCAGGTCCGACAATTGCCATTAGTATGTTCCACGATACAGACTCGATAAGTGGTGTGTGCATGACTCTTGATTCTTTGTTAAAGCCATTTTCATGATCAAATTTTAATTGTATTTTTCCTTTGCAGCTGCGAATCCAAACGGCTTGCCGCTGCTTAATAATAGCAACGCTGGCATACCCGGAACGACCTGCAATACACCTGGTGGGCAGCTCTGGAAGACGCGACTCACCAATATTAAAAACAGCTTTCTTGGCAGTCCGCGGTTTCATCGCAGAAAAATGCAGGGTTGGTTAGAGCTCTTCTTTTTTTGATAGACCATGAATTGATTGGTCTACACTCTTTATAGTTTCCGCTGATGAGGTTCATTTAACGCCTGAGTCATCGCCAGAGCTGACCAAGCGATCATGGTTTGGAAACTTAATAACGACGGAAAAAGACGAAACATTCACCATATTAGTAAAGGGCAAACCCATCGCAACAGTCAAAGCGCATTTGATTCATGCATTTCTATCGGTAAGCACTAAAATAAAATCTCTATACTGAACCTATCGAAATTTTTGAGAAAGTTTGTGGAATTTCAACAACCATTAAATTTTTTTTTAAATGTGTAAGTAGATAAAGTCTATTTAATTTAGTTTATTACTCTCACGACCCTTAAATGGCTCTAATAAGGAATCCAATTAATCAAGAATAGTTTTTCACGGATATACCATGGTATGTCATAAACTGCCCAGAAATGCATGAGACACATTTTTGAAACCATATCTTTTTTCTCTATTTGAAAAACAGGGGCAAAAACGGGCAGCTGTAAATTTTTGCATACGATAAATAAATAGAACTTTTTGTAAAGATATGGGAAAAATAATAAATTAAAATTTTTTTATTTTCCATCAAAGTTGAGAAATAGTAAGAAAAATATTTATTATTTTCTTAATAAATATATCTATCAAAAAAAATTAAAAAAATTACGATCCGTTTCCTAGTTTTTGAGATATTGTATCTGAAAGTCAACCAAACTACATAACTTTTTTTTTTTGTTTGTGACACTGAGAATCATGCAAATGTTAACTTTAACTTGAGCTGTCTGACGTTGTCATTCAACAGTATAATGTAGTATTTTATGAGTACAGCATCTAAAATAGTTATGCCCAGACCATTGCCCCAGAGCACGAATTATTTTTGTATTTGCCCTGAATATAGGAAATCAAATTTCGTATACTTGTACTGCCCAGAGTATAAGCAAAGCGAACAAACGATAAAATATGGGAGTGTATGGAGCAAAACCGGGTTTGTTATATTCTTTCATTGGTGTTTGCTCGTACAAGCAAAATGTGCAACAACAAATTCAATAACTTTCTTTTTGTTTTATTTAACAATTTTTTTTTTTCATCTTTGCTATTTTTTTTTTCCCTTAAGAAAAAACAACAAGGAACTGACAATAAGTTTACAGTCTTGAGATCGCAATCCTCACCTCATCGCTGGGTAGGAAGGTCATTCCATGACTACGGGATTGGCTTCACGTCTTTGTGAGGCCTCTCGTGAGATTTGTTAGGTGCGATAAGAGCTTGCTCAAGTACCTTTCATTGTTGTTGAGTATATCACGGTGTTTTGAATTGTACTGGTTTTTATTCTTCTGAGTCAGGGTTTTTATACCCTGGCTCATGCGTAAAATCAACCCTTAACTCTAGCTTATCTATCGCTGAGTTTGTAAGTCTCAGCGTTGGTCTTAACATATTCTTATCCTATCGCTGAGTTTGTAAGGTTCAGCGTTCATCTGGCTATTTTTAGAGTACAAACATGTGCCTAATTTATCAGTTAGCCTAACTGCTACCTGCTAGTGCGCACAACAGATGTTCACACTCTTATGCATACATGTATATATTTTTGTATTTAAGAATATTATGTTCATGCTTGAACATTCTGCGGGGGGCCAGATGTTTTGACAGTCACCAATTGCTGCCTGTTCGTCGGTACTTGTCTTCTGAGGCACCGTTTGTTCATGTTATCAAAGTACTGCTTTGCCTGGGACAACTGCTTCGCCTGCTGCTGCTGCCAAGCCTCGTTCAGCTTAAGCCTTTTTATTGTTGAAGCCTGCGTCAGCGTCTGCCACGTCATCACGATCTTTAGCAAGCGAGTGTTAATTTGATCTGCAGCATAGTGCTTCCTCTCGATCAACTCACTGCCTTCTTTGATGATGTCGTCAATGCGCGATCTTATAGAGTTAAGCTCGCGTTCAAAGTGGTGGTACTTCTGCAGATGGCTATTCAGATTTATCGGAACCTTATTTCCGATGTCGTCGGTAGTGAACTTCAGTTTCTTGTCAATCCAGACCATGACTTTGTAGCAGTCCGACTTAAAGTTCTGGTAGCGATTGGACTCCTTCAGCAACTGGGGGCGCCTTGACGACTTTTTCTTCAGTGTATCCAGTTTCTCCTGGGATTTGTCATTGCCGTATTTAGCGGTCACCTGGAATCCGTTCTCGCTCCCAACAATCTTGCACTTGCGCTTCTGATGACGTTTCAGCAGCGTCTCCGCGCCAGCCTCATGTTTTGCCGGTATCGAAAATCTTTTGTGTGTATCCTGGCAAACCGTTGTAGTTGCGCTGATAACTTTGTGTTTCGATATTTTGCCGGAAATTATCCATCCCAGTTCCGTCTCTTGTCCTAGAGTTTTCTTGATCTTTTTAAACTTTCCCAACATAATTTTCGGGAGCAGATCAACGCCAATGATGACATCTATTCGACTGGGCTCGTTGAAATATGGGTCTGCTAGCTCGCAGCCCATCCAATCCTTATTGACATCCATGTCAATTTTCTTGCTCGGCAGAGCTTTCTGAAGTTTTGGCATAACAATTGCCTCCGTTGTGGTAATGAATTCGCTTTTCATCCTTGGTTTAATTGTTAAGCAAACGCTACTTCTAGAAGATTCAACCTTTTGAGAAATTCCTTGAACTTCAACATTACTTCTTACTAGCTGAAGTTTAAGTTCTTGAGCTGCTTCTTCAGAAATCATTGTTCTTTGAGAGCCTCCATCTATTAGGGCTCTTAGTTGCTTAAAGTTTCCAGATTTATTTTTGATCCGGATAAGCGCAGTGGCTAGCAATGTATCTTGCCTCTTTGTTAGTTTAAGGCAATTGCTGATGACGGTCTCCTTTTTTGCATCCTCATGAAGCAAATTGTTGTGTGCTTTATAGCATCGATTGCAGGTCCAATCCTTGTTGCAATCTTTGATGAAATGAGTTCCCAAACATTTAAAGCATAATGAGTTGTTAAATACAAACTGCTTGCGCTTTTTAACAGGCTCGGCTCCAAACTCCTGGCATCTCGTTATATCATGGCCATCCAGTTAGCAATAACGGCATCTTTTATTGCTCGTTTTCTTGGCTTCTGTCTGAATGGCATGTTTTTTGTACTGAATCTATTGAGTTGTATAGTTGCTCAATAAACTCCAGCACATCGGACAAAGACTGAATTTCCCTAGCCTTCTTTACATGTTGCTCGTACAGTTGTAGGGCTTCTGTGGAAAATTGTCGCAGCAGAATTTGAGCGAATAAAACATCAGCATCATTAGAAATTTGACCTTTTTCTTTAATGATGTAGATGCACTCAGTCGCTGTGTCCAAGAACTTGCGGATACTGCCTTCATCATTGTTCTTCAGCAGTTCCAAGTCCAGCAGCTGGTTTACGCAGTTAGAAAATATTTTGCGCGTATTCTCGTAGCGCTTGCATATTAGCTCCCACGCTGCTTTGTAGCTAGCTGCTGATCCTATTAGTAAATGGCCGACGACCGTTTTAGCTTCTCCTTTGAGGCAAGATTTCAGGTAGTTCAGCTTTCTTGCGTCGCTGATATCCTTCCTGTTGTGAATAACCTCGGAGAACAGCTCGAAGAATGTTGGCCACTCTGTGGGACTTCCATTGAAGTGAGGAAGATCCACTTTCGGTAGCTCTGGAACTTCGTCTTTAATTCGGTGCATGTCACTTATTTTTCTGTTCAATTTCTTTGAAAGAACGTCTACACTGCACTCTAGGTCATCGATCTCGTCGACGTCAAATGCAAACTTTTCATAACGTTTCTCTAATTCGGTAACCGTTGATTGTACCTTGTTCCAAAGGAAGTTAAGTTTGTGTTTAAGGTCATTTATATCTTCCTGGTTGCTGGATTCTAGGCAGGCATTCACTTTATTAATGTGCTGCCTTACCTTCTGTGCTCTTTTGTCCACAAGATCTACCAATATGTCCATTGGGCTTGGGCTCCGTTGGGAAAACATTTCAACTTTCTCGTGAACATGTTTTCCTTTGGACGTCGCAGGTAGCATTTTTACATCAGTTTCTATTACTGACGCTTGTTGGCCACTCGTCTTGGCTTGGTCGGCAACTTCGACCTTCATCAGGGACTCTTTATAGGTACTGATGTTTGCCATAGTAACATCATATATTTTCCAGTAAAATATTGATGATCGACGACTCCAATTTTTATCAGCATTCCATGATTGGCAGTGAATTCTGCTGCCAAATTATCAATAGCTGATTCTGCTTTCTTTTTTTCAATTGTTCGTTGGACTGCCTCATATATCTCCGCTTGCTTCTTCAACAGTTGCAGAGTTTGTGCTGACAGCATCTTGTATGTTTCTTTTTTTTTTTTTTTATTTGGCTTAACCCGTTGGAGGTGTTTTATGTCTTGATCGCCTGGTTGATCGTACTGTGCCTCTACTCACAGCTTGAGTTGGTTAGCCAAAGAAAAATTTGTATAAAGCACTGTATTTGAACACTTTCTGTTGTAAATGCCACAGAAACGCACAAAAGACGCACAGGTTCTCGAAGGACCAAAATGTTGAGTATATCACGGTGTTTTGAATTGTACTGGTTTTTATTCTTCTGAGTCAGGGTTTTTATACCCTGGCTCATGCGTAAAATCAACCCTTAACTCTAGCTTATCTATCGCTGAGTTTGTAAGTCTCAGCGTTGGTCTTAACATATTCTTATCCTATCGCTGAGTTTGTAAGGTTCAGCGTTCATCTGGCTATTTTTAGAGTACAAACATGTGCCTAATTTATCAGTTAGCCTAACTGCTACCTGCTAGTGCGCACAACAGATGTTCACACTCTTATGCATACATGTATATATTTTTGTATTTAAGAATATTATGTTCATGCTTGAACAATTGTGTTCCGCTATTACTTCCCTGAGCGGTGGTACGTTTCAATACCTTTGAATGTCTCGTTGCGAACGTTCCACGGTTTCCCGGTGATAGTTGTCAGAATCTTTGACTGAGCTTTTTGGATGATGTCAATGTTACTGCTTATGCATGCATTACCTCATAGCAAAGAGCCAGAGGTCCAGATTGGTCGTAGAAAAAAATTGTAGAGCAGAACCTTGTAGTCCAGACTTAGGGGTGAGCGTGCGCTGATAAGCCAATGGAGTCTTCTGTCCAAGTGTACTCACAGGTACATTACTTCGTGAGTGGTGGACAATCTTGCCTGTTTAGGGTAAAAGTTACATGTTTGCATTTTTGTTCGTTTACCTTAATTCTCCAGCCGAATATCCAGATTTCCACTTTAACCATATGACGAGCAAGTTGTGATGTTGCTTGCAGTGGGCATCTGGAGCGGCGGAGAATAGCTGTATCGTCAGCAAAGGCTTATGTTGTTTGACCTCTGCATGTAGGGATGTCTGCTGTGTAGAGAACGTACAGTGTAGAGGTACGACTGTAACAGTTTATGTGTGTTGACTGGGAGCGTTGATTTGATCTTATACATCACCCCTTCCAACAAGACTCTTTCGAACGCCTGAGACACATCCAAAACTATTGCAGTACAGATCTCCGAACGCGCCTCGTTTTTCTGATGTTATTCGGTTGACCTTCTCAGTAGTACCGTGTTTTTCATGAAAGCCGAATTGATGTGATGGGATTATGTTATGGAGATTCAGGAATAGATTAATCCGAGTCAGCAATCATTTTTCGAAAAGTTTTGATAGACACGACAAAAGGCTTATAGGTCTATACGACGATGGCACTGTTTGATCTTTTCCCAGCTTTGGAATCATTATGATGATAGACTTTTTCCATCTCTCTCGAAAGTGGCCGAGCTGTGTGATTGCATTGAATAACTGGGCAATGATACAGACGGCACAATAGGGAAGATCAATAATCATTTTTGGGGTTATTAAGTCCCAATCCGGGGATTTTTTTGGATTTAGATGCTGGTTGATAATTCTCGCGACTTCATTCGGCCGAAATACAATTGGCTCATGTTGAAGCCGAGAGTCGTTTAATGTGGTCGGAAGTGGGAACGCGTTTGTAGCAGGATTAGGTTGGAAAACTTTTTGAAGATTTCTTTTCATTTGGATGTGTACTGCATTTGCTGGTGTTGGTGTTGAGATGCGAGCTGCTTCGACGAAGACTGACTCAAATTTGTTTGCTATAGAAACAATGTCAGCTTCCTTTTTTAGATGCGGCTTTAGTTCAATGTGTGAACTTATATATTTTTTGTATTTGAGCCAGTTAGTTTTTTTTTGAGGTCAACTGACCGGGGCGATTTACAAACTCTGGGTGTCGTAGTAATTGTATAAGAACAGGCCAGTAGTCGAATGATAGTTCCGAGAGGCATTCGGCTCTTATCAGGTTGCTGGGAATATTTTTGGTAACTGCAAAATCTATCAGGTCGGGTAGTTTCTTGGGGTTTGTTGGCTAGTAAGTTGGTGTGCCAGGAGAGACGTCGCTGAGCCTGTTGTTTACTTTTACAAGTGCGTTGTACAGCTGCTTTCCCTTTGGATTCACAAGGCGAGATCCCCAGTGTGTGTGCTTGGCGTTATAGTCTCCTGCTGCTATAAAGTGTTCTCCCAATGAGTTGAAAAATTCCATAAATTGGTCTTCAGATATGGTGAATCGAGGGGGGCAGTAGACGGTAGCTTGTGCGATTTGGTTACCACTATCAAGATGTATTTTTAAAGATGTGACCTGTAGATAGTTTCTGGCGAACACTTTGTGGTAGTGGTGCTTCAGCCGGCTTCTAATCAAAATAGCAGTCCCGCCGTGTGCCTTACCATCGGGATGATTGGTTCTGTAGAATGTGTATCCGCTTATTATAAAATTATATTTGCTTGTAAGGTGTGTTTCGGAGAAAAGCATAACGTCTATGTGCTTGTCGAGTAGGAATTGAGCTAACTCAATCTTACGCTGTGAAATGCCATTAGCATTGCATGTAGATATACGTAGCGAAGCCATTGATTATTTTGACTGTTGTGATACAAGCATTTATACCAAAAACTTTGATTTCGCAAATAATCTTGCATATTTGTGCGCATAAATGACATAAACTCTGTCAAGCTTTGCTGCAGCGTACATATCATTGCTTCGAAGTTGCTTTGTTGCTGCTCTTGTGGCTTGTTGTCTTCTGCGGTACTTTGATCCACATGCTTTGCTTGTGTGTAGGGATGGCAAGATTAATCGAATGAAAGGAAATAATCGATTAATTTTGGCCAAGAAACGATTAAATTATATGATTTTTTTATTTTTTTTATTAATTGATTATAAATCGAGTAATGAGTAAATAATCGCAATTTTTTTTGCGATGAAGAGCATGCTTGGAATTACCGTTCATGGCGTATATAAAAATGAACAAATGAATATAGCCATCGGAGTTTTTCCTTTAACAGAAGCGCATACAGCTGGACATATATCTGATGTATTAATAGCTGCTTTAAACGATTTTTCGATAGATAAAAAACATATTATTGCTGTTGCGACAGACAATGCAGCGAATGTGGTTAAAGCTATACATAACACCCTTGGCAAAAAGCGGCACATTCCTTGCTTCGCTCACACTTTGAATCTGGTGTGTGAGAATTCTTTGAATATAACAGAAATTACCGCAATTATTTCGAAATGTCGAGAAATTGTGAAATGGTTCAAGCGCAGCGTAAAAGCAAGTGACCAGCTTCGAGAGGTTCAATCAAACGCTGGAGTGAGCGAGGGCAAAATGCTGAAATGTATTCTTGATGTTAAAACTAGGTGGAACTCCACGTAATATATGCTCGAACGCTTCATAAAACTTGTTTCATATATAAGTTCTATTCTTTTTGAATTTAATGACTCTCCGCCAATGATATCACCGCAAGATAAAAATGCAATTCTTGAAATGTTAAACATTTTACGTCCATTAGAAGCAATGACAGTCCAAATAAGTGGTGAAAAGTGTGGATCTCTCACCCAAGTAATCGTCAACAATTGCTGAAAACAATCATCATTCATCCTGCCGCCGTAAAACTAAAAAGTACGATTTTAAATGAGTTTGATCGTAGGTTTGAATCTACGGAGCACATGTTTCTTCTGGCAGCGTCGACTCTATTAGACCCCAGATTCAAAAAAATTCATTTCAGTGACCCTTTAGCGCTTGCTGCAGTTATGAAGCATTTGCGAACTGAAATGAAAAACATTGAAGACAGTATTGAAAGCAGTAGCGAGACCTCAGTGGGATCAATTGAAGAAGATTTTGACCTCTGGGCTACGCATAAGTCTTTAATTCATAAAAGAAGGAAGAAAAATGATGACATGCCACAAGATGAATTGGCTTTCTTTCTAAATGCTCAAAGTCTGGAACTAAAGCGCAATGTCATTGATGCTTGGGACGAAATGAGATCAGTCTACCCAAAGCTTCACACTCTTGCCAACAAATATTGCCATTTAATGGGAACATCAGTACCCGCAGAGAGACTGTTTTCGAAAGCAGGTGCAACAGCTACTCTTAAAAGAAACAGATTAACCACAAAACGTTTGGGAAAACTTTTATTCCTGCAGTCATGGTTAAATCACTGATTTGTGTATTAAATTTCGTTTTGTATTTAATTTCATTTTGTATTAAATTTCTTTTTTCACATCAAAATAATTAAATTTTTAATTTGAAAATCACATTTAATTTTTGTAAAATGTTGATTTTAGTGTACTCTATTATTTAAAAATTAAATAAGATAAAAATAAAAATTAGTAAAACATAAACAAATATGAAAAAAAATTAGTCGAGTAATTACTCGATTAATTGCTCAAATTGCGATTAAGTGCAATTATTATTTTTTTTCTTGCGATTAATCATTTGATAGATTAATCGATTATTTCAAAAATTTTGCCATCCCTACTTGTGTGTACGGTACATTAAAGGCAGGAGGCACCAGTCCTGATCTTATGGCGATTGCATAAGTTGCGGTTTTAGATACGGATACGGGACCAAGGCAGGACCTGGCTGCAGTCGAAAAGAAGACGTCTGGGTTTCTTTTCGATGGAGTGTAATTAGGCTGTGCGTTTTGCGTGCGTGCTGTATTCACGATGCGAGACTTAAGTTCTTTGTAAATTGGTCATATTCTGTAGTAAGCTGTGTGATTGGCGCCGCAGTTGCCGGACCTTTTTGTTTTTGCTGGAGTCAACTTTGCTTGCTGGACAGCTCGACGAGTCATGAAGATCGCCGCAAAATACTCATACCGGGCGTAGTGTGCAGTAACACCTTGTGTGGCCGTATTATTTGCAGTTCATGCATTGTACCGGGCCGTTGCGATTATTTAGCTCTTCTACTGTGATTTTGCGGTGCAATAGAAACTGAAGCTTGTTGATGGGGTGCACCTCATATTTCTTAGTTGTCTGCGTCTCAGGCTCAAGTTCAACTTTAAAGATTGGTTGCGGCTGTCTGTTCTTGTTTAGGATATTAAAACCTTTTTTAGCGCAGAATCAGACTCCATTCCTTTCAGTACAACTTGTAGGCCCTTGCTGCTGTTTAGTTGGTACGTGTAGATGTTTGTTTTGCTTTCATTTAAGTACGTTTACAAAACTCTAAAGTTGTGTTCGGTCTTTGTCTGCACTTTAATCTCCTGGATGTTACCCCTCATTAGGGGAATGATATGGAAATTATCTTGACCAATAAGCTCTACAACTTTGCTAACAAAAGCACTGCAGCTTTTCTCTCGTATGAATATTGGAGGTGGCCTTGGCTTTTTTTGTCGCCTCCAACAGATTCTGCGGGCAGGTCGTCAGCATTATCTGCTAAGATCTCATATCTGTTGGTGTTGTTTGGTGATTCGCTTGAGCTGCCACGAGGGATTTTTGATTTATTTGTGGAGTGTTGGGGGCTTAATTTTCGCTTGATCTGTATGTAGCGATCCATACCTGTCTGTATAGCCGGCTTTAAATTTGCGTTGGCTGCGGAATGTTTTGCTGTCGGCGCTGCAGTCTTTGTGTTTGCAGAGCGGGCAGTCGGCAACGATGCGATTGTTAATGCAGTGAGTGTTTCAGCCGTCGTGGACAGAAGAGACAGAGAGCATGATCGAACTCTGTCGCGTGCTACGTGCAAGAGTTTGTTGGTCGCGTTTGGTGTAGTTGACCGCGCGCAGTCGGATTTCGTCGAGAGTAGGGACGGAGAAGGGGAGCACGAACGTTCACTGTCGTGCGCTGAGAGCAAGAGTTCTTTTGCTCGCTCGCGCTCAGTTTCTTCGGCGACATAGGCAAAGTACGCGTTGTTCCGTTGCAAAGAGAGCCGGCGCTGGTTTTGCTCGCGCTGCTGCTGAGAGCGAATGTCGTGCTGGCTCATTATCTTGAGCGGGGTTAAGCTATTGTTTATGTCTTTGATTTTAGTTTTGTTTATTTGTAAAAAGTTAGATTGTGTGTTCACCCAAAATAACTTTCATGTGTGATTTTTTACTGCACAAAGCGTTTTTTCGCGAAAATTATATTTTCTTTTTTAGTGATTTAAGCACTTCACTCTTGTGTTTATCAATTTGTAACCGGAGCACAAAGAAAAAAAAAGATCAGCGATTCTTTACAAAGAGCGACAAAATAAAAGAATGCGCGGGCGTCAATGCAGGTCGACACCACCAAAAGTGAATACAAAACGAATCGGGAACAGCGATAACGAAGCAAAGAGCGAAGATCGCGAGCGCGCTGTATTAACTTAAAAAGTTAAATAATTATACCCCTAACCCATAAAATGGGTAAAAGGGGTATAATGGTTTTGTGCAAAAGTATGTAACAGGCAGAAGGAAGCATCTCCGACCCTATAAAGTATATATATTCTTGATCAGCATCAACAGCCGAGTCGATATAGCCATGTCCGTCTGTCCGTCTGTATGAACGCGTCGATCTCAGAGACTAAAAAAGCTAGAGACTTCAGATTTTGAATATAAGTTCTCCTATAACATGAGCGGAACAAGTTTGTTTTAAATTATCGATAACTATTCTGGTTTCCGATATACACATGGAATCGATTACAAAAAAATCTCGAATTATGAAAATGTAAAAATGGGTATTTAAATAATAGGTAACGATATAACTTTTCTGAAAATTTCATTGAAATCGGTTAAGAAACACCAGAGATATCGAGTATTGAAGTTTAGGTCACAGATGCGTAAAGAATATGACTGTACGCGTTAAGTATAGGGTTCGGGGTATCTCCTAGTCGGGAAATCTCGACTAGAGCCTTCTTACTTGTTTTTATTTATTTAAATAAATAAATAGTCACTAATGTTGAGCTATCGAGCTTTTTCAACAGATGTCAATTTTCAGAAATGCATATTAAACAAGTAAGAAGGCTCTAGTCGACTAGGAGATACCCCGAACCCTGTACATAACGCGTACAGTCATTGTCTGTATGCATCTGTGACTAAACTTCAATCTTCAATATCTCTGGTGTTTCTTAACCGATTTGAAATTTTCAGAAAAGCTATATCGTTATCCATTATTTTAACCCCCATTTTTACATTTTTCAAATTCAAGAAATTTTTGTAATCGATTTCATGTGTATATCGAAAACGGAAATAGTTATCGAAAATCGAAAACAAATTTGTACTGCCTAGGACTTAGATGAGCTTATGTGCAAAATCTGAAGTCTCTAGGTCTTATAGTCTCTGAGATCGACGAGTTCATACATACAGACAGACGGACAGACGGACATGGCTATATCGACTCGGCTGTTGATGCCGATCAAGAATATACATACTTTATAGGGTCGGAGATGCTTCCTTCTGCCTGTTACATACTTTTGCACAAAACCATTATACCCCTTTTACCCATTTCATGGGTTCGGGGTATAAAAATAAAAATGCAGCGAGATGTGCATTAATATAATGGGCCGTGCTATCGCAAACTCAAAATTTTGCGCTTTCACGCAAAAACGCAAAATCTTGTGCTCCGGTTTTCGCAAAACGCAAGAGTTTTGCGATTTCAAAACGGTAGCGAACGAGCTTGCGAATTGAAAAGTAAATTACAAATATCAAACAAATAATACTTAATACGGACGAAAATTTTTTCTTCTTTTGAGCTTATATTCATTAAATTAGAAATGAAATCTTTTGTTCATTTATATTTTTACATGCTTTTATTTAACTTGACTTGTCTGTTTATACTGAAATCTTGTAATCAAAATTTCACCAAGTTCCCGACTAGCTAGGGCTCTGAAATTTTCACCAAATATGTGTTTCAGATGACAATACATGTTTTTAAAGTTTTCGGCACGAAAAAATATTTAATACCATGTAAAAACCACGAAAAACAGTTTTCCCTTTTGCTTAACTTACTAATTTGACTCCCAAAATTTACAAGCTTTTGTGGCATTGAGGGAAGACTGCCGCTTCACAAGACGAAGGTTGTGGGTTCTAACGCCGACCGAGACATTCTTTTTATACTTTCATACCGAAGGTCTCATAGTATATTGGTTTTGTGCAATGTCCGTCATGGTGTCCGTCTGTCTGTATGAACGCAACTTTTTTCGACACCGGTAAAGCTAGAGACTTGAAACCCCGCAATTTTGTTTGTCTATAGGCGAGACAGATAAAGTGTCAATATTGGGTTGCCACGCCTACTAGGAGGCTGGGAAATCGATAAATTCGATAACTGAAAACAGATAAAACCAAATATTTCTCACATTCTCACAGCTTGAGTTACCAAATTTTGCACGCAGATATCTAGTCATGCCCCTGAAAAAACTGCATCAAAATTTTGGATGCCACGCCAACTTCTTCCGCCCCCATCATCCCTGCTCCTGTAAATCGGAAACGCCTATAGTTTTTACATTTTTTGGGCAAGAGCCATCAAATTTTGTGTCAAGATAGATATTGACGTTCCCCAAAAATATGCATCAAAATTTTGGATGCCACGCCCCCTGAATCCACCCCTATCCCCCCTTCTCCTTGAAATTGGAAACGACTATAGTTTTCACATTTTTTGGGCTAGAGCCACCAAATTTTGTGTCAAGATAGGTACTGACGTTCCCCATCAAAACTTGGATGCCACGCACCTTGATTCCGCCCCCATCCCCATTTCTCCACGAACTTTTAAACGCCTATAGTTTTCACATTTTTTGGGCTAGAGCCACCAAATTTTGTGTGAAGATAGATATTGACGTTCCCCAAAAATATGCATCAAAATTTTGGATGACACGCCCCCTGATTCCGCCCCCATCCCCCCTACTATTTGAAATTGGAAACGCCTATAGTTTTCACATTTTTCGAGCTAGACTCACCTAATTTGGTAGGAAGATATATGGTGACATCTACAAAAGGTCTGCATCAAAAGTTAGGATGCCACGCTCACCTCTGCCGCCCACTATTTAAAATCGGAAATTTCGATATCTCTTATAGTTTTTAAGCTAGAGCCCTTAAATTAGGTAGATAGATAGAAGGCAGCACCTACCAAAGATCTGCATCAAAATTTGGAATGCCACGCCCACCTAAGCCACCCGCCTTATAAAATCGGGATCGGCTATATCTTTAACAGTTTTTGAGCTTGAGCTACCAAACTTGGTAGGAAGATAGATAGGGGCATTTAAAAAGATTTGATTCAAAAATTTGGATGCCACACCTACCTCTGCCACCCACCTTTTAAATTTGGGATTTAAGTTATCTTCCACAGTTTTTTAGCTAAAGTCACCAAATTTGGTAACATGATAGCTGGCGATGTTTACCACATGGCCAACTCCCTTCGCCCCTGCATTCCCCCTTATCAACCGTTCTTTTACTGGTATCAAAGTATTCCGCAGTCGGTTGCGTCCGACTGCAACGTTTTTACTTGTTTTTATATTCTTTTTTTTATTAATTAAACTTTTTACATGATTTTATTTAACTTGACTAGGCTAACCATTGTATGCAAGAAAGCGTATAAAAGCATGTCTTCAAATTTTTTTTTTGATTTTACTTGTTTTTAAAATTTATTTCTGAGGATACATAAAATAGCATTGCTGCCGAATTGAGCCAAGCAACAACAAATTGCGAATTCAGAACAATCGGTAACAGTTCGCTATGAGTAAGCTGTTTAGGGCTACCAATGTACACTGGGGAATGTGAAATTCGATTAAACACTTTTATTAAACCATGACTTAAAGACTTCGGGCTCTTGTCCGCCTACAGCTAGTATACCTACCTCTGCTGCCACCCCTTCAGTCCCACTGATGTAGCCATCCAAGCCTCTCCTGCTGGCTAGTGCTAGCTCCCATACACCTGCTGCCAGCCCGTTAATGGTATTTTACTCACCGGCAATATTTATATTATCGGACGTAGATGTACTAACGGACAGTGCATTCAAGTGGCCCAACGATACCAAGCACCGGCTTGTTAACGCGCGGACCCAAGCAAAGAGCAACCAACCTCCCGCCCAACCGACCGAGGGGCACACCGCATAGCGTACGGTTACGAAGATCGCGAACATGTAGACAAATGACATAAGACTAGCTTTTTAAGATAACCAGTAGAAGTGGCACTGTTTATTATGTGGAATAAGTCGTTATAATTTGAACATAAAATTCGGAAAGGATTATGTATAGCATAGTTAGAGTTACAAGCTTGAAGAGCAATAGGTAGAAAATTCCTTATCCTTCTGATCGGAAAAACAAAACTAATCTGACTAATTAATTCCGAGAAATCAATTTCACCATTTATTAGTTTATGTAAAAAGACTACACCTAGCATTGTTCGCCGATCAGAAAGAGAAGGAAGATTTATAAGTAAAAGTCTACTATGGTAGGAGGGTAAGTTAATGTTAGTGTCCCAATTAAGTCCCCTAAGGGCAAAGAGTAAAAACTGTTTTTGTACTGATTCTATTCTATCCTGGTGAATCCTGTATTTGGGATACCAGATACAAGATCCATATTCAAGAATAGAACATACCAGAGACGTGTAAAGAGTTTTGATAATATAGGGATCGTCAAATTCTTTTGACCAGCGCTTAATGAACCCTAAGGTACTAGAGGCTCGATTTGCAACTGAAGAGATATGCTTGTGAAATTTAAGTTTTGGGTCAAAAAGAATACCTAAGTCATCAACCCATTCAATGCGATCGAGTGGGCTTCCGTCAAGAAAATATATATTTGAAAAAGGAAGGCCTCTATAAAAAGACATGACTTTGCATTTATTGCAATTAAGATTTAGTAAGTTAACACGACACCACTTTTGAAAATTATCTAAATCAGTTTGTAATTTTTGAGCATACAACAGAGTAGTACCCGACATGCATAATTTTACATCGTCAGCATACATCAGCACTCGAGATTGGTCAATAACAGATGGAAGATCATTGATGAAAAGTGTAAATAATAAAGGTCCGAGGTGACTTCCTTGCGGAACACCGGAAGTGACATGAACCACCTTAGAGACAGCGTCATTAAAACTGATTGCTTGGAAAACCTAAAAGTTGAAGTTTATGAAGTAAAAGGTAGTGATTAACCGAGTCAAATGCCTTGCTGAAATCAGTGTAAATAACATCCGTTTGCATATTATTTTGAAAAAAATTAACAACTAGTCAAGTAAATTCTAACAGGTTAGTGGTAGTAGATCTTTGTTTCATGAATCCATGCTGGCACGGTGAAATTAAAGATCTGCAAAAATGTTGTAATTGAGAAGTTATTAATTTCTCAAACATTTTTGGTATAGCAGACAATTTGGATATCCCCCTATAATTTTAGACTTGTCTCCTTTTTTATGGAGTGAAACAATAAATGATTCTTTCCAGATATTAGGAAATGAACATTTCTCAATAGACAAACTCAACAATTTATGCAAAGGCTTTAAGAGGCCATCAGCACAGTACTTAAGCACACAGCTTGGTACGCCGTCAGGTCCCGGGGAAAATACAGGCTTAATACCCTGTAGATCACGAAGTAATGAACACTCCGTGATACTTTGTTCAAAAATGCAATTAGAGGCATCAACCTGATACGGGTAAGGCAGATCAACCTGATTATCAATTGAACTGTATGTTTTTTCAAAAAATTCAGCAAATAAAACGGCAATGGCCTGATCCGAATTGGCCGACTTGTTTTCAAAAGATAAATTAGATGGAAGTGTTGATGACTTTCGCTTCGCATTAACGAAGTCATAGAACCTCTTAGTATCTTGCTGAAACTGTAGTCTGCACCGACTTAGGTAATTTTTATAACATGAATTATTCATGACTGAAAAACTGGAACGCGCAATCAAGTATGATGAGTAATGAACAGAAGAGCCAGATTTTCTGAAACTCCTTTAAAGCTTAGATTTTCGATTTTTAAGGGCATTCAACTCTCGTGTAAACCACGCAGGTTTTTTTTTCCTACTTGGCCTACTAAAAGGGACACACTTATCGAATAAATTTTCTAAGGTGCAATACAAAATACTGATTGGCATATCCAAGTCCTCAGAACCATAGAGGGGCGACCAGTCAACCAGTTCTAAGAGCCGGGTAAGTTTTACAAAATCGATTTTCCGAAATTGACGTACCCGTCTTAATGGTTCACTACACTGGCGTACGGCACAGGCAGGCAAAGTGATCGCCACCTCCAACGTCGGGTGGTATATGTCTTCGGGAGTGGATATGGGAAGGGATCTTGACACAGTTAGAGGATGGATCCGAAACAAATACCAAATCAAGCATTCTATTCAGAGAATTCGGAATACCATTGATCTGACCCAATGACATTTCAAATAAACCATCAAGAAAATCAGTCTGCACCGTGGGGGTCAACACGCTTGAGTCCGAACTTGAAATCCAAGTAGCTTCAGCAATATTAAAGTCACCGAGAACTACAAAAATATCACGATCAGAAAGCAAAGAAGAAATGGAAAGTATTGCTGACATATGTTCGTTGTAAACAGAGCTGTTAGATAAAGGTGGTATATAGGAACAAGAAATATAAATACCAACACCGTTAATATTTAACTTTTCAGCAACATAATCAATATCTATAGAACCTTTTAATATTACTGTCTCAGAGGACAAGTCCACATCAACAGCAATAAGCACCCCACCACCACGGCGCCGAGGGCGGTCCTTTCTATAGATACAGAATCTGCTAGATAATACTTCAGAATTAAGTATGTCTTGTCTTAGCCACATTTCCGTAAAGGCAACGACATGAAAGGGAAAAGATTGACTATCAAGATACAAAGTACTAAGTTTACTACAAAGTCCTCTAACATTCTGATAGCCCAATGAGAAGGAGGTTGTTAGTTTTTTGAACTATCAGAAGTAATAGGCCCAACCACCAAGGAGGGGGAAACAATCGGAGGCCGATTTTTCTTTTTATTTCTGTTTGCAGCATATTCTTTTACTAGTATGTGTTCCGGCCAAAATTCTTTTGAGCAGATAGCATCAAAATCTTGGTTTGAAACACAGATTTTAAAGGACGAAATATCACGGTCATAAGCAAATTTAAATTTTTCCACCGAAACTGTGGCTTTAGATTTGGCCTGAATATAGACCTTTACATCTTCAGATGTTAAATTAGGGGGTAGTCGAGAAACAAATACATGTTTTTTAGGTGGAACACCTACAAATTTTTTTAAAAATATTCTCAATTGTGCCACTTATAGGATCCACCGTTTGAGGTATGTGACTATTCGGCTCAATTCGTAGGTCAGTCACCTCAACGCAACCAACCTCCGAAAGAGCCACAGAGCACACACCCTCAACAGAGCTCACTATAGGAGCCGCAGTCTGAGATATATTATTATTCGAAACGTTTGGCTCATATTGAACCGAGGGACCGGAATCGGATGGTGCAACATCCATTATTTCGCCAGTATCTGGAGACGGGACTGAAGCTATTATAGGTTTGAAATTACTTTTTTGAACTTTACGAGTTCTCTTCACCGTTAAGAGTGTTGTAGGAGACCGACTTACAAGTGGCTTCTTCCGCTTCGGTGATTCCGAATTCAAGATTACGTTGTTCATTAATTGGGAATCAAGATCAGAGAACAGTTCTTTCACTTTATTGAATAAAATGAAAAGCTCTTTAAAGCCAACTTGCATCTGCCTCATGGAATTGTAAAAATTTTTCTTCACCTCTCGGCATGACCAGCACGGCCACACGAGATTAGAAGTGTCCATATTGTCCTTGGACCGGGCATAAATGCTTGCACATTTTTCGTGTGCACAATCACCGCACATCCAACAGCAAACAAAAGCCGCATTTGGGTTGTCGCCGCGGACTTTACACTGCTTTGCACAACAGACGACAGACATATTCAGAAATTATAAAAAAAACAAAGACTAGGGAAAATTTAATTATATTAATAAATTATGGAGATAGTAGAATATTACTGTCACAAAAATATATATTGTTAGTACTTTAAGAATGAAACAGGTCCACTCTAAAGGTAGTTCAAGAAAAAATAAAAGCTCACAAGCAAAAATACTCACAAACAAAACAATTATATCGACGCGAGCGCGACTACCGACAGAAACGACAACGGATTATAAGTGAAACGCGACGAACAGAACACAAAAAAAAAAAAATGAACGTTTATTGGTGCTCTGAGAGCGAGCACGGAAACGTTAAAGTAAGAAAGCGCCAACAAACAAAAACAAATTGAGTGAAAGCAAAACGAATTTAAGCGGTAAGCAGTGACTGCAATTTGGTTTTGTTTATGAGCACTTTACAAAGAATGCAAATAAGTTATTATTATTATTGTCCACTCTGTGTTTAACACCGCAATAACACACAAAGCCACAAAAACTATTTGCTTGCACAAAGCACGGGTTTTAAAAGATGATAAAACGCAAAAAAGATTAAAAAGGCGAAGCGCTCAAAAAAAAACACGTCCGTTGCTGACGAGAAGCGAAACGAATCCGGTGTTGCCCAAAACTAATGTACAGCCTGTAAAATCCCCTTACACGAGCCATGTGGATCAACCGATAGTCAGCCTATTGATCCTACGGTAGGTGTAGCTCTCAAAGTAAATTGGTTTTTGTTTTCAAGCTAGCTTCCGATAATTCTGCGAAGGATGTAAGCACCTATATAAAAAGTAAAATTGATTCCCCGCGAATTGTTGTTGATAAATTTGAATTCAATCTCGCCCGAGATATATCTTCCTTCAAGCCGAATGTTCCGCTAGAACTTTTCTCAACGATTTGTTCTGAAAAGTTTTGGCCGCCACACATCATAGTGAAGGAGTACGTCAATAGGCGAAATAATAATAATTATAATATTATGATCAGTAGTACTCCGCCTGTTGCATCCACTTTAGTAGTAAAAAACTAACACAGTTGATTACCTCCCTCTTACTGGGCTATCAGAATGTTAGAGGACGTTGTAGTACACTTAGTACTTTGTACTTTGTACTTTGTACTTAACAGTCATTATTTTCCCTTTCATGTCGTTGCCTTCACTGAAACGTGGTTAAGACAAGACATACTTAATTCTGAAATATTATCAAGCATATTCTGCATCTATAGAAAGGACCGTACTCTGCACCGAGGTGGCGGGGTGCTTATTGCTGTTGGTGTGGACATTCCCTCTGAGACAGTAATTTTAGGTGGTTCTATGGATATAGAGTTTGTTGCTGTTAAGTTAAATATTAATGTAGGACTGAGCCTTTTGAGCCCACCATAAAATAAAACGCTTATTGACTTCGTAGAATTATATATAATGTAATAACGGAATAGTTCTTTGAGTTCTTCATCTTGGTTTAACAATATTTCACGCTTCTTAGAATTCTAAATACGTCTTAACGCTCCGCCGGTTCAGTCACAATGCAAATACCTTTTTCGTGTCGAGCTTCTACAACGATATTCAATCGATAGTGTTAGCTCACATATTTTAAAAGTTATCAACATCAGCTGCTAGGGCTGGTAATCCTACACTTATAAGATAGTTATCGACATCAGCTGCTAGCGCTGCTAAAGCTGCCAATCCTACATTCGGCCATCCTACTTATCATTCGCCCCGAGTGACGCGTGCCAAATTTTCATGTATTCAGCAACAGTATTGGTATTTTTCGGTCCTTCGAAATCACCTAATTTCTCGACGATGTATCGTCCGTGTCTTAATTTACGTTTCACAAAATAGGAACCAAAAAACTTCCCATTTAACTTTAGTCCAACAGCAAATTGGATACGCTTATCATTGACGTTGAACTCCTTTTCCGGCTTTCTTGATTTGTTAAAGGAATAACGGTTCTCTTCTTGACTTGATAAAATATTTTCCTTGAAAACCTGCCTTAACTAATTTTTTTCCTCTTGTATCTTATTTCTGACCTGCTCATTATCGGCATTTGGTAAACGTCTGGGTCTCTGATAGACAGGTACTTCGACCGAAAGGGGTATCTTCGTTCTAACTGGACTTGACTTTGGCCGCTCTGGCTTATAATCCCCAATCAACTTTTCGACTTGCGCCTTTAAATTGGTGTTTAAGTGCGCAACATCTATCTCTGGATCTGGCTTGATACTTAAATCGGCTATTAACGTATGCTGAAATGCGCTTTGTAATTCAGTAATCTTTGTTTTTATACTTTGATACCGAAGGTCTCATAGTATATTGGTTTTGTGCAATGTCCGTCTTTGTGTCTGTCTGTCCGTCCGTCCGTCCGTCTGTATGAACGCAACTTTTTTCGACACCGGTAAAGCTAGAGACTTGAAACTTTGCAATTTTGTTTGTCTATAGGCGAGACAGATAGTGTCAAGATTGGTTTGACACGCCTACTAGGAGGCTGGGAAATCGATAAAATCGATAACTGAAAACAGATAAAACAATTTATTTCTCACATTCCTGCAGCTAGAGTTTTGGGTGCCGCGCCCACTCCTTCCGCCCCCATCCTGCCTGCTCCTTGAAAATCGGAAACGCCTATAGTTTTCACATTTCTTGGGCTAGAGCCACCAAATTTTGTGTCAAGATAGGTAATGACGTTCCCCAAAAAAATGGATCAAATTATAGAGTTTTGGGTACCACGCACCCTAATTCCACCCCATCCCCCCTTCTCCTTGAAATTGGAAACGACTATAGTTTTCACATTTTTTGAGCTAGAGCCACCAAATTTTGTGTCAAGATAGGTAGTGAAGTATTCCAACAAACTGCATCAATTTGGATGCCACGCCCACACCTTCCGCCCCTCTACACCCCGCCTTTGTTAAAGCGGTTATGCGTGTATCTTCCACATTTTTTGAACTATAGTCACCAAATTTGGTAGGACGATATATGGTGACATCTACAAACGATCTGCATCAAAAAATTGGATGCCACGCCAACCTCTGCCGCCCACCATTTAAAATCGGAAATTTCAATATCTCCTACAGTTTTTAAGCTAGAGAAAGATGGATGGCAACATCTACCAAAGATCTGCATCAATATTTTGGATGCCACGCCCTCCCAAGCCACCCGCCTTATAAAATCGGAATCGGCTTTATCTTTAAAAGTTTTTGGGCTAGAGCCACCAAACTTGGTAGGTAGACAGATGGTGACAGTTAAGCTGCCTTCACACGGTCGGTTTTCATCGGTTTTTTTTTTTAAAAAGCCAGCGCTCTCGTGTGAACACACAGCATTTTTTAGGTCCGGTCAAAGACCGACGCAAAAATGAGAAAAATAGAACGAGTTTTATTTCTGCTCTTTTTTTGCGTCGGTTAAATTTGTGCCACTAACATGTTTACGTAAAAAAGCGTTTTTGGTGTTTTTTAGTAAGTGTTGGCAAAAAATAATGTAAACAAACTTAAAAATATGACGCCAAAGGTAAGTAATATAAACATGTTTGATATTTAATATTATACAACGTATTTCATTCAACCTTTCATACAATATTTTAGAAGATTATATGGACCGCGGAGTCAATTAAATTGTTAATTGATGAGTATGAGCGCCATCCCAATCTCTACGACCCAAAAAGTACTATGTACCACAACAAGCACTGCCGCAACGGGTCATTTGATGCCGTATTGAAAACAATGCGAACAGTGATTGACAATGTTGAAGTGTCCGACATTAAAACGAAATAGGAACATTAAGAAGCCAATATTTAATGCACTTAAAGAAGCAGGCAAAAACGAATTGCAAAAGTGGAATGGGAACAGACGAGAAGGTGAAAAACTTTTGGCTGAAAAATTTAGATTTTTTGAAGCCCCACCTTAAAATAAAGGAAAATAGAACATCAAGTTTCAATGTGAGTATAGTTTGCTATTATTTATGTATAAAATGTGCCTATGTGGTACATACTTTCAACAGATTCAAAGCGACACGATGACTTCGGACTCACAAGATGTGGTCGAAGAGGCTTCCATATTGGAATCGTCCGGTTGCTCGACTCAGGCTGCCGAAGAATCTGAGCCATCAGCAGAGAGCGTGTTCAAGACTGCCAGTGAAATGCTGGGTGATATAAGAAACAAGCGCAAGTTCGAGCACGACGTTGACTCGTTTGGCGAGCTTGTTAAAGCGGAGATGGCTCGCATCGAAAACCCAAAAAGGCGGATGGAAGCCAAGATGCAAATACTGGATGTTCTTTACAAAAATTATAATTAATTTAATTATTATAATTAATATTATTTAATATTTGGCTCAATACTTGAAGAATGTGATATTAATAAAATCAAATTTAATTCAATAAAAGCATATTCTTTTTATTAAAAATTTAACTTTTTGATTGCATCAGCCTGCCAGGAAACAGCGCCGGTTGAGTTAAAATATTTTGTTAGCTCGTCACGGACGATTCTGGGCTCTTCCGCGCTCCTATTGCCCGCTGGAGCAAGACCTGTTAAGGGCTGCATAGAGCGCCACTCTCCTGGCGTGAACAATACCTCATCCGTGTTCTCATTATCCATTCCATTTACATAATCTCTCTCTTGGGCTTTCAGATAATTATGTAGAATGCAAGCCGCATAAACAAGCTTTTCTACTTTTTCGGCGCTCAGGTTTATTGTCGTTTGCAGTATTCGAAAACGATTTGACAAAATGCCAAACGCATTTTCAACAACTCTGCGTGCTCTGCTCAAGCGGTAGTTGAAAATTTTATTTTCATTGCACGTTCTTTGCCGATGAGGTTTCATCAACCACCTTTGCAGCTTGAATGCTTCATCGGCAACAAATACATATGGAAGTTTTGTGCCATTTTCTTCCAATTCTGCATCGGGTGGAATGTTGTGTATATTTTGTTCTAAAGCCAAACAAAGAGATGAGGCATTGAACACGGATGCGTCGTTTGCTCTTCCATTGCAACCGATGTCAACATACAAAAAGTTGTAGTTGGCATCGACAAGTGCAAGCAAAACAATGCTGTTAAAGCCTTTATAATTAAAATAAAGGGAGCCGTCAGACTTCTTGACACGAAATGCAATATGTTTTCCATCTGTAAAATTTATATTACATTGAAATAATTATTATAATATATGTTTTAAAGTCTTTACCTAGAGCACCCAAACAATGCGAGAAATTCCATTGAACGTTAAATTCGTCCGAGACTCGCAACCAGTCTTCTGTCGTCTTGGGCAACTGAGAAGTACTTGAAATTAAATATGTAATATAACATGGTACTTGTTTTTGACAAACCTTTATATAATCTCCAGCAAGTGAACTTATAATAGCTTCAACACCTTCCTGAATAATTAAAGTTATTGCAAGGGCAGATACCCGAAATGCACATGAAAGACTCCGAAACGAATCACCAGTGGCCAAGAAACGCAGCGTCATAAGCAGTCTCGTTTCTCCTGGAATCGCTTGCCTCATTACAGTATCCTGCTTTTGAATTTTGCATCGCAGTTTTCCCAAAAGATGGTGAAAAGTAGATGGGGACATTCTATTGAAGTTGCGAAAAGTTTCCAAATCCTCATATTGGAGCTCCTTCATTACCAATGCGGCCATGTCCTACCCCTGGTCGCGACGCATGAGCCAAAATCTGCTCCAGACAGTGCGTGGTTTATTTTTTATACCCCTAACCCATAAAATGGGTAAAAGGGGTATAATGGTTTTGTGCAAAAGTATGTAACAGGCAGAAGGAAGCATCTCCGACCCTATAAAGTATATATATTATTGATCAGCATCAACAGCCGAGTCTATATAGCCATGTCCGTCTGTCCGTCCGTCTGTCCGTCTGTATGAACGCGTCGATCTCAGAGACTACAAGAGCTAGAGACTTCAGATTTTGAATATAAGTTCTCATATACCATGAGCGGAACAAGTTTGTTTCAAATTATCGATAACTATTCTGGTTTCCGATATACACATGGAATCGATAGCAAAAAAATCTCGAATTTGGAAAATGTAAAAATGGGGATTGATATAATGGGTAAAAATAGAACTTTTCTGAATATTTCATTGAAATCGGTTGAGAAACACCAGAGATATCGAAGATTGAAGTTTAGGTCACATATGCATACAGACAATGACTGTACGCGTTAAGTATAGGGTTCGGGGTATCTCCTAGTCGGGAAATCTCGACTAGAGCCTTCTTACTTGTTTTCTTCTGTTTCACTTTCACAGTTCGGGCAGTAACAGCATTTTTAGCTTGAGCTACCGTGGTTAAAATACAAACAACATCTAATATGTCTTCATCTGTATGCATTTTGAGGTTGTTTAAGTTTTTAATATATGTTTGTGTTGAATTAAATAGAGAAGTGTGACCAGATTGTGTAACAATAAAAAGTGATGGGATTTTGGATTTAACCGATGCGAATAATGTGAATGCCAACATTTTTGGTCGGTTAAAAAAAGCTACAGAAAAACCGACCGTGTGAAGGCAGCTTTAAAAACATTTGATTCAAAAATTTAGATGCCACGCCTACCTCTGCCGCCCACCTTTTAAATTTGGGAGTTAAGTTATCTTCCTCAGTTTTTGAGCTAAAGTCACCAAATTTGGTAACATGATAGCTGGCGATGTTTACCACATGGCCCACTCCCTTCGCCCCTGCATTCCCCCTTATCAACCGTTCTTTTACTGGTATCAAAGTATTCCGCAGTCGGTTGCGTCCGACTGCAACGTTTTTACTTGTTTGTTCTTTCTGTGTGGCAGTCTGAACTTTGCTTTGGTGAACTAATTCATGCTGCTGTTTCTCATTACGCTTTTCCAAAACAACCTCTTGAACAACTTCTTCTACCGCTGCTTGAAAAATTACACCTTCTGAACTAATCGCCTAGTACCAAGGTCGCTACCTGAATCAAACACAGATGTGACTTGCTTCCCATTAATAAAGACTGTTTTAAAAGCACGGTTTAATACTGACTGTGAACACTGTTCCAAGCTAGTCGACTCTTTCTTTACTTGTTTAATACTACTTGTGCTATACCTTATTGCATTTAAAACATTTAAATCCTACTTCTCCACATTCTTTAGCTAAGTGATTGTTTCCACCACATTTGAAACAACGCCTCTCTGGTTTGCTACTCTTTACTGGATTATTGCCAGTCCCTGATCTTTGGTTAGGCTCATGACTAGAACAAAATCTTTCGTAAATCTTCATCTTCTGTCTAAACACTGTAAGATTTGACGACTGGTATAAACAACTTTTATTCTGTTTGAAATCTGGTATGCCTTCAATAATGTAGTCCATTATGCTTTCTTCGTCTAACTTACATTGGGTTGCAATGCCTTTAATTACATAGAAATATGCACTTAAAGATTCATCTTGTTTCTTCTTTCTCTTTGTTAATAATTTGTGAACTTCTTTTGCCAAACGCTTCTCACTTAATTGTGATTTTTACCTCGGTTGGACTATTCAAAAATAATTTGGCTGCACCTTTGACTAACTGCCGACCATAAATAAATTTTTGTAAATCATTCCACTTAACTGTTACCGCATTCAGTTCAAAATCAAGAAGCCATTCGTCAACGTCTGGAAGACCATTTCCGGTAAAAGCCAAAGGGGAATCCTCAATGTCCCTTAATGTAAATGCTGAGCCTGTCGTTTGGTTATTTGCTGGTTCCATCTCGAACTGCTCTGGTTCTTCGTACAACATAACTAAAATATTCTCCTCTAAATATTATCTTCACATGCGCATAGACGAATAAATGTAATAAGACTGGAAACAAGAGGCGGCGATGTTCTGTTAAACTAACATTGCACAATTGCTTTAACTTTGCGATTTTGATTAGATAAATGAAAGAACCTTAGATATGATTTTCATATCGTATGCTTACTAGTATTTTGGAAATATGGAAGGGGAAAACTAGTATTAATACTAATTAAAAGGTATTTTGTAAACAAATACTAAACATTAGTAATCATAATACTACACTTATTGTAAGTAATTATTTTGACTAGGAGTGAATATTACGAAAAAGGGTATTTAAGGTCTGCGCAGCTTGTGCGTCTCAGCCACAGCACCAGCACATGTGTATTTGCTTTTCTTGTTGCGTTTTGCCTATTGCTTAAATCCGCTTGCTGCTGCGTAACACAAGAGGGTAGTATAGACTAAAGTTAAATTTTCGTAATTGAGTTACTATACCCAAGATATATAGCTTTAATTACAAGCACATATATAGTAAATTGTCTTTATCATGAAAATATATATTTGTGATATTATGAACTATAACTGAAATTTGGGACACAGGGTATTTTTTCTTTGTGCGTCTTGTTGTGTTGTGCCTATTTTCGATGCATGCATGTATGTATTCGTTCGCGATCATACCCTCAGCTTGTGCGTCAGTCTGTCGCCAATTTTAAAATTAGCGGAATGAACCCGGCAAGGTCTTTGAGCTCTAGTTCGCGACTAGAATATACCCTTAACTCATACTTAGTACGGACAGTCATTGTTTGTGTATTCTGTAACTTAACTTCAGTCTTCGATATCTATGCTGTTTCTTAACCGATTTCGATGAATGATAAGTTGTCTCATATTTTCAATATTTTGTATTAAGTACTAGTCTCCAAGATAGATGTGTTCATTCAAATGGACAGACAGATCAAGAATATATATATTTTATGGGGTCAGAGCTGCTTACTTTCGCCTGTTACATTCTTTTGTATACAAAAATTATACCCTTTTTTCGCATAAAGAAACAGACTCAGCTCGCGAAATGGCGGCAAGCCTCGAAGAATAAGTAAGGAAGCAAAAATCAAATCAAACGAAGCTGTGCGATGTGAAGGGGAACTCGCCGCTGCTCGATACTTGTGTATGCTTCGAAAATGTGCTGAGGCTCTCTGTTGCGTTTACATCACCAGCTCTGGTTACCAGTCTTTTTACATTTATTCGTCTATGACATGCGTTACTTAACAGTGTATAACAATTTTATCACTAAAACCCAGCAAACCATATTCTGAGCGCTCATAACAATGAGCTCATATATGAACTCATTTATGCGTTCTTTTAGCGCTTATAATAATGAGCTCATATATATGTTAAATTTATGCGTGTTTTCTGAGCGTTATACGACACGCGCCGAAATAAATTCAAACGAAAATATTTTTCCTTGATTCCTCGAATTGTATAAGCTGATGCGGTGTTTGTGAAAAAAAGCAACCAGAATTCTGGTTAAGATATGCGACAGTGCTCTTCAGTTGCAAATAAGTAGTCAACGCGTGAGTTTTAATTTAAAAATTAATTGCAAAACTGCATTCAACCGAAAATTCAACAGTAACGAACAAACATTATTACCACTTATTTGAGGTGGTTTCAGACCGCGAACGATCGACTAAAATATGAAGCAAAAAAAACTTCAAGCCGGCGATAATAATTTTAAGTTGAAAATTGTTGAAAAAACTTGTTTATTATTATTACGTATTATTAAATGAAGGTTAATGAATAAAATACCACATATAATTTAATGGTTAAACCATTTGTGCATTTCTTATTTTTTTGTCATCAGAAAAGAGTTCTAAACGAGTGCAAAAAACTACTCAGAAAAGACTCTTTTATGAATTGGATTTAGAGCTCTTATATGAGCGACCAGTTTAGTAGAAGAACCCACTCATATATGAGGGTTTTCTGAAGTTTTATGATTGTTTTATGAGCTCATAATGAGTGTGCACGCTCAGAAAAAAGAGTCATATATGAGCTCATTTAGAGCTCTTATGGTTTGCTGGGAATTACTATTCTAGCATTTACAGAACTTATATTAATACAATGTTGAGTTTTACGTATACTACACCAGCATTTTTCCATTAAACTTATGTATGAGTGTAAGCGCACGCGCATTCGAATTCCACGTTTAATTATTTGCTGCATTCCTGGTATTCCAACGCAGCGGCCTTCTCGCCTGCGTTACCGCTTGTATAAAAAAAGTTACTCGCTGCAGTTTCACCACGCAACTTTTGCATTGCCACCAACAGCAACCGATATTCACAACGGCCGTTTTTGCTCATTCCCAACGACGCACAGTGGGGCCTTTGCTCTTTTTACATTGCAAAAATCATAGCTTCTAAACTAATGAACCGATTTTAAAAATTTAAAAAGCTATTAATGGAAAACTTCTCAAGCTTCAAAATGAATGTTCGACAAGAGTGCCAGGTATCCGTGGCGCTTTAATATTCAAGATCAAAGTTAAGAAATATATTCGGGTATAATTTACCTGTAAAATTCAAATTGAAAACGTTTGTTTTTACTGAAATTTTTTTTTTTATAATTTCAATGACTATATCGCATTTTTAGTTGTTTTTATTCGATTTTCTTACTTAAATACATAAAATTTGAATTCTTATTTTTGGGTGATTTGTTGAGGCTAATTTTTAATATTTGCTATTGATGGCTAATTTCCAACAAAATAATCATCAACATTAAGGTTAGTATCTAATAAACGTAACATAAATTTTTAAAATCGCTTCATTAGTTTAGAAGTTATGATTTTTGCAATGTAAAAAGAGCAAAGGCCCCACTGTGCGACGCCTCCGCTATACGGATAATCATTTTTCTCCTAAATCAGGGTCACTCAAACCATCGGTGCATTTCTCACCGCTTACTTATACTCAGAAATTGTCGATCATGGTCATGGTATGATGGTCATGGTGACCCAAATGGATCACTTTCCATCGCAGGGAAGAACTGGACGCTGTTATCAGGGAACTTAGTGTCGACAACGAGAGCACAGTCGATGAAGGTCGGCGACGATTTATCGCTTTTATCTCAAAAGGAGACCACGACGATACCACTTTAAAACGTTTAAGCGAAATGGAAGTATACTACGGAGCAGGGACGACGCCCAGGTCGGGCGGATGTACCACGATCCCCAAACCAGCCAGGGCCCGATCAGCTTCCCCAGCTCTCAGAGGTCAAGAAACGAAGCCGGGCACTTCGTCTTTTGGAAGAACACCGCAAGTTTTATTGCTTCCTCCACCTGAAATAGGCCAATGGGTCAGCCACGAGCCTGTTTCGCACCGAGCACTCCTATGGTACGTTGGCCGACAAGATGCGTCGTTGGAACATAACCTTTGATGGTACCACCGATCCACTGGATTTTATCGAAGTCATAGAGGAGAGGGCAACTGCCTACCATTTGGACTTTACTTTCATGCCCTAAGCTATCCCAGAGCTACTAACTGGGATGGCCGAGAAATGGTTTCGTGGACAGCAGCTCCAGCGTGAACCGTAGGCCACATTCCGATTAAAATTTTTGAACTTCTTTCTGGCAACGACTCAAGGATGACATCCGTGAGCGACTGAGAGCGACGGCAAACGCTTAAAAGAGTACTTGGTTGACATGTGCTCATTGATGCGACGCACCTCATACAACGAGCGACGCAAAACTGGACAGAATTTACGATGATCTTCTCCCGGACTACCAACTTTTTATTCGCCGAGCTGAGCTCTTTACTCTAGAGCAACTCACGCAGTTGGCCGTCGACTTCGAGGTGGTACGGGATAGGAAGACGAAGCAGCGATCCAACGGATGGTCATCGGCGGACACCACCAGGCGTCTTTATCAATGGACGACCCCAAACTGCTACCATCGTAACGGAAGCCACGCGTAGTTTTATAAGTGAGGCTACGGCGCATGCCCTCGGTCTCCCGCATCGAATTCGGAAGATCCGCACCAATGTTACACTGGCTGATGTAACGAACTTACATTTGACTAAGACGATGTTATGCATAATCAATCTTGGACGGGAGGAAGTAAAATTACCCCTTATGATTCTGCCGACCGCCTCCGACGACGTTATCTTGGGATTGGATAAAAATTTCCGCCCTCAACGACGCCACGCCATCGCTGTCGAAACGCACAAGACCCCACGCAACGTGGGTGAGCACCGCCACACCATCGCTGCCAAAACGCAAAAGACCCATCACCGCAAGAATGAGCACGCCACGCCGGAGCCACAGAAACACTTCCAACACTACAACCGAGTATCCAAGAGCACTATCATCACCAGTACCCGGCCAGAGAAAGCTAGTCAACTAGTCCACCAGGAGCGCCCAGACCCACGCGTTCATAAGTTTCTAGACTCACTAGAGGTCGTACAACGAGTACAGGAGCAACCCAGCCATTGCCATTGGCTACATAAACCATAACCCAAGAGCAACCCGAGAAGTGTCCAGATTATACGTTAGAGAAGAAGAGTATTTTCGATGGAAATTATGCGTGGGCAGAGAACACTGACAACGTATCCTCCAGGAGTGTCATGACCAAACGACCGCGGGTCACTTGGGCATATGTAAGACCACTACACGAGTCTCTAACGATATTACTGGCCAGGGCATTTCCGTGATGTCGTCCGTTATGTACGTAGATGTGAAACCTGCCAGAGATATAAGATGGAACAAAGTAAACCAGCCGGCAAAATGTTCACGCGTCAGCCCCAGGAACCATTTGACACGGTCTGTGCGGACTTCGTGGGACCCCTGCCACGTTCACGAAGAGGTTATATTATGTTATTATTATTTTTCGATTTATTTTCAAAATGGGTGGAGTTGGTGCCGCTCCAAAAGGCAGCCAGCAGCTCTCTCGAACGCGCTGTCCGGGAACATATCCTCAGTCATTTCGGCATCCCCAAGACTTTTGTGTGCGACAATGGGACCCAATTTACTAGCCGGCCATTCAAGGTCATCTGTAACACGGCCGGTATCAGTCTACATTACACTGCACCTTATACCCCACAGCAAAACCCGACCGAACGAGCAAATCGCACGATCAAAACGATGATCGCCCAATCGATCAGACAACGAAGACGGCAGGCACCGACCAGCCGCCCTCCTCGAACCCATGACAACTTGACGTTCATCAGCCCAGCCCACACTGACGCTTGGCACCGACCGATCTAAGGGCACACAGACTTAACAGCCTGTCGTGTAGCCAGTAGAAACTAACCTCTACGCACTGCGTAGAACTCTTAAATATATATCCATTTACGCACCCCGCAGAGAGGCAACCATGGAAAGAACTGCCCAAGCCGCCCTTGGTGCCGTAGAAGAATGGCTTCTACAATGGCAAGACGATCCCAACCTGAGCGATACGGAAGATGCCGATATCAGCATGCAGGAGGTCGAATCCATGCTTGAGGATGCAGGAAACGGCTATTTGTCCACAAATCTGGCAGACGACTTCCACAACGTCAGATCACCCGCCGCGCCAGTTACATCTATGGAGGCAGATTTCTTTACCGACACCGGCCGAGACCTAGCTCTCATCACCGTGCCGGCCATCCATCACGTACCCACTAACAGCACAATATACGGCGTACAGGGAACTACCGACAGTATTTAACGTGCACACCGGCCGTGGCATCTCTGTCCCGGAGCCGACTGACCAAGCAGAGTTCGAAGGCATACCGCTAAGTGAACCAGAGCTCCTCGACATTTCATCCCCGAAGCCACAGACCACATCACAGGGCTACGTAAAGTCATCCCAGGTAGCCAGGTAGAAGTACGATCCTTGAGAACAGCGCACTATTCGGATGCTAGTACTGATTTTTTTGCATCGATCCGATGTTACCAGGATTCAAGGTTCAATGTCTTTGCTCCAAAGACGCCCCCGACCAGACCTACTCAATGGGACGCCCGACTTCGGAAGTCGAATCTGTTGCCACAGGTCTAACCCCAGCTTCAGCAGAGGCAGACGGTCGCTGTGTCGACGATTACTGGGCAGCCGCACCATCCAGCTGGATAGGCCACAGCACCGACCACTTCGTTCCATCGCAACTGATCCAAAGGACATCAGAGGAGACAGCAAAAGGAATAACCAAGAAGTTGCGCTTTAACCGAAGGATCCGTGGAGAACCCTTTCGAGTCACCCTTACCCGTCACGGCGTCACCATCTTCTATCCAGGTGGAAGTAAGGGGGGGGGATTCCTTAGCTTAATTTTACTGACCCATGGGCGCAAGCCTGAAGTGAACGTTGGAATAGTCACGCTAGAATTGCTGACTCTTGCCCATTGGCGAAAGCCTGCAGCGGGAGAAGCGAATGTATAGCAGGCAGATTCTTGCCTATTGGCGAAAGCCTGCGATGAGTGAAAACTTTAAAACTTAGAGGCTTATTATCCCAACCACCGGGCGCGAGGATCGCTCGACCGTATTCTCAAGTCGATAAATGTGTTCTTAGTCGAAACTCTTTTCCCAGTGATCCCAACAACTTATACATTTTCTGTATGAGAGGCCCTGACCCGGCCTAAGAGAACTACTTTACACGCTTGAGAATTTTTTCGGTTTGGTTTGGTAATAATTTGTACTTTTTAATAACAAATAGTGTTTTTCGCCTCAAAATGTTTCAAAAAATTAAAAAAATTTAAATTTCGAAAAAACCTCCCAGCCTTTCCTGGGGAAAACCTTTATGTAACTAATGAATGTTTACTTTTGAATTTCCGATGATCCAGCACCAAGTTATGAAGGGCTGAGCATAAAAACACAACCGAGCAATTTGTGCCTTGGCGTATTTTTATACCCGATCCAACGAGCATTAAAACTTAAGAGACTGCAATTGCCGAAAGCGCTTTCGTCTCAGGGTATCATTTTCAGTCATTGCTTTTGATTTGCTTTGCTGTGTATTCTACAATGGGCAAGTTATTTTTTCCTTTGTCTTCTGTTTTCAACACGCTTTATACATATAGCTTTCTAGTCAGCTATCGGACACAAGCTTGGTGTCTCAGTGGTAGAATGCTCTCCTGCCAAGCAGAAAACAAGATAAGAACAAGTAAGAAGACTCTAGTCGAGATTTCCCGACTAGGAGATAGCCCGAACCAAATACTGAACCCATAAAATGGGTAAAAAGGATGTTATGGTTTTGTGCAAAAGTATATAACAGGCAGAAGGAAGCATCTTCGAGCCCATAAACTATATACAAAATATTTTTGATCAGCATCAACAACCAAGTCGTCATAGCCATGTCCGTCTGTTGTCTGTCCGTTCATCTGTCCGTCCGTCTGTATGTATGAACGCGTCGATCTCAAAGACTATGAGACCTAGTGATTTCAGTTTTTGAACATAAGTTTGTTTTCGATTATCGACATCTGACCTATTACAATAAAATCTTGAATTGGGACAATGTGGTATGTAATTTAGAAAATCAATTAAAAATAATGAAAATCTGTGAACATTTTATCGAAATCGGTTGGAAAACACCAGAACTAGAGAATATTGAAGCTTAGTGACAGATACACACAAACAATGACTGTGCGAGTAAAGAATTGGGTTTCTCCTAATTTTGTACAATAATATTAAGAATTCATACTTTAATTGCGAAATTGACTTCCAAAAGCTTTGGGACTTTTACGTCAATGTCATTAATAAGGGGTATTGAACCATAATCTTCAAAGTCAATGCTCGAATCACCGACAGCCAACAAACCTAAGAAGAAGTGCCTTCATAGTCTAAGTAATAACAGTTAATACACCGTCAAAAGTGGCCCTAAGGTACTTAACTTCCTTGCTTGTTTTTATTGGACTCCCTGCGAACCTAATCTCCCTCACCCTTTGTAACTTGTATCTTTTGGTTAACGGAACTTTGATGGTTTTTGCCTGATTAAGGCTGAGACCAATCTCCATACACCAGTCATCCGTGATCTTAAGTCCCAGTTGAACAATGTCACAGAGAGTTTCATCATATTTGCCTTTTGCCATTATCAGAATGTCATCAGCATTACCCTGATATTGTATACCCCTTCTAGCGAGTCTACTTAACAGCTCCTCCACTAAAAAAAACTCAAAAAGCGTGGTTGTAGATGTTATGATACTGTCCTGTATAGATGCCGTAGCCTGTTTTGATCTAAATAGTGATAAATAGTGATTCCAGAAGATATAATTTAAGGCGGAAATAATAACGCTGCACGTCTGTGCTCATTCGTTTGATTTTTAGGAATGCTCTTTTATTCAAAAATATAATTGGGCTTAGCCTATAATGCTCTGTCGCAGCAGAGCGGCTTATGTATATGTATATGTGTGTATGTATGTATATGTGTCTATGCAGAAGGCAAGGAATGCATATACATTTAATATACATATATAAGGCAAGCACTGGCTCGTAAGGGCTAAAGCGCTTACGTTGCGGATCCCACACTTCGCGATCAGCTCATAAGGTGGCTGATCATATTTCGAGTGCGCTGACCGTTTGTGTAGTTGCGTTATATTTGTATATACATAGCAACAAAGTGTCACTATGTCTGAAGGTTAAATACCCTGCAATATAGTGGGTATATGACCGATTGTCATGCATACGTGATACATTCTTATGCATGCTACACCTCCCTTTTTTAAAGAAATAACGTAACATAGTGTAGTTATTTTTAATGTATGTAGAAAATATAACCTAAAGTTGCATCCAGAAAAATGTTCATTTTTCATGCATGAAGTGACATTTTTGGGTCACAAATGCACTGACAAAGGAGTTTTGCCAGATGACAAGAAATTTGACGTCATCAAAAATTATCCTGTCCCTCATGATGCGGACAGCGCGAGACGATTTGTAGCATTTTGCAATTATTATCGTCGATTTATAAAAAACTTCGCCGATTATTCACGGCACATAACTAGATTATGTAAAAAGAATGTTCCTTTTGAATGGTCAAGTGAATGCCAAAACGCATTCCAGTACCTTAAAGAAATGCTTATGAACCCCACATTATTACAATATCCTGATTTTCGCAAAGAATTTTGCATTATAACAGATGCTAGTAAACAAGCTTGCGGAGCGGTTCTAACTCAGAACCGTGATGGGATTCAGCTCCCAATAGCTTATGCATCCCGTTCATTTACAAAAGGGGAAAGCAATAAGAGCACAACAGAACAAGAGTTAGCGGCAATTCATTGGGCAATTACCCATTTTAGACCATATATTTATGGCAAACACTTTACTATTAAAACGGATCACAGACCATTGACATACCTTTTTCTATGACTAATCCCAGTTCGAAATTGACTCGCATGCGGCTAGAGCTTGAGGAATACGACTTCACAGTAGAATACCTAAAGGGGAAAGATAATTTCGTAGCAGACGCACTTTCGCGTATTAACATAAAAGAACTCAAAGATATGCAAAATAAAGTCCTGAAAGTCACTACCAGGCAACAGACTAGACAGAAAAATTCCTGCGCAGGAAATGTACAAGAAGATTTGCCTATGCAAACTCTTGACAACGCTTCTAAGCCCAACGTATATGAAGTCATTTGTAATGACGAAGTACGAAAAGTAGTGGCCTTGCACATAAACAATCAGACATGTTTTTTGAAACATGGAAGAAAAGTTGTAGCAAGAATTGATGTTAGCGATCTGTATACCAATGAAACCATTGACTTAGGTCAGTTCTTTCAAAGGCTTGAAATGCAAGCCGGTATACTTGGGATCAGCCAACTCAAAGCGGCACCGAGCGAAAAGATCTTTGAATTAATTTCAATTGAATCTTTCAAAAATATGGGCAATAAAATATTAAATACTTTAAGAGTAGCGCTACTCAAGCCGGTGACCCTATTAGAAAATGAAAAAGATCAAGAAGCAATACTGTCTAAATTTCATGACGATCCAACTCAAGGAGGTCATAATGGCATTTCGAAAACGCTAGCAAAAATAAAAAGACACTACTATTGGAAAAACATGACGCGTCATGTCAAAGAGTACGTACGTAGATGTCAGAAATGCCAAACATCGAAAACAACAACGCATATAAAGACCCCAATGACATTAACAGAAACACCAACAATGGCTTTCGATAGAGTGATAGTAGACACCATAGGTCCACTTGTTTAAAATATAAATATTTTGTGTTTCTCCTATGTATTTTTTTTTGTTATTTATAATTCCTTATATATACGAAAATCTGACGCTTTTAAATATGTCAGAATTTTCGACGCCAACTGGCGGAGAGAAATTTAAAATTAATTCACATAAAGTGAATGTACATTTTCCCTGCCTGGTTTTTGGCATAGCTTTACGGGCTATGCTATTAGTCGGGCAGAAATGGTTCCGCTCGATTTTACAAAAATGTTTTATGACAATATTTCTATAGTTATTTCTAATATTAATTCCGCTTCTGTTGCTTCTGTTGCATCAGCTGGGCGTCGCCGGTCTGGCATGCTGATGCTCCCTCGATGACGCAAGTGGCGGTGTGCCCCCCGCGCTTGGTGGTCACTGCTGCTGATGTCCTGGGCCTTTGGTCGTCTGGTCGTCGCACAGGCTTCTATTTTTGTGATGGGGTACCGGTGCCGGCAGCACAGGTGAACTCACAATGTGGTAAACTCACCACAGACCAGTGGTCCCTCGCAGTCATCCGGGCAGCGTTTAATTCTCTTTGGCAGCTGCTTTGGTGATGGGGGTTTGGTTATTATTTTGTTGTGAATAATGTTAATGTTTGCTGAGTGAGCGTTAGTGTTTGGGGTTTTGGTTGCGAGGCTTGATTTTAGAAAATCAAGCTCGGCTTGTAATTTTTGGGCTGTTGCCCACGCGGGAGGTGGTGTACTTGTGTACAGTAGCCACTTTATGTGTTCTACCCTCTTTTTTAACTTGCTTTGCAAGCCTCCGCGTCTTCCCATAACACTCAACTCTACTCACTCAGTTTGCATGATTTTTTTTTCAATTTCTGCCGTTGCTGCTGCTGTAGTTTTTGCTGCTGCTGTTTTCACTCTGTTGTTGCTGCTGTTGCCACACTGTTGTTGCTGCTGTTGTCACTCTGTTGTTGCTGCTGTTGTTGTTGGGTTTTTTTTTTTTTTTTTTTTTTTTTGTTATGGGTTTTTCTTCGTTATATGTTTATAACCATCATTTTGTTTGTTTGTAACCATCTTGGTTGTGTTGTTGTAGTAGTTTTTAGTTGTTGTTTTTTTTTTTTTTTTTTTTGCGCCACTTACTGCCCCTGCAGTCTTCGTGACCATGTCAAAGAGTACGTACGTAGATGTCAGAAATGCCAAACATCGAAAACAACAACGCATATAAAGACCCCAATGACATTAACAGAAACACCAACAATGGCTTTCGATAGAGTGATAGTAGACACCATAGGTCCACTTCCACGCTCAGAGAATGGAAACGAATATGCAGTTACGCTAATATGCGATTTAACAAAATATTTAGTAACCGTTCCAATTCCCAATAAGAGTGCAACAACAGTTGCCAAAGCAATTTTTGAAAACTTTATTCTGAAGTACGGTCCAATGAAGACGTTCATTACGGACATGGGAATATAAAAATTCAACTATAAATGACTTGTGCAAATACCTTAAGATTGACAACATAACGTCAACTGCACACCATCACCAGACTTTAGGGACAATAGAACGAAGTCATAGAACATTCAATGAATACGTTCGTTCATACATATCTGCGGACAAAACCGATTGGGATGTTTGGATACAATATTTCACTTATTGTTTCAACACAACACCCTCGGCAGCGCATGAATATTGTCCATATGAACTAGTCTTTGGAAGATTACCAAGACAGTTCATAGATTTTAATAAAATAACTAGAATAGATCCGTTATATAACGTAGAAAATTACGCTAAAGAAATAAAGTTTAGACTAGAAATAGCATATAAGAGAGCTAGAATAATGTTAGAAAAACATAAAGCTAAGAATAAAATATATTACGACAATAATGCTAATAATTTTAATTTGGAAATAGGAGATAAGGTCTTGTTAAGAAACGAAACTGGCCATAAACTAGAACCAGTTTATATAGGCCCCTACGAGGTAACAGGTATAGAAGATAGGGATAATATAATAATAAAAGATAAAAAACAAAAGATACAAAAAGTACACAAAGATAGGTTAAAAATGTTGAATTCTTAATTTTTAATTTTTAATATAAGTATACATAAATATATATATATATATATATATATAAATATAGGTAAGGCCTGATCAGCCGAAAAAAAAAAAAAAATTCGAAAAAAAGTAAAACAAAAAAAAAATAATAATAATAATTCATTTTCATATTTTTCTATTTTTTATACTTTGCAATTTTGAATTTGTTTGCACTTATATATTTGTACATTTTATACAATTTTAATACATTAAAAATAACTACACTATGTTACGTTATTTCTTTAAAAAAGGGAGGTGTAGCATGCATAAGAATGTATCACGTATGCATGACAATCGGTCATATACCCACTATATTGCAGGGTATTTAACCTTCAGACATAGTGACACTTTGTTGCGCTTTACCATCGAACTCTGGGATCGTGGACGAAATTTGTCGCACGTATTCCCGTGCATTTGCTGCTGAGTTCGTCATTTTTGTTTTGTGTGGTAAACTTTCTTTTAAATCTTGATAGAGAAATTCCTCAAGATTAACTTGGGGGTCTGACTTTGACGTTGACGGTTCTTCGTCAAAAAGCATTGATGGGTCAAACGTCACTGGTGCTGTTAACACCGAAGGTAAAAAGAGATGTAGGGTATGTTTTTTGTTCAAATGAACAAGTCCTGATCTCAAGATTCTGACGTTTTCTTCCGCCTGTAATTTGTGTTCACTAAGCAGTCTACTATAGTTTTCTTGGACGAGCTCTCTGAGTTCGTTGAACTGTTCGACTAATATCTTAGTGTGTTTTACGATTGTTATAGGTTTTATTGGAACGTTTTTGTTCAGGCACTTGTATGACTTTGCATATTCTGTCCTTATCTGGATTATCTTATTTCGAATTTCTATCCATTCCATAAGTTACTGATTTTATCGGTGCAATCGCACCATTAATACTGTAACTGGACCCAAAATAACGTTCTCTTCTATTATTTCCTTTACCTTCACATATGGCAAAGTAGATAGCACTATACCTTTTTCTGTTTTGGTACAGTGGTATAGTGGGCTAGCTGGTCTATTAAACGAGTCCATATAGGCGTACTCAAAATCAGATATCGAAATGATTTCGTGAAACTGATGTAGCACACTTATAGCTCGCATAATAAACTGTGGGTCTCTTTCAAATGTTTCAGCTATTGTTGGATGCATTTTGAAATTGTTATTTAATTATGTATATCTCCATTACCCCTCTTTTTTTTTTTTTACCTGCACAATTCTTCTGTTTTTTTTTTTTTAACTAGACAAATTTATATTTATGTGGATTTATATTTTTATTCTATTCGTTTTATAATTTCCATTTCTACATTAATAATTATATCTATATATATAAATCTATTAGATCAAAATAATTTTGTTTTTATTTTCATATTTCTCTTATAATCGAATTTCTTTGTTTTTTACATTTATATATATTTTTTTAAATTCAAATTTAAATTTTCGATTCTAGATTTTATCTAGATCGTTAGCCTTGCTTATATATTTTTTTCTGAGGCATTTATTATGAAGCTTATACAATTTGAAAAATACGTTCGCGCTCAGAATTACAACTATTATTATAAGCAAGGTATTTGTTAATCCTAATTCTATGCTATTGGATTCTACCTTATTTATTACATTTGCGGTGGAATCCACCGACTTAACATCGACCACACCCATAATGTTTTTTTGTGGTCTACTTCTAACTGCATAAAAAAATGGTCTGTGCCTTACTCTGTAAGGAAGATTTCTGATCATGAAAATGTTTTTTTTTGAAAAATTTTTTTTTTGTTGTTTAAAATATAAATATTTTGTGTTTCTCCTATGTATTTTTTTTTTTGTTATTTATAATTCCTTATATATACCAAAATCTGACGCTTTTAAATATGTCAGAATTTTCGACGCCAACTGGCGGAGAGAAATTTAAAATTAATTCACATAAAGTGAATGTACATTTTCTCTGCCTGGTTTTTGGCATAGCTTTACGGGCTATGCTATTAGTCGGGCAGAAATGGTTCCGCTCGATTTTACAAAAATGTTTTATGACAATATTTCTATAGTTATTTCTAATATTAATTCCGCTTCTGTTGCTTCTGTTGCATCAGCTGGGCGTCGCCGGTCTGGCATGCTGATGCTCCCTCGATGACGCAAGTGGCGGTGTGCCCCCCGCGCTTGGTGGTCACTGCTGCTGATGTCCTGGGCCTTTGGTCGTCTGGTCGTCGCACAGGCTTCTATTTTTGTGATGGGGTACCGGTGCCGGCAGCACAGGTGAACTCACAATGTGGTAAACTCACCACAGACCAGTGGTCCCTCGCAGTCATCCGGGCAGCGTTTAATTCTCTTTGGCAGCTGCTTTGGTGATGGAGGTTTGGTTATTATTTTGTTGTGAATAATGTTAATGTTTGCTGAGTGAGCGTTAGTGTTTGGGGTTTTGGTTGCGAGGCTTGATTTTAGAAAATCAAGCTCGGCTTGTAATTTTTGGGCTGTTGCCCACGCGGGAGGTGGTGTACTTGTGTACAGTAGCCACTTTATGTGTTCTACCCTCTTTTTTAACTTGCTTTGCAAGCCTCCGCGTCTTCCCATAACACTCAACTCTACTCACTCAGTTTGCATGATTTTTTTTTCAATTTCTGCCGTTGCTGCTGCTGTAGTTTTTGCTGCTGCTGTTTTCACTCTGTTGTTGCTGCTGTTGCCACACTGTTGTTGCTGCTGTTGTCACTCTGTTGTTGCTGCTGTTGTTGTTGGGTTTTTTTTTTTTTGGATTTTTTTTTCTTGTTATGGGTTTTTCTTCGTTATATGTTTATAACTATCATTTTGTTTGTTTGTAACCATCTTGGTTGTGTTGTTGTAGTAGTTTTTAGTTGTTGTTTTTTTTTTTTTTTTTTTTTTTTTTTTTTTTTGCGCCACTTACTGCCCCTGCAGTCTTCGTGACCATGTCACGGTCGCCATGTGGAATTATATAATTTAAGGCGGAAATAATAACGCTGCACGTCTGTGCTCATTCGTTTGATTTTTAGGAATGCTCTTTTATTCAAAAATATAATTGGGCTTAGCCTATAATGCTCTGTCGCAGCAGAGCGGCTTATGTATATGTATATGTGTGTATGTATGTATATGTGTCTATGCAGAAGGCAAGGAATGCATATACATTTAATATACATATATAAGGCAAGCACTGGCTCGTAAGGGCTAAAGCGCTTACGTTGCGGATCCCACACTTCGCGATCAGCTCATAAGGTGGCTGATCATATTTCGAGTGCGCTGACCGTTTGTGTAGTTGCGTTATATTTGTATATACATAGCAACAAAGTGTCACTATGTCTGAAGGTTAAATACCCTGCAATATAGTGGGTATATGACCGATTGTCATGCATACGTGATACATTCTTATGCATGCTACACTACGCTTCAAGGCTTGATATGCCCTCAGCTCACGTCAGGAAACGTTCTTCCTTTCCTTTTGGCTGCACGGCAATTGGCACATAGGCCCTAGTAAGGAATTCAAAAAGAAAAGTAAAGTTAATACACTTTCTGTCCAAGATGCATGCCCTAGGTATTGGATCGCTTTGATCCCAGATTACCTTTGATTCAGCGGTGTACAGGTATTTGATGCTATCGTTTACTCATGGTTCCTGTACGATAAGCCTCCTGGGTAGGACTGTCGAGGCTGCCTTAGCCCGGTAGATGTTTATCTGGGCTAGCCAGTCTGGCGTCACCATTACTGCTTCGCTGCTTCAATACCTGGCGATGAAGGCTTGGAGTTGCTCTTCCTCGCACCAAAACTCTTCTTTCTCAGACCGCTGACGGGGATGGTCTCGTAGCAAAATGATACCTGGTGGCCTCTCGCGAAAATCACCTCCTTAGAAGTCATCAAATCCGATCACCATCAGTGCACCTCCGCCCACAAACTTTTTTTGATTCCTCAGTAGATCCTACAAGGATTTATTTGATCGATTCTCGCTTCTTACACAGGTAATCTTGTGTGGTGATGGCATATCATCACCAACCTTGCAGTCAAGTGGAGCTCCTCTAAACGACAGTAAACGTCAGTCACTCCCCTGAGTAATCAGCTAAACATTCGATGACCAGGTGGCATCATCCAATGCAGACGGTCCGCTTGGCATGCTCTCTTGGGGGTGTCGGTGGAAGACGTCAGGGTTTCGTTAGGTCGTTTTGGGGCTGGTCCCTGGCTCGTTTCGCCGATTCTCTTTTTGCCATTTGCCAGCGGGGGGTAGTCTCTGCTGCAAGTAACTCAGGTACCACTTTGTCCTCGAGCTGTTCGGACTTTTGTGGTTTGGGTCATCAGAAACCTCCCGGGCTCAGAGCTGTAGCAGCTGGCGCTGCCATGTCGACGGACAGCGTTTAGAGTCGGTCGCATCGGCCGGTTTGATCCTACCATGCTTCCTCGTCCTGTATCTGGCGTGACATGGCGACGTGGGGCATCTCTCGTCCAACCCATGCCAGCCTGTGAGGCAGGTCTTCTCTATTGTTGTACCTGCTGGGTGCGACCTGATGGTTGTCCCACGTTTGAGGGCCGTATTCTTCAAGGATTTTGATATTTTGGCTTTATACTCTGGCTCCCACGAGTTGCGGAAAAATATTCGGTCCACCAGGGCAGAGGTGTGCAGTACCCGGGTTAGTCTATATAAAACAGGCGGATGTCATCTGATTGAGATCAACGTTAAAAGTTTGAAACAAAATTAAGAAGGAGAACATGAAAAAATCGTCCGCGGAGATGCGTCGCTCACAGCTGCTGCTTGCAGATTGACATTTAAGAAGAAAGCAAGGAGAGCGAGAGAGCGAGCGCGACTACCTTTTTAAGTATACCATGAACATTCAAAGCAAAGTCCTGAAAGTCACTATCGATGTTGACGATTTGTATACAAATGGAACTCTAGATTTAGATCAGTTCTTCCAAAGGCTTGAAATGAAAGGCGGTATACTAGGAATCAGCCAACTCAAAGTGGCACCGAGTGAAAAAAAATCTTTGAATCTATTTCAATAGATACTTTCAAAACAATGGGCAATAAAAAATTAAAATCATTTAGAGTAGTGTTACTCCAGCCGGTGACAAAAGGAAAAAGAGATACACACAATACTGTCAACATTTCACGACAATCCAATTCAAGGAGGTCACTCTGGCATAACAAAAACGCTAGCGAAAATAAAAAGACACTATTATTGGAAAAATATGACTCGAAAAATAAAAGAGTACATACGTAGATGTCATAAATGCCAAATGTAAAAACAACGACACATAAAAAGACCCCAATGACTTACACAGAAACATCAACAAATGCTTTCGTTATAGTGATAGTGGACACCGTTGGTCCGCTACCAAAATCTGAATATGGCATCGTTAAATAAAATGTGACTTAACAAAATATCTAGTAACAGTACCAATTGCAAACAATAATGCAATTACTGTCGCAAAAGCTATTTTCGAAAACTTTATACTAAAGTACGGTCCAATGAAGACGTTAATGACAATAGAACAAAGTCATAGAACATTCAATGAATGCATTCGTTCTTACATTTCTGCAGACAAAACTGGTTGGGACGTTTGGTTACAATATTTTACTTATTGTTTCAACACAACACTATCAGTTATGCATGAATACTGTCAATACGAACTAGTCTTTGGAAGATTACCAAGCCAGTTCATAGATTTTAATAAAAAAGATAAAATAGATCCACTCTATAATGTAAAAGATTACTGTAAGGAAATAAAACTTAGACTAGAAATAGCATATAAATGTTAGAAAAAGCTAAGGCATAAAGAAAACTTAATTATTATGAGAAAGTTTCAGATTTTATTAGATAATGGTCCTAATAAAGTAGAAACCAAAGAAGATATAATATTGTAATTAAAGATACCAAGCAAAAGAAACAAAAAACAAGTAAAAACGTTGCAGTCGGACGCAACCGACTGCGGAATACTTTTATACCAGTAAAAGAACGGTTGATAAGGGGGAATCCAGGGGCGAAGGGAGTGGGCCATGTGGTAAACATCGCCAGCTATCATGTTACCAAATTTGGTGACTTTAGCTCAAAAACTGTGGAAGATAACTTAACTCCCAAATTTAAAAGGTGGGCGGCAGAGGTAGGCGTGGCATCTAAATTTTTGAATCAAATGTTTTTAACTGTCACTATCTATCTGCCTACCAAGTTTGGTGGCTCTAGCTCAAAAACTGTTAAAGATATAGCCGATTCCGATTTTATAAGGCGGGTGGCTTAGGTGGGCGTGGCATTGAAAATTTTGATGCACATCTTTGGTAGATGCTGCCTTCTATCTTTCTACCCAATTTACGGGCTCTAGCTTAAAAACTATAAGAGATATCGATATATCCGATTTTAAATAGTGGGCGGCAGAGGTGGGCGTGGCATCCTAATTTTTGATGCAGACCTTTTGTAGATGTCACCATATATCTTCCTACCAAATTTGGTGACTCTAGCTCGAAAAATGTGAAAGCTATAGGCATTTCCAATTTCAAGTAGAAGGGGGGATGGGGGCGGAATCAGGGGGCGTGGCATCAACAATTTTGATGGGGAACGTCAGTACCTATCTGGACACAAAATTTGGTGGCTCTAGCCCAAAAAATGTGAAAACTATAGGCGTTTCCAATTTTATGGATAAGGGGGGATGGGGGCGAAATAAGGGAGCGTGGCATCCAAAATTTTGATGCATATTTTTGGGGAACGTCAATATCTATCTTGACACAAAATTTGGTGGCTCTAGCCCAAAAAATGTGAAAACTATAGGCGTTTCCAATTTTACGGAGAAGGGGGGATGGGGGCGGTATCAGGAGGCTCGGCATCCAAAATTTTGATGCAGTTAATTCAGGGACATGACTAGCTATCTGCGTGCAAAATTTGGTAACTCTAGCTGTAAGAATGTGAGAAATATTTGGTTTTATCGGTTTTCAGTTATCGAATTTATCGATTTCCCAGCCTCCTAGTAGGCGTGGCAACCCAATCTTGACACTTTATCTGTACCGTCTATAGATAAACATAATTGCACAGTTTCAAGTCTCTAGCTTTACGGGTGGCGAAAAAAGTTGCGTTCATACGGACGGACGGACAGACGGACAGACGGACACCATGACGGACATTGCACAAAACCAATATACTATGAGACCTTCGGTATCAAAGTATAATAACATAAAGATAGGCTAGTTTTTAGAATTTTAGATAATCTAATTTTTTAAATTTTTATGAAAATTTTGGTCTGATCAACCAATAATAATAATAATAATAATAACAATTAAAATTGGAATAAAAAAGGAAGAGATAAGAAGGAATTTCTTTTTGCAAGCGATGAAACTTAATAATAGAAACAATAATAAATACAAAAAAATTTAAAAAATTTTCAAATTTAGGAGACGCTAATACTTTTTCTAAACATTTACAAATATATAAAATTCTCGTGTCACAAATTTCGTTGCTAAGCTCCTCCGAAATGGCTCGATAGATTTTCGTGAAATTTTGTGTGCTTATCGGTTAGGTCTGCGCATCTGCCAACAACTATTTTTCATCCCAATTCAAATTGTCCTTCAGGTACCTCCTGAGCACCTATGTCCTATTTTTTCAAACTTTTATACCTTAAAACTAATCAATCTGAACGAAACTTGGTCAAGGGCGTGTAACAAAATTATGCATACCAAATCTGGACCACTCCTTCGGGTACTTCCATACACCTTTGTCATTTTTTCAAACTTTTGTGCTGGAGTTAATAAAGTTTCTTTAAGCAAGCGACGTCGTCAGACCGATCGAGCATCGATTAGGCAATGGTATATGCCGTTTTTCGATATTCAAAATATTATTAAAAAAAATTACAGTACATAAGTGGAAGAAGACGAAATATTGGTCGACAGACTCGGAATTTACAGTTCATCCAGAACAATCGGTAAAATAGATTGGCAGAAGATCAATTGACGAACAATGAAAGTTCAAGAAATCAGATGGCAATCTTACGTGCTAATGAATGTCAACAGCAACGCATCGAACGCCTTCGAGCTAATGCAATGAGACAAATATTGGCCGACAACGATTCACCGACACATTAAGAATACATAAGCGACAGCGGTTGCAAGTGTAACGCGCGTTGGCTTGTGCATCACTTCTTTGCCTTGCGTTTGAATATAAATCGGACATCGACTATTCGTCACTTTCACAAATTGTAATCGTTGCTATGAACAAACAATGCCAACATCGCCGTACACTCAAATACAAAGGTAAATCGGCCGGTTTCTGCTGCGCCTCTGGAAAATTGGTATTGCCACCATTGAATTCAAAAAAGAAAATGTCTGTCTGTGCGCTTTTCGGTTAGGTTCGCATCGTCGGGTGGCGAGGACACCGAACGTGCACTCGCCAATCGCGTGGATGCACGTTGCGACTATCATAATCTCAATTCACATTTTGCCAGGCGTATCGTCAGCGAGCTGGACGCTCTGTTAAATGAGCACAATGAATTATTGAAATTATTCAAATCACACATGCACAAACTACAAAGTGACAATCACGCTACTGTCATCAATCCTGATAGAACACCAGCTGGAGAGCATATACGTAGATTCAATGCTCCTGTTGTTGACGACGTTGCTGGAATCATGGTTGGTGACCGTACAGATACGCGACAAATCGTGATTCGAAGAGGAAATAATGATCTTCAGTTTATTAGTGATACCCATCGTTCATATGACGCTCTCCAATTTCCACTTATTTTCTGGAAGGGAAAAGACGGATATTGTGTAAACTTTAAACATCGAGATCACGTAACAGGAGCCGAAACAAATTAGATCGATAGCTCGAAGGATTTTTATTCGGATAGTTTGATGATTAGACGCGGCCGAGATAACATCATTTTACGATGTCGTGAGCTTGCCAACAATTTATGGCCGACATGTACAGATACAGATAGAAAGTGAACGACTACGATTCTTGCGATATAATCAACAGAAGCTGCGTGCGGAAGAATATATTCACTTGCTATTGCGAACAACGCTGACCCAGCTGAAATTGGCAATTCTGTTATCTTACCATCATCGAACGTAGGTAGACCTTGAATCATGCAAGAATACATACAGGATGCTATGACTTTCGTGTGTGAATATGGACGACCGTGTCTTTTCATAACTTTTACATGTAATCCGAAATGGCAAGAAATTACATCGTTGCTATTATAAGGACCAAATGCAATACATCGTCATGACATAACAGCACGTTTGTTTAAACAAAAATTAAAGTCTTTAATCACCTTTATTTCAGAATTGCATGTATTTGGCCCCACACGTTGTTGAATGTTGGACCTCATGCTCACATTTTAATTTGGTTCGTCGACAAAATACGTGTAGAAGACATCGATAGTTTGATTTCTGCTGAGATTCCAAATCCGTCCACTGGTCAATTACTATTTGATATTGTTACTAAAAACATGATTCATGGTCCGAGTGGAAATCTGAATCGTTCACCACCTTGCATGGTAGACGGAAAATGTACAAAGTGTTTTCCTAAAGATTTCGCAAGCGATACGTTCACACATGTTGACGGATATCCAATATATCGTCGAAGAAGTACCAAAAATGGCGGACGATCGTTCGTTAAAACTATCAGTAACGCAGACATCGACATTGACAATCGTTGGGTGGTACCATATTCACCTCTGCTGAGCAAAACATTCAATGCTCATATTAATGTTGAGTCATGCAGTTCGGTGAAGAGTATCAAATATATTTGCAAGTATGTGAATAAAGGAAGTGATATGGCTGTATTTAGAATTGAAAATACTAATGTAAATGCTCCACCGGTGAATCAAAATGATGAAATTACGAATTACCAAATTGGCCGGTATATCATTTCCAATGAAGCTGTCTGGCGTATTTTCGGTTTCCCAATTCATGAACGGGATCCAGCAGCTATACATTTAGCTGTCCATCTTGAAAACGACCAGCGCGTTTATTTCACGGCGCTTGATCGTGCTATAAATCCACCATAACCTACGCTCACCGAATTTTTTGAGCTGTGCAATCGTGGGGACTCTATTCTTCGCACAAACACTGCTCTATTCTGAAGTTCCACGATATTTTACATGGGCTCAATCGAAAAAATGGATGCCCGCAAGCAATGGACAGCAGTTGATGCGTGCCCCGGTTCATTCAAATTAAATAGTTTGGGTCGTGTATATACAGTCAATCCAAGGCAGACTGAGTGCTTTTATCTGCGACTGTTGTTGGTGAATGTCACCGGACCATTGTCATTTCAAGATATACGCAAGGTAGATTGACAACAGTATCCAACGTATTAAGATGCATGACTTGCACTTGGCTTGCTAGAAGACGACAATCATTGGGACAGTATGCTTGCTGAAGCAGCATTAAGCTGCACAGGAACACAAATTCGTCTACTATTTGCTATAGTACTGACTATATGTTTCCCGGCCCGAGCACAAATGTTGTGGGATAATCACAAAGATTCAATGACTGATGATATACTGTATCGACATCGTACAAGGTGCAACGATCAAACGATATCGTTCAATCAGTAATTTCGGTGTGAGCTCACCGAATCGAAGTGCATCTGATTTACTGTAGAAATGGCAGGCATTGTTAGTCGGAATGTTCCACTACTAAATGATGAACAAAAAATTATTTAAGACCGCATAATGTTGGCAGTCTCGGAAACGACAAGGAGGATTCCTTTTTTTTTGGATGCACCAGGTGGAACTGACAAATCGTTTCTTATTTCGGTACTTCCTGCCGAGACACGATCAAAAAATGGCATCGCATTGGCCGTTGCATCTTCTGGCATTGCAGAAATTTCATTAGATGGAGGCAGAACAGCTCGTTCAGCATTTAAGCCATTAAACATTCAAAATAATCCAGATGCAGTGTGCAACATAAAAAAAACAATCGTCTATGGCCATAATGCTGAAAAAAAGGTAAAATTATTATCTGGGATGAATGCACTATGGCACACAAACATTCGCTCATGGCATTGGATAGGACATTAAAGGATTTAAAAAAAACAACGATAAACTGTTTGGCGGCACTTTGTTACTCCTTTCAGGTGATTTTAGGCAAACACTTCCCGTTATTCCACGGTCGACGTACGCTGATGAAATAAACGCTTGCTTAAAATCATCGCAACTGTGGCGTAATGTTGAAAAAGATCAGCTGACGGTGAACATGCGCGTTAAAATGCTTCAGAATATATCCGCCGAACACAATGTGACCAAGCCAGCGAAGTCGCTGAATATTAATTCGCTTGACTATGTCCACATCGCCGTATAGCTCATACAGCTTGTCGTTCCACCTGATACGGTAGGTTCCGCCGACTTCGCGTAAGACAAGAGAATGAGCCAGCGATTTTGGTTGATTCTGCGAAAGTTTGGAGAAGGAGAGTTGGATTTTGGCACGCAGCCAGGCACAACGCGTTTATTACCAAGTGGAACAGCAAACAAAGTGCAACAGGAGCAGCAACTATTTGCAGCAACAACAACACCAACGGCCATAGCAGCGGTTGCGACAGCCACCGGCACGGCAACAACAACAACAGCCACAGCAACGGCAGCAACAACAACAACAACAGAGCCCCCAGCCACAGCACCCCGCAGCCACAGCAACAACAACAGAGGCAACAGCAGCGACAATAACAACAGCAGAGGCAACAGCAGCAACAACAACAACAACAACAGAGCGCACAGCCAACGCAGCAGAGTCAGCAGGAGCAACAACAACGACAGCGGAGCGAACAGCCACTGCACCCGGTCGCAACGCCAACAACAACAACCGTGGAAGCGACCGCGGCGACACTCGCAACAACAGGAGTAGCAGCAAGGAGACGCGGGATTCGGAGGCAGCGAGGAAAGTGGTCAATAGTGAAGTGAAGAGTGACAGTGAAAAAGTGAAAAGTGCAAGTGGCGGGGAAGCTGTTTAGCACACACACACACGCGCCGGCAGCCATACACACACTCACACGCACGCACTCACGCTACGCCCCGGCCGCCACGCACTTTCATACGCAGCCACACGCACTCACACGCGCTCATACACACTTACACGCACCCGGCACACACTCACACACACACGGCACACACACCTGTACACACGCACACCCACACGCAGGCAGGCACACACACACACTTGGGCCACCGCAGCGAACACACACACGGGTACACACGCCACACACACGCACCCGAGCTACACCCGGTACACACTCTCGCACACATCTACACATACACACACACACACATCCACACGCATACGCCTGTTACAGCGGGGTAAGTTGGCCCACGGCCATGCGTAGAGAGCGACCCCCACACACTTCCCCCCCCCCCTCCGTTATGAACTAATAAAAGAAAATTACAACTTATTTGTGCTTTGTGTTGAATTTACTGTGTAATCCCTGTTCTTCCTCCCCTTTCAGCGGGTAATCAAAGCCTCTGGCTTCTGGTCACCTCACCACATGGCCCACATGGGGCTGGCGTGAGGAGCAGACTAGCGAATCTCCCGAGTTTTACTCTAGATTCTGCGATGTCTGCTTCTTGGCCGGCTCCGTGTGTAGCGACAACCGGGTAATACCCGCGCGTTGCAGGTTGTGGTGGGCTTGGGTAGGGGAAACTGGGGTGCATTCCGAGTCTTACTCTGTGCGTCCCGGGCCCTTGCCTAGGCCAACCACACGCGTCCCGGACGCGGCCGGTGAGGTGAGAGCGTGCCGAACGGGGCGAGGCGACCACTTGGTGAGGCTTCCGGGCTTTACCCTCAGCTGAACCAGGTGATTACTTGTCCCGATCCTCATCGCGTCCCCGAAGCCTAAGGTTTTACGCCCAGTCGACGCCGAGGGGCGGCCGAAGGAGGGGAGTTGAGGAGTCTTCCGGGTGATCACCCTGGACAACCAACCCCTTCCTTAGCCCGCTCCGAGGATGTCGACTCGGCCGCCACCACCACCCCTCTGTCTGCGTATTGGTGTTCGATACCGGAGCGGCTCACTCCAGGGTCCCAGTAACTTACAAATTATCTTTATTATTATCTGTAAATAAACCCCGGACGCGACTGAGACGCCGACCTCGGCTAGGAAACGTCCTTACAATATATATATATTATTGATCAGCATCATAAGGCGACTCGATTTGGCCATGTCGTTTTGTATTGCATTAAGGGGAATAGGGTATCTCCTAGCGAGCTAGTGAAGTGCGTAGAGAAAACAAAATTACGAAAATCTCGGCGAAGCTAGTCCAGGCAAAAATGAAACAAGTGACTTGTATACAAATACTTTTGCATTTTTTACCGCTACTTGCTTTCCGCTGGCGCGGAAATCACAAGGGCAAAGATGCACTGGCTGGCGCGCAGCAATTGCCAGTACGCAAACGCACAGCGTTATTCTTTGCTTTAATCGGCATATTCCTTTTTGTATTTAAATACATAGACACTTGCATATTCAAGGGCATAGATGAAGAACAAAATTACGAAAATCTCGGCGAAGCTAGCGAAGGCAAAAACCACAACCTCCCCCTCCCCTCGTCTTAGTGATACAGTGTAGTATTGTGAAGACACCCCTCCCCCCAAAAATGAGTCTGCCTTAAATGCCAGTGCAAATACATATTATCATTAAAAATGTCTGTACATAATTATTTTTGCTATATATTTTTTTATATATTAAATTTATTTTAAATCTAATCAATAAATAAAAAACAATAAAACAAACACATCTGCAAAATAACAATTGTTGCGAAAGGTCAGTGAATTTTCGAGCAATGTGTGTACATGTATACACACACTTGCATATTCAAGTGCATAGAGACAGAATAAAATTACGAAAATCTCGGCGAAGCTAACGAAGGCAATAATGAAACAAATGTATTATGAACATATACACATACAAAGACCATATTATACAGGCAAAGCTAGCGAGGCGCGCAGCAATTTTTTTATCGGCGTATTGCTTCGCGCTTCCATCGCATATACATATATACCTACTCGTTATAAATAGCTAATCGACTCCGCACAAAATTCCAGCGAGTAAATTTCTAAATTTGTACCTAAGTGTATTGTCTCTGCTGTTAACCAAAACCGCATGAGTACATACATGTATCCATAGGCTAAGAACACTTAATTGAATTTCAATAAAATCATTCAGAATTGAGCTTCATTGCCTACAAATAAATGAAAATTGCTGAAGAACACAAAATCCGTAGCCCTTAACTTTTTTGTTGCTTATGTCCATCTTTATTATTATTTGTATCCCTGATTTTGTGTAGTTTTCCGTATACATTTAAGATACCCTCAACGATGTGATAATTGTAAACGGTTATGAGCGGATATACGAAACGCGTCGAAAAGAGGATCTCATACCCCATAAAGTATATATTTTCTGAACAGTATTAACATCAGAATCGATATAGCCATATCTGTCTGATTTAAGATTTTTATTATACTTTGATACCGAAGGTCTCATAGTATATTGGTTTTGTGCAATGTCCGTCATGGTGTCTGTCCATCTGTCCGTCTGTCCGTATGAACGCAACTTTTTTCGACACCCGTAAAGCTAGAGACTTGAAACTTTGCAATTATGTTTGTCTATAGGCGAGACAGATAAAGTGTCAAGATTGGGGTGCCACGCCTACTAGGAGGCTGGGAAATCGATAAATTCGATAACAGAAAACCGATAAAACCAAATATTTCTCACATTCTTACAGCTAGAGTTACCAAATTTTGCACGCAGATAGCTAGTCATGTCCCTGAAAAAACTGCATAAAAATTTTGGATGCCACGCCCACTCCTTCCGCCCCCATCATCCCTGCTCCCTGAAATTGGAAACGCGTATAGTTTTCACATTTTTTGGGCTAGAGCCACCAAATTTTGTGTCAAGATAGATATTGACGTTCCCCAAAAAAATGCATCAAAATTTTGGATGTCACGCCCCCTGATTCCGCCCCCATCACCAAGAAATTGGAAACGCCTATAGTTTTCACAATTTTTGGGCAAGAGCCACCAAATTTTGTGTGAAGATAGATATTGACGTTCCCCAAATAATGCATCAAAATGTTGGATGCCATGCCCCCTGATTCCGCCCCCATCCCCCCTTCTTCTTGAAATTGGAAACGCCTATAGTTTTCACATTTTTCGAGCTAGTGTCACCAAATTTGGTAGGAAGATATATGGTGACATCTTCAAAAGTTCTGCATCAAAAATTAGGATGAATCGGTAATATCTTTAACAGTTTTTGAGCTAGAGCCACCAAACTTGGTAGGCAGATAGATAGTGACAGTTAAAAACATTTGATTCAAAAATTTAGATGCCACGCCTACCTCTGCCGCCCACCTTTTAAATTTGGGAGCTAATTTATCTTCCACAGTTTTTGAGCTAAAGTCACCAAATTTGGTGACATGATAGCTGGCGATGTTTACCCTTCGCCCCTGCATTCCCCCTTATCAACCGTTCTTTTACTGGTATCAAAGTATTCCGCAGTCGGTTGCGTCCGACTGCAACGTTTTTACTTGTCTTTTAGTTGCGTATATTTTTTATTATCACAGATGGCGGAATTATCGCATAGCGTAGTATCGCCAACAACGTTTCGAGTGGAGTACAAGCGCAATGGCAATGGGCCCGTTATGTTTCAACGTCATGTTAAATTTCAGGTGTAGTAAAGTTTAAGATAATCTTACGAATTAAATTCAAAACTGTGCTCTTGTTGAACAGGTGGACATCAGTCCTATATGCAAGCAAGGTGATATTGCCGACATGCTGTTCGCTTTAACGTTTACTTTACTGTCAGGTGAGTAGTACCTAAACATTTGTTACATCTTTATATATGTATATATATTTTAAAACTTTTCAATTGCACAGGCAATATTCGCCGTTTTCGTCGAATTTGTGAGCACATACAATCCCAAGTCTGTTCAAAGCGTTTTCCCGGCCCGAGCAGTCCACCTATAGACGCCTCAGTCACTCAAGCTGTCTCGGAGAGCTCCTCATGTGGCTCAGTGTCAAGCGAACGTTTGTCCTATAAGCGGCAAATGGTAAGTAACAAGTAATATCGATATGGTCGGATGTAACCGGCGGTGAAGTACTGCGATACCAGTAAAATACAGGCTTATAACGGATCAAAACTATAATTATAGGGGGACTGCGGTACCAAAACATTTTAAAAAGAAAGTAATTTTTTATACTCTGATTCCGAAGGTATCGCCTAATAGGAGGCTGGGAAATCGATAACATCGATAGCTGAAAGCCGATAAAAACCAAATATTTCTCACGTTCTTACAGCTCGAATTATTTTGCACGAATAAACCTATTCACGTCTCTCAAAAAACTGCATCAAAATTTTGGATACCGCGCCCACTTCTTACGCCTTCCTGCTCCTTGAAATTGGAAACGCCTATAGTTTTCACAAAATTTTGTGTTAAGATAGGTAATGACGTTCCCCAAAAACTGTATCAAAAATTTGGATGCCACGCCCACACCTGTTGCCCCCCAACCCCCGCCGGTTTTGAAACGTATATGCGTGTATCTTCCACATTTTTTTTTTAGCTAGAGTCGCCAAATTTTGTAGGAAGATAGATGCTGACATCTACCCAGGACCTGCATCAAAAATTTGGATGCCACGCCCACCTCTGCCGCCCACCTGTAAAATCGGAAATTCAGCTATCTGTCACATTTTTTTTTGAGCTAGGTCACCAAATTTGGTAGGAAGATTTATTTATTTGATTTATTTATTATTACTAGCTTAAAGTTAAAACTTATAGGCTAGTATTGGTTTAGCATGGCTGCTAGGGCCTTAAGCTAATAGTAAAGTATAGATTAAAGTATAGTATGGTATGATGGGGCTATTTACATGTGATTAGTGTTAAGCTAAATTTAAAATTAAGTATTTACATTATTGTTCATACGAGTTTAGGTCTGGAATATACGTGTTGTGTTGCTTTTATATATAAAATTAATTATGAGTCGGATGTTTTCTATTGATGGGTTTTGTAGTATGTCTATTTTGTTTTTGTTTCGGATAATTTGGGTTCGGGCTGTTGTTAGGGAAGGGCATTGGTTAATAATGTGGTTGAGGTTTATTGTAGTATTGTTTGTGCAGAGTGGGCAGTGGTTGGTAATGGTTTTGTCTATGTAGTGTTGGTTTGTGATTTTTGTGTGGTCAAGTCTCAGTCTTATTAGTTTTATTTGGTCGAGCCTTGAAATTTCGGCCTGTTTTATGTTTTTGAGGGGTTGTAGGAAGTTTATGTTGTTTGGGTTTATATTTTTGTACCAGTTAGATGTTGAGTAATTCAGTATGGAGATTGTTTCTTGATATTTAAGGTATTTGTTTATGTCTGTAGTGTTAAATTGATTGTCGTAATTAGTGGAAATTCTGTTGCTGTTTTTTTGGCGTGTGTATCGTCTAATTCGTTCCCATTAAAGGGATCCACATTAGTATTATTTTATTTGGGTGGGCTGTGAGTAGCGTTCTTATGGTTTTAGGGTAGTGGGAGAGGTTTTCTGTGTTTTTGATTGATTTTAATGATGATAGGGAGTCTGAGCATTTTACCCATTTTCCCCTATTGGGCAGTATGGTTTTTACAGCTTCATGTATGGCAATTATTTCTGCCGTGAAGATTGAGGTGTAGTTTGGGAGAATCCCTCTTTTTATGACTGTGTCTTCTGAGGTAATCGCGAATGAGGTGTTGTGGGAGGATTTGGACCCGTCAGTGTAAATGAAACGGTATTGGGTGTGTTTTTTTGGAAGTCTTAAAAATGTTTCTGGAATACAAGGGGTGGTGTGGTGTTCTTGGTGTATTGGTGTAGGGATGTGTGTATGGATTTTGCGTTAAGGTGCCATGGGGGCTTATTTGCTTTAATTATTTTGGTGGGTTTAAAGGGGATGTAGTGAGTGAGGCAGGTGTGTATGGTAGGAAGATAGATGGTGACATCTAACCAAGATCTGCATAAAAATTTGGATGCCACGCCCACCTCTGCCGCCCACCTTTTAAAAACTTAACTTTCTAATCACGTCCATCACTGTTGAGTTTTAAATAAAAATCAAAATCATTAATAATCATTATCTAATATATTGTATAAAATTCTCGTGTCACAAATTTTGTTGCTGAACTCCTCCGAAACGGTTTGGCTGCACTTTGTTAGTCCTTTTAAGCGATTTTAGACAAACACTTCCCGTTATTCCACGGTCGACGTACGCTGATGAAATAAACGCTTGCTTAAAATCATCGCAACTGTTGCGTAATGTTGAAAAAGATCAGCTGACGGTGAACATGCGCGTTAAAATGCTTCAGAATATATCCGCCGAAACTTTCTCTAAACAACTGTTAGATATTGGCGATGGGAAAGTTGCTGTACATGAAAATATATATATATATGGCATAAACACCCCTAACGGAGTACAGCCTGATGCACAATTTGCCTCCACGCCTCTCTGTCCTGTTCGCGACTCCGCCAGTTGGTGACACCAAGCGTTGCCAGAATTGCGTCCATCTGGTCCCTCCAACGTGTGCGTGGTCTTCCTCTCCTACGTTGTCCGCCAACCACCGCATCAAAAACAGATCGAGCTGGAGTTGCTCCCTCCATACGAGCAATGTGACCAAGCCAGCAAAGTCGCTGAATATTAAATCGCTTGACTATGTCCACATCGCCGTATAGCTCATACAGCTTGTCGTTCCACCTGATACGGTAGGTTCCGCCAACGCAAACAGGTCCGAAGATCATGAAAATACTTTATGCATAAAACTACAGACGGACTTCTGCTCAATCATCGACTCGCAAAATACTCTCATCGATAACATATTTCCCGATGTACACACACAATATGAAAATCAAAAGTGTTTTTTTGGCTGCAACAAATGTGGACGTCAATGGGGTAAATGTAAAGATACAACAGCTGTTGCCTGGGGACTTGGTGTCATACAAATCTATCGATGCAGTTTGCGATATTAACGAAACTGTGAATTATCCAATTGAGTTTTTAAATTAATTGGATTTGCCAGGCATGCCACTACACCATTTACACTTGAATGTTGGATCTCCGATCATTCTGCTTCGTAACTTGAACCTACCACGGCTGTGTAATGGCACACGATTAGTCATTAAAGAACAAATGAAAAACGTTATTGAAGCCATTGTTTTGATTGGAAAGTTTCAAGGCAAAAATGTGTTACTGCCACGAATCCCTATGATTAATACAGATATGTCAATTTAATTCAAGCGCAATCAATTCCCAATTAGATTGGCATTTGCTATGACGATCAATAAGTCACATGGCCAGACATTGTCTGTATGTGGCTTAGATTTGGAAACACCATGCGTTTCCCACGTACAACTTTATGTGTCAAGCTCTCGGGTGGGAAAACCATCCAGTTTGTTTGTGTTGGACACTCATTTGCGCTGAGAGATTATTCTTTATTTTTTTTCAACTGCCATAGTTGATAAGTAAATCTCCATATACTTATAAATTTACACATTATTTCTAGTGTGTATCGTAAGTCCCCTGTGTGCCCATTAAAAATTCCGAAAAAAAATCCTAAAATCGCAAAAAAAAAATGGCAAAACGAAAAGGTAAAAGAGTAATACGGGCACACTTGTGTTTACATTTAATTGCCTACATTTTAAATTGAATTGTGAAACATAAAAATGACTGATGATATTTTGTTATTAGCGGCAGTGGCTGCATTTTTTATTATAAAAAACAAAAATAAGAAGCGAAAGCGGCTGTTTTGTGTGAATCCCTATTTGCAAGAAAGAAATTATAAGGGACTCTATAGCAGAGATTTAAGATGCTTTGCGTGTGTAAAGTCCCAAATGCAATTATTTTCCCTCACTGCGTTGATTAATTTTTTCTTGTCGTCATGTAAAAATTGTTTTACACGACTTTTATTCTTTTTGCCGCTCAAAATTCCCTCCATTTCACAATTGACGCCTAGAAATAATGTGCTGCTCATTTTTTCTAGCAGAAAATAAGCTGTTCAGCATTTTTTGAGTATACATCTCTAGCTGCTGCGTATACTCATTAGAAACGTCTCTAGAAATTATGTCCAGAAATTATTTCTAGCGTTTTTTTTATATGGAGTTTGACACAGCTAGAAATATTTCTAGTTCCTGCGTACTAAGCTATAGATATGAACGTCTAGCTTCTCCAAACTTCTCTCAACTCTAAGCTCTGACTTCTGATTTCTAACTCACTCTCAATTGTCCTTGCTGCGCAGAGCCAACCTTGGTTAAGAGCTTTTCATTGATCGTTTTAAGCTTTTTACAAAAACTGTCAATTCGGCGATCTCACGCTTGTGGCGTTATTTTACAAATATGTTTATGTTTTATTTTTATGTCTAATTCGTTTGTGGCTATACGTGCTATACGTGACATATACGAGATATTGATATGTGTGCATATTGAATATTTTACTTTATGTCACTTCTGTATAAAAATACAATACAATCATCCTAACGCGAACAGCTGACTTAAGGTGACACTTGAATTTTTTATTTTTTTTATGAAGCAGAATTCTAAAAGGCTTATTTGAGTATTCTTGGTCCATCGGAAACAGACCTCCAGGCATCGGATAAGTAAGTGCTAACCGAACATTGAGAAACTCAAATTAGACTAGACTTAGAATAGTTTGCATAACCTGACATGGAGAAATTGGGCCTTCAAAATACAATTGGACCCGGTAGGTTGCGCTGCTGACGGTATGTCAAGTGCTTAATTTTATAAATTTTTTTTTTTATCATATTAATATTAAGATGCCAAAAAGATCAAGATCTTAACTTTCTAGAAACGTTTAGAATACGCTTTGCAGTCAAAAATTCAGAACGTCTCAAGTCCGCGCCCGAGAGTCAAGAATCGCAAGTTTGCAGTGGGTTGAAGAACAAAGTTTAAGAACCTCTCAATTCCGGGCGATCTCCGTAATATATGTACTGTACGCGCATATTTAGAACTGTCTTATTTTTTTTAAATAGGTACAACAACCGTATAAATCTTTAACTGAAATTTGTGAAATAATCTGGTTTCCTCTTTTGAGAACAAATTTTAAGAACCTCTCAAGTACGGGCGATCTCCGTAATATATGTACTGTACGCGCATATTTAGAACGATTGCATCAAATGTCTTATTATTTTAAATAACAACCGTATAAAGCTTTATAACTGAAATTTGTGAAATAATCTGGTTTCCTCTTTTGAGTAAACATTTGAAATTATTCATTTTTATCTTTACAAACTTCTTTACGTCTCTATTGCTAACGACTTCGTAGACATTGGGCTCATATATTTTATCATGCATTTTAATTTTGTCATTTGCGCAGATGTTTTCCTGTCTTTTTTATGATTTTAATGGGACCATCAATATATTTCTGTTTATTTGCATTAAGTCTTCTACATTTATGCGAGATAATGCATCCGAAACGTGGTTGTCCTTCCCCTTGAGGTATTCAACTGTAAATTGAAACTCTTCTAAGTCTTATCTCATTCTTGACAGCTTTTTTTTTTTTTTTTTTAAATCTTTGCTATTTATTTTTTGGTTAATTCCTTATGAAAACAAGTAAGAAGGCTCTAGTCGAGATTTCCCGACTAGGAGATACCCCGAACCCTATACATAACGCGTACAGTCATTGTCTGTATGCATCTGTGACTAAACTTCAATCTTCGATATCTCTGGTGTTTCTTAACCGACTTCGATGAAAAGTTATATCGTTACCTATTATATCAACTACCATTTTTACATTTTCCAAATTCGAGAAATTTTTGTAATCGATCACATGTGTATATCGAAAACGGAAATAGTTATCGAAAATCGGAAACAAACTTGTACTGCCTTGGATTTAGATGAGCTTATGTTAAAAATCTGAAGTCTCTAGCTCTTATAGTCTCTGAGATATACGCGTTCATACATACAGACGGACGGACAGACGGACGGACAGACGGACATGGCTATATCGACTCGGCTGTTGATGCTGATCAAGAATATATATACTTTATGGGGTCGGAGATGCTTCCTTCTGCCTGTTACATACTTTTGCACAAAACCATTATTATAAAGCGAGGAACTGACAAAAAGTTTACATACAAATCTTACAAACATCAATTAGCTAATAGTTACTTTTGGACTGGTAGCTTGAGATCGCGTTCCTCAACTCATCGCTGGGTAGGGAGGTCATTCCGATGAAGGCGGGATCGGCTGCACGTGTTTGTGAGGCCTCTCGTGAGATTTGTTGGGTGCGATAAGAGCTTGCTCGAGTACCTTTCTTTGTGTTCCGCTATGACTTCCCTGACCGGTGGTACGTTTAAGTCCCTTTGTATGTTTTCGTTGCGAACATACCACGGTGCTCCGGTGATAGTTCTCATGATCTTCGTCTGGGCTCTTTGGACGATGTCGATGTTACTGCTGCACGCGTTACCCCATAGCTGGCAGCCATAGATTGGTTTCAGAACGGAGTTGTAGAGCAGAACCTTGTAGTGCAGACTTAGCGGAGAGCGAGCGTTGATAAGCCAATGGAGGTTATTGGCTTTGAGTTTATGCTGTGTTCTCTTAGCTTCAATCTGCCTGCGCCATGTAAGTCTTCCGTCCAAGTGTACTCCCAGGTACGTTACTTCGTTTGCTTTCGGGAGTGGAGTGTTGTTAAGCGTGAGTGGTGGACAGTCTTGCCTGTTTAGGGTGAAAGTTATATGTTTACATTTTTGTTCGTTTACCTTAATTCGCCAGTCGGATAGCCAGTTTTCTACGTTAACGATGTGACGAGCAAGTTGTGTTGTTGCTTGCAGTGGGCATCTGGAGCGGCTAAGAATAGCTGTATCGTCAGCAAAGGTTGATGTTGTTAGGCCTCTGCATGTTGGGATGTCTGCTGTGTAGAGTACGTAAAGTGTCGGCCCAAGTACGCTGCCCTGAGGAACGCCAGCTTCAATACGGTGTTCGTCGGATATTGCAGAGTTGCATCTTACTGCAAACTTCCTGTCGTAGAGGTACGACTTTAACAGTTTATGTGTGTTGAATGGGAGCGTTGTTTTGATCTTGTACATCAGACCTTCCAACCAGACTCTGTCGAACGCCTAAGACACATCCAAATATATTGCTGTATTCTCGATTTTCGAACGCGCCTCGTATTTCTGATGTTATGCGGTTGACCTGCTCAATAGTTCCATGTTTTTCACGAAAGCTGAATAGATGTGATGGGATTATGTTATGGAGATTCAGGAATTGTCTTATCCGAGTCAGCAAACAATTTTCGAAGAGTTTCGATAGACACCATAAAAGGCTTATAGGTCTGTACGACGAGGGAACTGTTCGATCTTTACCCAGCTTTGGAATCATTATGATGATAGACTTTTTCCATCTCTCTGGAAAGTGGCTGTTTCGTGCCAGCCACGAAACTTTGAAAAACTTTAATATAACACTGTATTAACCGATTGCTTTATTCATTGTTCATATTATTCTTATTTTATATGGGTACGTTTAAAAGTAATTGCGTAGTAAAGCGAAGCGGTAATTGCTTAGCGCTAGCATGCGCAGCGTGAGTAGCGTACGTAGCATGCGGTGGGTTTAATAAATTGTCTTTCTGCTCACGTCTGATGATACTTTTATACTGAACTTATCGAGCCACGATCAGAGTTTAGGGCTACGCAAAGTATCGTTAAATCCATCGATAATAAAGTGAGCTGAGACTAGAGCCCAGGGATAGCAACTGTAACGCATTCGAAATATGTAGGGACGTTTAACTTAAATTTTTATTTTCATTCAGCAACATTCCCCTCACCGTAAAACGTCTGCATTACTACACCCTTCACCCATCCTCCTCTGGGTTGATTCTCATCGCAAATCAAAACTAGATCCCCTTTTTGAATTGGTTTAACGGGGGCGAACCAATTTGTGCGTTTTGTAAGAGTAGGAAGGTACTCTCTTATCCAACGTCACCAGAATATATCCTTTAACTGTTGTGCAATACGGTACTGTTTTCGATTGCAATTGTTATCTATTTTTCCAGGTGTATGCGTCGAGTTCAATGTCCCCAACAGAAAATGATTTGGGGTCATTGGTTCTGGATCGTCTATACTAACTGGAACATGTGTTAAAGGTCTGCTATTTATAATAGTTTCAGCCTCTATCAGTAGGCTACGTAATGTTTCGACTCTCGGTGCTTGCTCCTTCAGAGTAACTGCTAAGACACGTTTGGTCGATTGAACTAGCCTTTCCCAACATCCTCCTGAACTAGGATTAGCTGGGCAGTTGAACTCCCAATTAATGTCCTTAGTAGCCAGTGTTGCCTTTATACATTCCCAATCGAAGAGGTCATTAGTTTTCCTTAGGATATTATCCGCACCAACAAAGTTTGTGCCCATATCGGTTCGAATAGTACCGGGAATCCTTCGCCTATTAACAAAGTTTCGGATGACTACAATGCATGCATCAGATGACAAGTCCTCGGCAAGTTCCAGGTGTATGGCTCTGACAGTTAAACAGGTAAATAAGGCAACCAAACGTTTTTCGTGACGACGTCCTACAGTCACCAGTAGCGGACCAAAGTAATCGAGTCCTGTGTAGGTGAAAGGTCGGTTATATGGTGTAACTCTATCTTTTGGCTATTGCCCCATAAGTGTGGGCACTGGCTTTACGTTTTTATTTCTGCAATATTGGCAAGACGACTTGGAACGTTTTACAGACGTCCGTAAATTAATTACCCAGAACTTACGACGTATTTCATTAAAAATTAGCTCATCGTTTTGATGATGATATATTTTGTGATAATATGACACTATCAAATTGGTCAGCACATGTCCCTTTGGTAATATTATTGGCCGTCGAGTATTTTCGGCAAGTACAAAATCGTTGTCAAGCCTTCCTTGCACAATCAATAAACCATCTTTACTTGAACCAGGTGTCAGAGAATATATAGGACTGCCTTTGTGTATCGGATCGCATCGTCTGAGTGCGTTCATTTCTTCAGGGTATATTTGCAGCTGTGCCAATTTGCATAAGGATTTCTCAGCTTCGACCAACTCTTTAAGTGACAATTCTCCTTTCACTTTCTTCCCATTTTTCTGTCGAATATTTTGTATGAATCTAAGTATCCAACCCATTGTGCGCTTTAGACGGAGATAATTTGAAAAACGTCCAATATCTATGGGTGGTTCTTGAGTCATTGTTAGGACAATCTTGCGTCTTTCGTTAGAGTCATCTGTTAGTGGAGTTGTTTTTATCAAATATCGGCCATTCGGACTCCTCTTCTTTTAAAAAGGGTGGGCCTACAGTCCAGATAGTTTGCGGATCATATTCACCAAAGTTTGTGGCTCGCGTAGCTTTATCGGCTGGGTTTAAAAGTGTTGGGACCCAGCGCCATTCATTTTCTTTTGTGGTCTCCAGGATTTCTGATATCCTATATGCTACAAACTGTTTGTACTGTCTGCGATCAGAGCAAATCCAGGCGAGCACCGTTCTGGAATTTGACCAAAATACAGATTTTTCAATGACTACGTCGTGGCTGTTAGCTATCAGGCCTTGGCACTGATAATAACTTTAGGGGGGCACATTTTGTCTTGCCTGCTTCGAAGGAAGTTTCAATACTGTTACTATATAATATGCGCCAGTAGGCTACGGCCGCAAATGCCTGTTCACTTGCGTCGACAAATACGTGAAGTTCTCTTCTGACATCTGAAGCTAAGAACTTTCGAGAATAACAACGACTTATTTGAAAATGTTTGACTTTGTTCAATTGCGTGATCCACTCTTTGAAACGTGTATAAATATTGTCATTAATTAAATCGTTCCAGTTAATTCCCGTTCGCCAAATATCTTGCATTAAGACTTTGCCAATTATCATAAGATCAGCCAGCATGACGAACGGGTCAAATACTGACATTATGATGCTGAGCAATTGCCTTTTGTTTGGAACCTTTACTCCCTTCTTTATTTCATCATCGACTTTGTTAATTTTAAGGTCAAACACAAAGGCATCCTTTCGACTATCCCAAAACATACCAAGGATTTACTCTATTGAGTTCGAATCAAGATTGACCGATGTAGGAGCTGTAGTTTTCGATGCGTTGTCTACCCCGTTAAGTTTATCCTGGATATCCGATGAGTTTGATACAAAGCCTCTCAGATCAAAATTAGCCAATTTGTGGACGTTCTTCACTTCGTTGCTTATCTCGAATGCGTCGTTCTCATTTTCAAAACTTGCAACAAAATCGTCCACATAGTGATTTCCTTTTATGGCCTTAATAACAGCTTCCTTCATATTTGTGGCGTTTGATGCATTTAGATTTTTTACATACTGTGCACAGCAAGGTGAACACGTGGCTCCAAATATAAGAACTTGCATTTTAAAGACCTAAATCTCGTCCTTGGAATTCCTCCATAGAAATCTGAGGGAGTCTTGATCCGATTCTTTTACTTTAACTTGCAGGAACATTTCTTTTATGTCAGCGCATACAGCTTTTATGCCTTGACGAAACTGGAACAAGATTTGTAGCAGTGGGGGGTTTTCGTCTGGCCCTTTTAAAAGATAGCTATTCAAAGAAATACCATTGACTTTCGCTGCCGCATCAAACACAAGCCTTATCTTGTTAGGTTTATTTATATTGTACACCCCAAAGTGTGGGAGATACCAGGTGCAGGTACTAGTATTTTATATTTCTTTCTTTGATAATTTCCTTGCATATCCTTTACTGACGAAATCCATTATAGCTTTTTCATATTTCTGTTGTTTTTAAATATCGCAAATTTTACCTTCAGTTGTGCGAAGTCGTTTAAGAGCCATATCAAAGCTATTTGGAAGGATTATATTATCATGACTCCACAATAGTGCTATCTCATAGCCTTTGTCTAAGCGCTTTGTATTTTCTTTCAATATTCTACGAGCCCTGACTATCTCATTTGATTCTATCGGATTATTTCGTGGCTTTACGACAAGGCTCTCTGTATTGAAATATTCCAGCATTAAATCATTTAACTCGTTTTTATTAGAATCGGTACCAGAGTTATTATGGAATACGGCGGTAATACGGTTGTACTCGTTTTTTTGATCGAACTGTGTAGATCCATATGCCAGCCATCCCAACGCTGTCTGAACGGCTATTAATCTGTTTTCCAAACTTACACTTCGAATCGCTCTGGTTAAATGGCAATTTTCTATTCCAATTAAAATGCTCGGCTTAGCGTCATCATATCCCTTGATTGGCAAGGTACTTAATTTTCCATGTTTGACGTTAAGGGACTCAATATTCAGAGATTGTAAAAGTAGTTCTAAGCTGGGAACTGTGCTACCTGTCAAAGGTAACCAATTTGATTTGCCTTCTATTATACGAACTCTAAGATTACATTTAATGGAAGGAACTACTTTTTGATAATTTCCAATACAGTTGAGTGTCAGTTTTTCTATATCTCCGGTCACACCAAGTTTTTTAGCCAGATCAGCATCTATTAAGGATGCCGAGGAACCTTCATCTATGAATGCAAACACCTTAATAATAGATTTATTTGGTCCTGTGACCTCTATTGGTAGTACCTTAAATAAGAGCATCGATGAACCGTTTCTTACTGTAAGGATATTTACTGTACTATTATCTGGCTGAACTGCGACCATTTCGGTCGTACTACTAGCTGGGGCAAGCTTCTTGTCTTTATGAAGCATATGATTATGGAAGGACTTACAACCTTCACGTTTACAATTACGTTTCTTCTTGCAAATATTTAGACGATGCCCTTGTCGCAGACACCCAAAACAGACTTTAAGTCTTTTTACCATTAACCATCGATCATTTACGTCACTCTTCGTGAATCGCTCACAATCCTCAAAAATGTGTTGTCCTTTGCATTCATAACATTTTACTTTTTCCTTTCTTTTAGGGGATTCCTTTGTAATCTGCATCAGTACCTTTTGATTTAAACTTTTCTATTGTCTTACGTTTTGCTTGCTTGATGCTGTTGTAAGAGAAGCTTGTGATATATCCATAGCTATTTTCTCTACCTAATAACCATAATGTTCCAGATAAGCATAGGGGTGAATAGTTGATGCATACGTTGACCATTCAATACGAGTACGCATAGGCAGTTTACTTACAAGATCGCTTAATAATACAGGATTTTGCAGATGCTGCGAGGCGTTAGCAGATCTTAAAAATATAATCATGTTTAGTACCTTTGCTGAAAATGGTACAATTTTATCTAGGTTGCTTTCTGAGATATGCTGAATTTCAGATACCTTTTCTAGCTGACTCCTAATAAGTAAATCTGACTGCCCAAACCTTAACTGTAGCCGTCTCATAATATGATCGACATTTACTGGGTTTATCAACATAGCTGCTACTTCTTCTTTGGCATCACCTCTTAAGCTTTTCTGTAGTCTAAGCAAATTATCTAGATTAGAGTACCTGTAGGCATGGGTTGTCTCAGTAAACATTGTAGTAAAAATTGGCCAGTCTTCTGGCTGTCCACTGAAAGCGGGTAAATCTATTATTCTTCCTTTTTGAAGACCCATTCCGAATGCGTCACAGCCCCGCAACCCCAAAGGTCCAGCAACAGACTCACCACTATTATGAAAACCATTTTGTCGACCATATATACCACCCTGTGTGGTACTTAATGTCGATTCAAGTCCGGGATGAAGTCCTCCTCTTGAGAAATCCAGGCCTTGTGTGCCGCCTTGTGCGGCACCTGATTTCGATACGTTGCCTGCCCATGGTGCAGCGCCGTTATACGATCCTCCCTGTGAAGCAAACTGGCCATACGTGCCGCCCTGTGCGGCACCAGTTGTCGCTACGCTGCCTTTCAATTGAGCAGCGCCGATACTCGATCCTCCCTGTGAGGCAAACAGGCCATATGTGCCACCCTGTGTGGCACCAGTTGTCGCTACGCTGCCTTCCAATTGAGCAGCGCCGATACTCGATCCTCCTTGTGAGGCAAACAGGCCATATGTGCCACCCTGTGTGGCACCAGTTGTCGCTACGCTGCCTTCCAATTGAGCAGCGCCGATACTCGATCCTCCTTGTGAGGAAAACAGGCCATATGTGCCGCCCTGTGCGGCACCAGTTGTCGCTACGCTGCCTTTCAATTGAGCAGCGCCGATACTCGATCCTCCCTGTGAGGCAAACAGGCCATACGTGCCGCCCTGTGCGGCACCAGTTGTCGCTACGCTGCCTTCCAATTGAGCAGCGCCGATACTCGATCCTCCTTGTGAGGCAAACAGGCCATATGTGCCACCCTGTGTGGCACCAGTTGTCGCTACGCTGCCTTCCAATTGAGCAGCGCCGATACTCGATCCTCCTTGTGAGGCAAACAGGCCATATGTGCCGCCCTGTGCGGCACCAGTTGTAGCTACGCTGTCTTTCAATTGAGCAGCGCCGATACTCGATCCTCCCTGTGAGGCAAACACTCCATACGTGCCGCCCTGTGCGGCACCAGTTGTCGCTACGCTGTCTTTCAATTGAGCAGCGCCGATACTCGATCCTTCTTGTGAGGCAAACAGGCCATATGTTCCACCCTGTGTGGCACCAGTTGTCGCTACGCTGTCTTTCAATTGAGCAGCGCCGATACTCGATCCTCCTTGTGAGGCAAACAGGCCATATGTGCCACCCTGTGTGGCACCAGTTGTCGCTACGCTGCCTTCCAATTGAGCAGAGCCGATACTTGATCCTCCTTGTGAGGCAAACAGGCCATATGTGCCACCCTGTGTGGCACCGGTTGTCGCTACGCTGCCTTTTAATTGAGCAGCGCCGATCTTCATTCCTTCATATGAAGAAACTGTTCCCTGGATGCCGCCTTGTGCGTTTCCAAATATCGATGCACTGCTTATCGAAGTAGCAGCGCCAGGTGTCAATGAGTCTACTTTTTGTTTGTAAACTGTAAATTCTTCTGACATTACATTAATTTTCTCGATCCGCTTGCAACTGTTGTTCTGCCAATATTCTTTCCATGAAGCCTTGTAGATCCATTATTGACGTTTCCTTGTGTGTTGGAACTACTGTTTTATCTTCATCTGCGCTTGTTTGTTCCATATCCTCATCAGAATTTTCTGTGTGCCCGCCTGGTCGTGGCGTCGACGCTTGTGCTTGATTCATTTTTTCTTCTAGATTCTTCTTGCTGTGGGTCAACACCATTTAGTCCGTGTGTATATGAGCAGTGCAGCTATATGATCATTTTTGCGCACTTTCGCGGGTCACACATACATACAAATCTATTTCACATTTTCTTGGAAATGCCAAGAAGTGGGCAACTTTTATAATTTAATAAAAATGTTTCGTGCCAGCCACAAAACTTTGAAAAACTTTAATATAACACTGTAACAACCAATTTCTTTATTCATTGTTCAAATTATTCTTATTTTATAAGGGTACGATTATAAGTAATTGCGTAGTAAAGCGAAGCGGTAATTGCTAAGCGCTAGCATGCACAGCGTGCGTAGCGTACGTAGCATGCGGTGGGTTTATTAAATTGTATTTCTGCTCACGTCTGATGATACTTTTATACTGAACTTATCGAGCCACGATCAGAGTTTAGGGCTACGCAAAGTATCGTTAAACCAATAAGTATCGTTAGATCCATCGATAATAAAGTGAGCTGAGACTAGAGCCCAGGGATAGCAACTGCAACGCATTCGAAATATGTTTGTAGCTGGATTAGGTTGGAAAACTTTTTGCAGATGATCCGCAAATGTGTTGGCTCTGTCTTCATCGCTCCGGGCCCAGCCGCCTGCATGGTTTCTTAAAGGCATCACTGTTTCTGTCGGTGGACTTAGAGTTGGGTGAGCTTTCCACAAAGAGTTTTTAGTGCCAGATGTTGATAGTTGCTCAATGTATCGGCGTTGGGCATATTCTTCTTCTCGCTTTAACGATATGGTGAGTTTACGTGTGGCTCTTCTAAGATTTTGCTTTGCTGACGGCGATCTGTGGGATTGCCAATGTCGTCTAAGGCGCCGCTTTTCATGAACGAGCTGTTCAAATTGAGGATCTGTTGTCATTTGGACGTGTACAGCATTTACTGGTGTTGGTCTTGAGTTGCGAGCTGCTTCGACGAAGATTGACTCAAGCTTGTTTGCTATAGAATCCATGTCAGCTTCCTCATTCAGATGCGGATTAAGTTCAATGTGTGAACTTACATATTTTTTGTATTTAAGCCAGTTAGTTTTTTATGAGGTCAACTTACCGGGGCGATTTACAAACTCTGGGTGTCGTAGTAATTGTATAAGAACAGGCGAGTGGTCGGATGAAAGATCCGAGAGGCTTTCGGCGCTTATCGAATTGAGAATTCAAGTTTATGCTGTGAAACGCCATAAGCATTCCACGTAGATATACGTAGCGGAGCCATTGATTATTTTGACTGTTGTGATACAAGCATTTGTACCAAAAGGTTTTGATTTCGCATTAAATCTTGCATAGTTGTGCGCATAAATGACATAAACTCTGTCAAGCTCTGCTGCAGCGTACATATCATTGCTTCTAAGTTGCTTTGTTGCTGCTCCTGCGGCGTGTTGTCTTGTGCCGTATGTAGATCCACATACATTGCTTGTGCGTACGGTGCATTAAAGGCAGGAGGCTCCAGTCCTGATCTTAAGGCGCTTGCATAAGTCGCATTTTTGGATACGGGACCAATGGAGGACCTGGCTGCAGTCGAGAAGAAGACGTCTGGGTTGCTTTTCGATGGAATGTAGTTAGGCTGTGCGCTTTGCGTGCGTGCTGTGTTCACGCGCTGGTGGATGCGAGACTTAAGTTCTTTGTAAATTGGGCAGCCTCTATAGTTAGCTGTGTGATTGCCGCCGCAGTTGCTGCACTTATTTTTTGCTAGAGTCACCTTTGCTTGCTGGGCAGCGCGACGACTCATGAAGATCGCCACAAACTACACATACCTGGCGCAGTGTGCAGTAAGTCCTTGTGTGGCCGTATTCTTGGCAGTTCATGCATTGTACCGGGCCGTTGCGTTTATGTGGCTCTTCAACGGTGATTCTACGGTGCAGTAGAAACTAAAGCTTGTAGATGGGGTGCGCCTCATATTTTTTAGTTGTCTGCGTCTCAGGCTCAAGCTCAACTTTGAAAAGTGGTTGCGGCTGTCTGTTCTTGTTTAAAATATTAACAACTTTTTTAACACGGAATCCTTTCTCATTTAGCGCCTCTTGGATTTCATTTGGCGTGACATCCGACTCTATACCTTTAAGTACAACTTGCTGGCCCTTGCAGCTTTTTAGTTGGTACGTGTAAAAGTTTTTTTTGCTTTCCTTTAAGTATTTTGACAACACTCTAAAGTTGTCTTCGGTCTTTGTCTGCACTTTAATCTCCTGGATGTTACCCCTCTTTAGGGGAATGATGTGGAAGTTATCATGACCAATTAGCTCTACAACTTTGTTTACAAAAATACTTGAGCTTTTCTCTCGGATGAATATTGGTGGTGGCTTTGGCTTTTTTTTTGTCACCTCCAACTGATTCTGGCGTCAGGTCGACAGCATTATCTGCTAAGATTTGAAATCTATTGGTGGTGTTTGGACTTTCGCATGAGTTGCCACGAGAGATTTTCGATTTAATTGTAGACTTTTGGGGGCTCAACTTACGCTTTATCTGTATGTAGCGATCCATACCTGTCTGTATGGCCGGCTTTACATTTGCGCTGGCTGCGGAATGTTTTGCTGACGGCGCGTCAGTCTTTGTGTTTTGAGAGAGGGCCGTCGGCACCGGTGCAATTGTTGTTACAGTAGCTGTTTCAGCCGTCGTGGACAGAAGAGACAGGGAGCATGATCGAACTCTGTCGCGTGCTACGTTCAAGAGTTCGTTGGTCGTGTTAGGTGTAGGTGACCGCGCGCAGTCCGATTTCGTCGAGAGTAGGGACGGAGAAGGGGAGCACGAACGTGCACTGTCGTGCGCTGAGAGCAAGAGTTCTTTTGCTCGCTCGCGCTCGGTTTCTTCGGCGACATAGGCAAAGTACGCGTTGTTCCGTTGCAAAGAGAGCCGTCGCTCGTCTTGCTCGCGCTGTCGCTGAGAGCGAACGTCGTGCTGGCTCATTGTCTTGAGCGGGGTTAAGCTACTGATTTTTGACTGTTATTTTAGTTTTGTTTATTTGTAGATAGTTGGATTATGTTCACCAAAATAACTTTTTGATGTGCATTTTATTGCACAAAGCGTCTTCTCGCGTAAGTTATAATATAAATTTTTTGGTTTTTTAGGCACTTTACTCTTGTGATTAACACTTTGAAACCGGAGCAGAAAGAAAACACGTCTGCTTGCGACGGCTATTAATCAAATCATGACAAACATAGACAAACATAATTGCAAAAGTTTCAAGTCTCTAGCTTTAAGGGTGTCGAAAAAAGTTGCGTTCAACATTGCACATTGCACAAAACCAATATACTATGAGACCTTCGGTATCAAAGTATAACGAGTAAATTAAGCAGAAATTTCTTGTGACTGGCTTCTCGCCGAGCAGCGTTTAGATCCTGCAATTATTGAAATTGTTACTAAAATAGAGTCTAATGAGGTCCATGAAGATCATGAATCGATCATGCACCTGGTTTGGCAAAAGACACTGGACAAAGTTTAACAGTATTACTGGCTTGGTAAAATGAACAAATATGTCCGTAAATGTGTCTCCAATTATATTACCTGCTGAAAATTCATTCATTCGGTAAAAATCCACGCTGAACTCTATCCCATCTCAAAAGTCAGTATACCTTGGCATACGGTTCACATTGACATTACAGGAAAATTGAGCGGCAAGACTGATATAAAAGAGTATGTTATGGTTCAGATCGATGCTTATACAAAATTCGTTTAATTATACCACGCTATAAAATTGGATGCTTTCAGCGTTAAGTCTTTGAAATCCGCCATATCATTATTTGGTGTCCCTAATCGCCTCAGCATATCAAGGTAGATGCTTTGCTAGTTCAAAATTTTCTGAGTTTTGCGATTCCCAACAAATAAAACTGCACTTGATTGCCACGGGAGCGAGCAGCGCAAACGGCCAAGTTGAACGTGTGATGAGCACGCTCAAAAACTTATTGACTGGCATAGAAGCAAGCCAGCGATCTTGGCAAGACGCTCTTGGAGAAGTGCAGCTTGCACTAAATTGTACAATTAGTCGAGCAACTGAGGCAAGCCCGTTAGAAATGTCAATCGGAAAAGAGGCTCGACTGTTGGGATTGGTCCCACCGCTGGAAACCGAAGTTGGAACAGATTTTGCTATCGATAGAATGAAATCCTTAGCCTCTTATGATAAATCCAGGTTCATCAAACGTGATGCGACTGTTGTAAAACACAACGTAGGCGATTACGTGTTTCTAAAAAACTAAGAGCGACACCAAACCAAGTTAAATTCTAAATTTAAAGGGCCGTTTTTAGAAGTTGAAGTTTTGGATGGTGACAGGTACATGTTAAAGTCACTAAAAAGTAAGCGAATGTATAAGTACTGTCATGAAGATATTCGAAAGATGCCAGGTAGTGGCATATTAAGTGAATTGGATATTGAAAATGATGAGTTAAGCCTGCCAATGAGTCCAGTTGGGACAGAAAGCTATCCATCCGAGTGAGATGAGATGATATCCGTCTTGTGTGACGATGTGGTATCCGTCTTGTGTAACGATGTGTTATCCCTCTTGTGTGACGATGTGGTATCCGTCTTGTGTGACGATGTTATATCCGTCTTGTGTGACGAGGTGTTATCCGTCAAAGTGTTATTCGCTTAAGCGGACTACGTAGTCTATTGAGTTGCTGACTGTGTGCGAGTGAGCAGGATGGCGAGTGTGTCGTAAACGAATTGCGCAGCAGATTTTGGCGACAAGCTTCGCTGCACAAAACGAAGGAGTCTTGAAATAAAAGCGGTAGCACACTCAAGGGAATCCGTAGTTGAGCACAGCTAAAGTGAATATTTTACAAAATTGATTTTAACATTAGCCCCGACCCGACGTAAGTATGTTTATTTTTTTTTTATACTTTGATACCGAAGGTCTCATAGTATATTGGTTTTGTGCAATGTCCGTCATGGTGTCCGTCTGTCCGTCCGTCCGTATGAACGCAACTTTTTTCGACACCCGTAGAGCTACAGACTTGAAACTTTGCAATTATGTTTGTCTATAGGCGCGACAGATAAAGTGTTAAGATCAGTGTGCCACGCCTACTAGGAGGCTCGGAAATCAATAAAATCGATAGCTGAAAACCGATAAAATCAAATATTTCTCACATTTTTACAGCTAGAGTTACTAAATTTTGCACGCAGATAGCTAGTCATGTCCCTGAAATAACTGCATCAAAATTTTGGATGCCACGCCCACTTCTTCCGCCCCCATCATCCTTGCTCCTTGAAATCGGAAACGCCTATAGTTTTTTCATTTTTTGGGCTAGAGCCATCAAATTTTGTGTCAAGATAGATATTGACGTTCCCCAAAAAATGCATCAACATTTTTGATGCAACGCCCCCTTATTCCGCCCCCATCCCGCCTTGTCCATGAAATTGGAAACGCCTATCGTTTTCACATTTTTTGGGCTAGAGCCACCAAATTTTAAGTCAAGATAGGTACTGACGTTCCCCATCAAAACTTGGATGCCACGCCCCCTAATTCCGCCCCCATACCCCCTTCACTAAGAAATTGGAAACGCCTATAGTTTTCACATTTTTTGGGCTAGAGCCACAAAATTTTGTGTGAAGATAGATATTGACGTTCCCCAAAAATATGCATCAAAATTTTGGATGACACGCCCCCTGATTCCGCCCCCATCCCTCCTTCTACTTGAAATTGGAAACGCCTATAGTTTTCACATTTTTCGAGCTAGAGTCACCAATTTTGGTAGGAAAATATATGGTGACATCTACAAAAGGTCTGCATCAAGAATTAGGATGCCACGCCCACCTCTGCCGCCCACCTCTGCCGCCCACCTCTGCCGCCCACCATTTAAAATCGGAAATTTCGATATCTCTTATAGTTTTTAAGCTAAAATCCCTAAATTCGGTAGAAAGATAGAAGGCAATATCTACCAAAGATCTGCATCAAAATTTTAGATGCCACGCCCACCTTAGCCTTATAAAGTCGGGAACGGCCATATCTTAAACAGTTTTTGAGCTAGAGCCACCAAACTTAGTAGGAAGATAGGTAGGGGCATTTAAAAAGATTTGATTCAAAAATTTGGATTCCACACCTACCTCTGCCGCCCACCTTTTAAATTTGGTAGTTAAGTTATCTTCCACAGTTTTTGAGCTAAAGTCACCAAATTTGGTAACATGATAGCTGGCGATGTTTACCACATGGCCCACTCCCTTCGCCCCTGCATTCCCCCTTATCAACCGTTCTTTTACTGGTATCAAAGTATTCCGCAGTCGGTTGCGTCCGACTGCAACGTTTTTACTTGTTTTTATACACCCAACCCATGAAATGGGTAAAAGGGGTATAATGGTTTTGTGCAAAAGTATGTAACAGGCAGAAGGAAGCATCTCCGACGTCGATCTCAGAGACTACTAGAGCTAGAGACTTCAGATTTTGAATTTAAGTTCTCCTATACCATAAGCAGAACCAGTTTGTTTCAAGTTATCGATAACTATTCTGGTTTCCAATATACACATGTGATTGATTACAAAAATTTCTTGAATTTGGAAAATGTAAAAATTGTGGTTGAATAATGGGTAACGATATAGCTTTTCTGAAAATCGAAATGGGTTAAGAAACACCAGAGATATCGAAGATTGAAGTTTAGTCACAGATGCATACAGACAATGACTGTACGTGTTAAGTATGGGGTTCGGGGTATCTCCTAGTCGGGAAATCTCGACTAGAGCCTTCTTAATTGTTTTTTTTAAATTTATATTAATTGCATAATTACATAATCGCAGAGCCATTTAAAAAAAAAAGTATAAGGTTGTGCGCACTTGGAAGCGCTGTTGTTTCACTTATCCTTGGGCTGGCTTGATGCGCCAGACGATGCGGTGCTGGCTGCACAGGCTGCTTCTTCTTTGGTGGGGGACCGGTGCTGGAGGATCTGTGAGTTCAGTTGGATTGGATGATGAGGCATCTGTAGAATCTGAGGGTGCTGAGGAAATTGTGCTTTCTGAGGTGGGTTCAGAAGAGGAATTTGTGCTGTCTGAAGTGGGCTCAGGTTAGGAATCTGTACTTTCTGAGAGAGCTGTCGAGCTTTCTATTGGACTCGATGTTGTGCTTTGTGGATTCCGAACGAGTTATTTCCGATGTTTCATTACTTTCTGTTGGAATCGATTCTGATCCTGTTTCTCAGCTGGTCACACCAATTGTCATTGAAGTTGATGCTTCTGTTGTAATCTCTGAGATTGTTTCTGCTGTTGAATATGTGTTCTAAGGACCTCCAATCGTTCTTGTTGTTCATTAGAGAGAGTTTTGAATGGACTTATGCAGCTCTTTATTGTCCATCGATGTCCAGGTTTACTTTTTTTTCAGACCTCAGTCACGGTCGCCATGTGGAATTGAAGAGTAAATGATTTCGGAGTATAGATCGGAGCGACTGTTGTTATCGCTCGGACACATTTATTAATCTGATTTTATATATTAGGATTAAGTATTACTTAACCTAAGAAGGCGCAGTCCTCAGTGGCAGCGCTGCTTTTTGTATATCAGTCGTTTCTGGCGTCTCGATGGCGACATGCTAATTTTCGTAGTCTGCTGGAGGACTGGAAAGCACAATTATAACCTTGAGCTCTTCCACGATAATGATTTCAATTGCGGCCAACTGATCCACAATTTCACTTAAGCTATTTAAACATCCAGCCATGAGTTGCTCCTTATTTATTTACGCCTGACAATAGCACTATTAGCATAACAAGGCTAACTTATTTTGCACTTTTATTTGTCCATTTATTATCAAGAATTTTGCTGAAGACAATATAAAACAAGTGAAAACGTTTCAGTCGAACGCAACCGATTGCGAAATACTTTGATACTAGTAAAAAAAAAAAACGGATCATAAGGAGTCTGATTGCAAAGGAGTGCGCAGGGTTGTAAACATCGCCAGTTATCATGTTACCAAATTTGGTGACTTTAGCTCAAAAACTGTGGAAGATAACTAAACTTCCTGGGCGGTCTATCTTCCTATCTTCCTACCAAGTTTGGTGGCTCTAGCTTAAAAACTGTTAAAGACAGAGCCGATTCCGATTTTATAAGGCGGGTGGCTTGGGAGGGCGTAGCTTCCAAAATTTTGATGCAGATCTTTGGTAGATGTTGCCATCTATCTTCCTACCGAATTTGGTGACACTAGTTCAATAAATGTGGAAGATACAGCCGTTTTGAAAACGGCGGGGGGTGGGGGGCGGCAGGTGTGGGCATGGCATTCGAATTTTTGATTCAGTTCTTTGGACAACTTCACTACCTTGACACAAAATATGGTGGCTCTATGTGAAAACTATAGAGGTTTCCAATTTCCAGAACCAGGGAAGATGAGGGTGGGAGGAATGGGCGTGGCATCAACAATTTTGATGCATGGGGAACGTTACTACCTATCCTGACACAAAATTTGGTGGCTCTAGCCTAAAACATGTGAAAACTATAGGCGCTTACAATTTCAAGGAGCAGGGAGGATGGGAGCGGAAGAAAGGTCGTGAAATCCAAAATGTTTAAGTATTTTTGAGGGGAACGTGACCAGCTGTCTTCGAACAAAACTTGGTGGCCATAGCCCAATATCAAGGAGCAGGGAGGATGGGGCGGAAAAGTGTTCGCGGCATCCAAAATGTTGATGCTTTTTTTTGGGAAACGTCATTACCTATCTTGACACTAAACTTTGTGGCTCTAGCCCAAAAAATGTGAAAACTATAGGTATTTCCAATTTCAATTTGTGCCTCTGTCATGGAGAAGGGTGGATGGTGGCTGAAGAAATTTTCGGTTGAGAAACACCAGAGATATCGAAGATTGAAGTTTAGGTCACAGATGCATACAGACAATGACTGCACATGTTAAGTATTGGGTTCGGGATATCTCCTAATTGGGAAATCTCGACTAGAGCCTTCTTACTTGTTTTAAACTAAATTTATTTGAACTTTTAAACTTGAGCTATGCTTTAAAACTTATCAATCTGAACGAAACTTGGTCAAAACATTAGGGCGTGTTAAGCAATGAAGCAAATTAAATCAGGACCCGATCCGACCACTCCTTCGGGTACCTCTCAAACACCAACGGTTGCAGACAACCAAGGAATTCTTTTGCTTTAACTCATCAGGCAAATACGGTGCCATTTTAGTACCTACAATCCACTTAGATATTTGATGTTGATAGCACCGTTTAGTGAAAATTTCACAAATCTTATAACAAAATGTGTTAAATGTCTGTCTTAAGCCCGTCAGACTGGCTCTATTTATTCTTCTGAACTCAGGGTTTCGTTGCTGCATTTGCTGCAAACGATTCTCTCTAGTTTGTTCAGATTCCGAGACTCGGATCTCAGCTGTATGCTGTATGCTGTTGCAACCGAGCTTCTTTGGCCTGTTTAGATTCTAAAGCTCGGAATTCAGATGTGCGCTGACGCGCTTGCTGCAAATGAGCTTATCTGGCCTTCTTTGACTCCTTGGCTCTGTAACTTTTCTCTTTTCTCCTTTCTTTTTTCTATTTATTCGCTTAAAGTGGTTTCATTTTTCATATAAAGCATTCTTTTCTCCTCTCTTGAATTCCATCGAGATTGTTCCCTACTTTACCGACTGTATGATGAAAGTTATGGCGCCTTAAGCTCGGATTACACATGCTGACGAATGACGCTTTAAATTAAGTGAAAAACTGAAGCTTTAAATTATGTTTGCCTGCTTTCTCAAAACATACTTTTAACAAATCACAATTTTGTGTATTAAAAATACACTCAATATAAACACATTTTATTAAACGAATTTCAATTACGATTCCAAATATTCAAAGCTGAAAAGACAGCGCTTTTCATGAAAATGTTTTCCTCGCCGTTTAATATCGATGTGGATACAGTTCCTGAAGAATTTCAAATGTAGGTGATTGATATGATGAATAATACTGATTTAAAAAAAATATTTTTTCAGTTAATATCGTAAATTTTTATAAAATCTTTTGAAAAATTTCTGCTTCGGAAGTACATATGTTTTCGAGCAAAAGTATGTAACATGCAGAAGGAAGCGACCAAAGTAAGGTATATTTATTTTTGATCAGTATCAACAGCCGAGTTGATATAGCAATGCCCGTCTGTTTGTCTGTCTGAATGTATGAACGCGTAGATCTCAGAGCCTATAAGAGTTAGAGACTTTCGGTTTTGAACATAAGCTAATCTAAGTCCTAGGCAGTACAAGTTTGTTTTTGATTTTTGATAACTCTTTCCATTTCCGATATACACATCTGATCGATAACAATAAAATCTTGAATTGGGAAAATAAGAAATGTGTTTTAGAAACTTGTTACAAAGTAATAAAAATCTGTGAAAATGGTATTGAAATCGGTTGGGAACACAAAAGATATCGAAGGTTAGTCACAGATACATACAGACAATGACAGTACGCGATAAGTATAAGGTTCAGGGAATCTCTTAGTCGGGAAATAATAAGTTTTATTTTATGTGCGGACCGCCAACAAAATTTAAAATTTAAATTGGCCCGTTGATTAAAAAGGCTGCTCACCCCTAAACTAACATGTGGAATTTTTTTTTTTTTTTTTTTTTTTTTTTTTGCTGTATAAGTCTTATCAGGAAGATAATTTAAATAAATGAATATTATATAAAAATTCCTTGTGACCACCGCTTGATATGCTTAAGTTATTTATATGAATATATTTTTTAATTTTTATAGTATATCTAAGGCATTAAGTGGCATCCCGTCGAGCGTGTAACTAACAACCTTTCTTAACTCTCGATAAAATGTCATGCCCATGCTTCCTACCTATTTAACACCCTAATGCCAAATTTATACCCAATACTGCTTCTTTGCAAGCAGCTTATAATAAAGTGAGATATTAAGGGTTTAATAACAATAGTGTTTTGATTAGAGTATTTCAGGTTATGGCTAGTGTTAAGGTTTCTTATCACATAGCTTAGAACTATTTCCAAAAACTAAAGTTTCGTTTGAAAATTTCCTGACGGACAGGTATTTTCTTCCGTTTTTTGAGCATATAAATAATGTGTGTAAAGCTAAAGTCTGTTAATTTTAGATTGAAAATGATTTGGAAAATGATTCCATATTTTCCTATAAAACTGGAAATGGACGGCGTGCATCGACGACAAATAACAACAACCCTAAATCAGTGGACAAACCTGAGAGCCCCATTGCAGTTCGTTCAAAGTAAGTCACCTAAATATCAATTAATTAATAATCATTTAATTTTTATTGGCTCTTACAGCTCCGAGACAGCTGAGCATGGCCACAACCGAGAGCAGCAAAACGAGAGACATGCGACAACGATGTCTGGCAGTGCAATAGCATGAGAATTGTTTCTCTGATTTAGTTGCATTTTTATCAAACATGTTTGTTTGATCCTTATACGAAACGCAACTGAACCGTACTTTGATCTTAATGAACAACTGTTAGACGGAAGTAATATTTTTTGGAATAACTTAGAACAAAGCTCCTTACAAAGCAAAAACATTTTTATATTATTTAAAAACCTAAGATTTAAAAGAAGAAGAAAAAGATAACATGAAGTAAAAACTATCTTTGCTACGCAAAAGATTTAATTCCCTTTCAGACTATATATTTATACATATAAACATATTAACAAGCGTTATTGGCACTCAATTTTGATGGTAGAAGAAGAATCGACTTTAAAAATTGGATGTTTTGATATTTTTTTTTGCGGTAATTAATTCATAAGTCGCTTCCGTCTCTGGCTGCTATTGGATATTAACCGAATGCAGAAATACTCAAATCTTCATCAATGAAGCATCAAATCAAACTGGTTACATTTAATTTTTTCACGCAAAAATTTTATTGACTCAGCGTTTTTATCGATCACGTATATGCTATGGCATAGCAGTCGCCTCCATAAACGCAAACTATATTTACCCATGCAAGGTCAAAACACTTACCTAAAGCTTAAAAACATATTAAAAAATCTAGCTTTTTGGCCATATGCAAATTGCGTATTGTTTAGTTTAGACTTTGATGTCGCCGTACCTAAGAAGCTCACAAGTATAGCTTAATACAAAATAAAATAAAAATGATTCCAAAAGCTTTTAAATACACTCTAACTTAAGCCACAATATTAATATATATAAATTTTGTATAATATAGGCTACGATTTATTATGGCTTAGATATAAAATATTAAAATTTAATAATACATTTAGATTAAATGACTAAAACTAATATATTGCGTCCAAAAAAATTTTCTCAGTCTGGAAACGTAAGGCAAATATGATGACATCTATCCAAAACAACACGTTGAGGGCGTCAAATTGATATGTCGACTATGCAAATTCACACTGACACCTCTACTTGCTAACTCGGGAGCGTCGGTCATCTATATGTGTTCAGCATCCCGATTCGGTTCCCCGCTGTCACTCGCGCTCTGTCTACGTGCAGCCATGATGCAATCAAAACGGTAGTGTCATCCGCGAGAGCGCTCTCTTTTGCATACTCTGAACCAATAAAATGGGTAAAAGGGGTATAATGGTTTTGTGCAAAAGTATGTAACAGGCAGAAGGAAGCATCTCCGACCCCCTAAAGTATATATATGCTTGATCAGCATCAAAAGCCGAGTCGATATAGCCATGTCCGTCCGTCTGTCCGATTGTCCGTATGTGTGAAGGGCGTCAATCTCAGAGACTATAAGACTTTAAATTTTAAACATAATCTAAGTCCTGGGCTTTTGATTTTCGATAACTATTTCCGTTTGCGATATACTCATGTGATCGATTCCATTAAAATCTTGAATACCAAAAATGTGAAATTAATCCAAAATAATGAAAATCTGTGAAAATTTAATCGAAATCTGTTGAGGAACACTAGAGATATCGAAGATCAAAGTTTAGTCACAGATGCATACAGACAATGAATGTTCGCGTTCCCCAAAAAACTGCATCAAAATTTTGGATGCCACGCCCACACCTTCTGCCCCCATCCTCCCTGCTCCTTGAAATTGGAACCGCCTATAGATTTCACATTTTTATGGCTAGAGCCACCAAATGTTGTGTCAAGATACGTAACGAAGTTTTCCAAAAAACTGCATCAAAAATTTGGATGTCTCGCCCACCTCTGCCGCCCAAAATCATTAATCTGAAATTCCAAAATTTCTTACAGTTTTTAAACTAGAGCCCCCAATTCGGAAGGAAGATGGATGGCAACATCTACCAAAGATCTGCATCCAAATTTTTTAATGCAGCGCCCACCCAAGCCACCCGCCTTATAAAATCGGAATCGGCTATATCTATATCAGATTTTGAGCTAGAGCCACCAAACTTGGTAGGAAGATAAATGGTGACACTTAAAAAGAGTTGATTCAAAAATTTGGATGCCACACCCACCTCTGCCGCCCACCTTTTAAATTTTAAGTTGTTCAGTTATCCTCCACAGGTTGAGCTAAATCACCAAATTTGGTAAAAATAATAGCTGGCGAAGTTTACCACCTGGCCCACCTCTTCCGCCCCTGCATTACTCCTTTGCAATGAGACTCCTTACCATCCGTTCTTTTACTGGTATCAAAGTATTCCGCAGTCGGTTGCGTCCGACTGCAAAGTTTTCACTTGTTAAAACATAAATGCGTCTGACTTCCACACTTTTTGAGCTAGAGTCACCAAATTTAGTAGGAAGACAGATGGTGACACCTACCAAACATCTGCATCATTTTTATGCCACGCCAACCCCGCCTCCACCAGCCCCCTTTCAAAAAATTAAAATGAATGTAACTTTCACAGTTTTTAAGCTGAGTCACTAAATTTGATAGAAAGATAGCTGTTAACAGGTCCCAAAAATCGGAAATTCGCTAATTTTTAAATTGTTTGAGCTAAAGTCTCCAAATATGGAATCAAGATAGCTAGCTATATTCACCACCCGGTGCACCCAAACCGCCCCCGCATTTACCCATTTCAAGCAGACTCCTTAACATCCGTTCTTTTACTGGTATCAGAGTATTCCGCAGTCGGTTGCGTCCGAATGCAACGTTTTCACTTGTTATATTTTGATATTGAAAGTATAAAAGAATATTTGTGTTGTGAAATGTCATGGTGTTTGTCCGTCTGTGCCACGTCCACTCTTTCCTCCCTTCAGTTTTTGGGCTAGAGCCACAAAACTTTGTGTCAAGATAGGTAATAAAGTAATCCAAAAACAGCATCAAAAATTTGGATGCCACGCCCAAACCTGAAGCCCCGCAGCCCCCGCCCTTTTTAAAATGTACTTGCGTGTATCTGCCACATGTGTTGAGCTACAGTCACCAATTTGGAAGGAAGATAGATGGTGACATTTACGAAAGATCTGCATCAGAAATTTGGTTGCACGCTCACCCAAGCCACCCGCCTTGTAAAATCGGAATCGGCTATATTTTTAACAGATTTTGAGCTAGAGCCACCACGCCCACTCCTTCCGCCCCCATCATCCCTGCTCCTTAAAATTGGAAACGCCTATATTTTTCACATTTTTTGGGCTAGAGCGTCCAAATTTTGTGTCAAGCTAGATATTGACGTTCCCCAAAAAAGTGCATCAAAATTATGGATGTCACGCCCCCTGATTCCGCCCCCATCCCCCCTTCACCATGAAATTGGAAACGCCTATAGTTTTCACATTTTTTGGGCTAGAGCCACCAAATTTTGTGTCAAGATAGATACTGAAGTGCCCCATCTAAACTTGGATGCCACGCCCCTGATTCCGCCCCCATCCCCCTTCACTAAGAAATTGGAAACGCCTATAGTTTTCACATTTTTTGGGCTAGAGCCACCAAATTTTGTGTGAAGATAGATATTGACGTTCCCCAAAAAAATGCATCAAAATTTTGGATGACACGCCCCATGATTCCGCCCCCATCCCTCCTTCTACTTGAAATTGGAAACGCCTATAGTTTTCACATTTTTCGAGCTAGAGTCACCAAATTTGGTAGGAAAATATATGGTGACATTTACAAAAGGTCTGCATCAAGAATTAGGATGCCACGCCCACCTCTGCCGCCCACCTCTGCCGCCCACCTCTGCCGCCCACCATTTAAAATCGGAAATTTCATTATCTCTTATAGTTTTTAAGCTAAAATCCCTAAATTCGGTAGAAAGATAGAAGGCAATATCTACCAAAGATCTGCATCAAAATTTTAGATGCCACGCCCACCTAAGCCTTATAAAGTCGGGATCGGCCATATCTTAAACAGTTTTTGAGCTAGAGCCACCAAACTTGGTAGGAAGATAGATAGGGGCATTTAAAAAGATTTGATTCAAAAATTTGGATGCCACACCTACCTCAGCCGCCCACCTTTTAAATTTGGGAGTAAAGTTATCTTCCACAGTTTTTGAGCTAAAGTCACCAAATTTGGTATCATGATAGCTGGCGATGTTTACAACATTGCCCACTCCCTTCGCCCCTGCATCCCCCCTTATCAACCGTTCTTTTACTGGTATCAAAGTATTCCGCAGTCGGTTGCGTCCGACTGCAACAATTTTACTTGTTTTTATACACCCAACCCATGAAATGGGTAAAAGGGGTATAATGGTTTTGTGCAAAAGTATGTAACAGGCAGAAGGAAGCATCTCCGACGTCGATCTCAGAGACTACTAGAGCTAGAGACTTCAGATTTTGAATTTAAGTTCTCCTATACCATAAGCAGAACCAGTTTGTTTCAAGTTATCGATAACTATTCTGGTTTCCAATATACACATGTGATTGATTACAAAAATTTCTTGAATTTGGAAAATGTAAAAATTGGGGTTGAAATAATGGGTAACGATATAGCTTTTCTGAAAATCGAAATGGGTTAAGAAACACCAGAGATATCGAAGATTGAAGTTTAGTCACAGATGCATACAGACAATGACTGTACGTGTTAAGTATGGGGTTCGGGGTATCTCCTAGTCGGGAAATCTCGACTAGAGCCTTCTTAATTGTTTTTTTAAATTTATATTAATTATGCATCGCAGAGCCATTTAAAAAAAAAAGTATAAGGTTGTGCGCACTTGGAAGCGCTGTTGTTTCACTTATCCTTGGGCTGGCGTGATGCGCCAGACGATGCGGTGCTGGCTGCACAGGCTGCTTCTTCTTTGGTGGGGGACCGGTGCTGGAGGATCTGTGAGTTCAGTTGGATTGGATGATGAGGCATCTGTAGAATCTGAGGGTGCTGAGGAAATTGTGCTTTCTGAGGTGGGTTCAGAAGAGGAATTTGTGCTGTCTGAAGTGGGCTCAGGTTAGGAATCTGTACTTTCTGAGAGAGCTGTCGAGCTTTCTATTGGACTCGATGTTGTGCTTTGTGGATTCCGAACGAGTTATTTCCGATGTTTCATTACTTTCTATTGGAATCGATTCTGATCCTGTTTCTCCGCTGGTCACACCAATTGTCATTGAAGTTGATGCTTCTGTTGTAATCTCTGAGATTGTTTCTGTTGTTGAATATGTGTTCTAAGAACCTCCAATCGTTCTTGTTGTTCATTAGAGAGAGTTTTGAATGGACTTATGCAGCTCTTTATTATGTCCAGGTTTACTTTTTTTTCAGACCTCAGTCACGGTCGCCATGTGGAATTGAAGAGTAAATGATTTCGGAGTATAGATCGGAGCGACTGTTGTTATCGCTCGGACACATTTATTAATCTGATTTTATATATTAGGATTAAGTATTACTTAACCTAAGAAGGCGCAGTCCTCAGTGGCAGCGCTGCTTTTTGTATATCAGTCGTTTCTGGCGTCTCGATGGCGACATGCTAATTTTCGTAGTCTGCTGGAGGACTGGAAAGCACAATTATAACCTTGAGCTCTTCCACGATAATGATTTCAATTGCGGCCAACTGATCCACAATTTCACTTAAGCTATTTAAACATCCAGCCATGAGTTGCTCCTTATTTATTTACGCCTGACAATAGCACTATTAGCATAACAAGGCTAACTTATTTTGCACTTTTATTTGTCCATTTATTATCAAGAATTTTGCTGAAGACAATATAAAACAAGTGAAAACGTTTCAGTCGAACGCAACCGACTGCGAAATACTTTGATACTAGTAAAAAAAAAAACGGATGATAAGGAGTCTGATTGCAAAGGAGTGCGCAGGGTTGTAAACATCGCCAGTTATCATGTTACCAAATTTGGTGACTTTAGCTCAAAAACTGTGGAAGATAACTAAACTTCCTGGGCGGTCTATCTTCCTATCTTCCTACCAAGTTTGGTGGCTCTAGCTTAAAAACTGTTAAAGACAGAGCCGATTCCGATTTTATAAGGCGGGTGGCTTGGGAGGGCGTAGCTTCCAAAATTTTGATGCAGATCTTTGGTAGATGTTGCCATCTATCTTCCTACCGAATTTGGTGACACTAGTTCAATAAATGTGGAAGATACAGCCGTTTTGAAAACGGCGGGGGGTGGGGGCGGCAGGTGTGGGCATGGCATTCGAATTTTTGATTCAGTTCTTTGGACAACTTCACTACCTTGACACAAAATATGGTGGCTCTATGTGAAAACTATAGAGGTTTCCAATTTCCAGAACCAGGGAAGATGAGGGTGGGAGGAATGGGCGTGGCATCAACAATTTTGATGCATGGGGAACGTTACTACCTATCCTGACACAAAATTTGGTGGCTCTAGCCTAAAACATGTGAAAACTATAGGCGCTTACAATTTCAAGGAGCAGGGAGGATGGGAGCGGAAGAAAGGTCGTGAAATCCAAAATGTTTAAGTATTTTTGAGGGGAACGTGACCAGCTGTCTTCGAACAAAACTTGGTGGCCATAGCCCAATATCAAGGAGCAGGGAGGATGGGGCGGAAAAGTGTTCGCGGCATCCAAAATGTTGATGCTTTTTTTTGGGAAACGTCATTACCTATCTTGACACTAAACTTTGTGGCTCTAGCCCAAAAAATGTGAAAACTATAGGTATTTCCAATTTCAATTTGTGCCTCTGTCATGGAGAAGGGTGGATGGTGGCTGAAGAAATTTTCGGTTGAGAAACACCAGAGATATCGAAGATTGAAGTTTAGGTCACAGATGCATACAGACAATGACTGCACACGTTAAGTATTGGGTTCGGGATATCTCCTAATTGGGAAATCTCGACTAGAGCCTTCTTACTTGTTTTAAACTAAATTTATTTGTACTTTTAAACTTGAGCTATGCTTTAAAACTTATCAATCTGAACGAAACTTGGTCAAAACATTAGGGCGTGTTAAGCAATGAAGCAAATTAAATCAGGACCCGATCCGACCACTCCTTCGGGTACCTCTCAAACACCAACGGTTGCAGACAACCAAGGAATTCTTTTGCTTTAACTCATCAGGCAAATACGGTGCCATTTTAGTACCTACAATCCACTTAGATATTTGATGTTGATAGCACCGTTTAGTGAAAATTTCACAAATCTTATAGCAAAATGTGTTAAATGTCTGTCTGAAGCCCGTCAGACTGGCTCTATTTATTCTTCTGAACTCAGGGTTTCGTTGCTGCATTTGCTGCAACCGATCCTCTCTAGTTTTTTTTTTTTTTTTTTTATTTAATATGTATTTAATGTATTGAATTCTGTTGTTCACATAACAAATTTTTAATAGTCCTGCAGCATGTAACTTTAAGCTCTTCTGTCTGAGCCTTAATGTTTTGTAAGAAAAGCTCAGATGCGATTACTAAGCCGTCCATTCGGCAACAACAATGTTGAACGGCTAGCACGCGCACATTCAAAATATGAGTCCAAACGGGAAAAAAATGTTTGCCATTTACTGCAGAAGGCGATGGGTTACAAGGTGCATAGTTTGGTAGAAAAACAAAGCCGAAAGTACTTAGTAAATGCTACAGATAGTTACAACTTATTCGACTAGGCAGTCAGTCTACTACTGCGCAATGGTTGAGGGTAGATTGAGCAGCGTGCTCTGTCCACTGGGCAAATAGGCGACGCCACGTGACCTTGATAGTTGGTAAGCAATGACCTCGGCGGCCTCAATACGGCGCAGCTCGACCAGACCATCACCGGCCTCACCAAACGATTTGGCCAGCAAACCGGCAGCCTCGGCATCACTCTCAGCTGAAATAATGGAAGCCAACTTCTGTTGCTCCGCCTTCTCCACGACAAAGCGCGCCTTCTCTGCCTCCTGTTGAGCCCCCTGCTTCATTTCGACAGCCAGTGTGAACTCCCGGCCAAAGGTCAAATGTGTCAGAGAAATATCATCCAAGATAAAGCCGAATTGTTTGGCACGTATAGTCAGCTCCTGAGCGACGCGCTGCGAGACCATCTCACGCTGTGTAATCAATTCGCCGGCATCGAATTGGGCGACAACAGCCTTTAGCACCTCAGGTGCAATGGAAGGCAGCACACGCTCGTCATAATCTTGACCCAAAATCGTGTAGATCTTTGGCAGCTCATCGGGAATGGGGCGGTACAAGATACGCAGTGTAATGTTGACATTCTGCAAATCCTTGCTGCCAGTTATCACCGGCACATTGCGTGGCGGTGATCGAATATCGAAAATGATGGGACGCTGCACCCAGGGAATAAAGAAATAAAGTCTGTTAATTTTAGATTGAAAATGATTTGGAAAATGATTCCATATTTTCCTATAAAACTGGAAATGGACGGCGTGCATCGACGACAAATAACAACAACCCTAAATCAGTGGACAAACCTGAGAGCCCCATTGCAGTTCGTTCAAAGTAAGTCACCTAAATATCAATTAATTAATAATCATTTAATTTTTATTGGCTCTTACAGCTCCGAGACAGCTGAGCATGGCCACAACCGAGAGCAGCAAAACGAGAGACATGCGACAACGATGTCTGGCAGTGCAATAGCATGAGAATTGTTTCTCTGATTTAGTTGCATTTTTATCAAACATGTTTGTTTGATCCTTATACGAAACGCAACTGAACCGTACTTTGATCTTAATGAACAACTGTTAGACGGAAGTAATATTTTTGGAATAACTTAGAACAAAGCTCCTTACAAAGCAAAAACATTTTTATATTATTTAAAAACCTAAGATTTAAAAGAAGAAGAAAAAGATAACATGAAGTAAAAACTATCTTTGCTACGCAAAAGATTTAATTCCCTTTCAGACTATATATTTATACATATAAACATATTAACAAGCGTTATTGGCACTCAATTTTGATGGTAGAAGAAGAATCGACTTTAAAAATCAAACTGGTTACATTTAATTTTTTCACGCAAAAATTTTATTGATTCAGCGTTTTTATCGATCACGTATATGCTATGGCATAGCAGTCGCCTCCATAAACGCAAACTATATTTACCCATGCAAGGTCAAAACACTTACCTAAAGCTTAAAAACATATTAAAAAATCTAGCTTTTTGGCCATATGCAAATTGCGTATTGTTTAGTTTAGACTTTGATGTCGCCGTACCTAAGAAGCTCACAAGTATAGCTTAATACAAAATAAAATAAAAATGATACCAAAAGCTTTTAAATACACTCTAACTTAAGTATATTAATATTGTTAATATATATAAATTTTGTATAATATAGGCTACGATTTATTATGGCTTAGATATAAAATATTAAAATTTAATAATACATTTAGATTAAATGACTAAAACTAATATATTGCGTCCAAAAAAATTTTCTCAGTCTGGAAACGTAAGGCAAATATGATGACATCTATCCAAAACAACACGTTGAGGGCGTCAAATTGATATGTCGACTATGCAAATTCACACTGACACCTCTACTTGCTAACTTGGGAGCGTCGGTCATCTATATGTGTTCAGCATCCCGATTCGGTTCCCCGCTGTCACTCGCGCTCTGTCTACGTGCAGCCATGATGCAATCAATACGGTAGTGTCATCCGCGAGAGCGCTCTCTTTTGCATACTCTGAACCAATAAAATGGGTAAAAGGGGTATAATGGTTTTGTGCAAAAGTATGTAACAGACAGAAGGAAGCATCTCCGACCCCCTAAAGTATATATATGCTTGATCAGCATCAAAAGCCGAGTCGATATAGCCATGTCCGTCCGTCTGTCCGATTGTCCGTATGTGTGAAGGGCGTCAATCTCAGAGACTATAAGACTTTAAATTTTAAACATAATCTAAGTCCTGGGCTTTTGATTTTCGATAACTATTTCCGTTTGCGATATACTCATGTGATCGATTCCATTAAAATCTTGAATACCAAAAATGTGAAATTAATCCAAAATAATGAAAATCTGTGAAAATTTAATCGAAATCTGTTGAGGAACACTAGAGATATCGAAGATCAAAGTTTAGTCACAGATGCATACAGACAATGAATGTTCGCGTTCCCCAAAAAACTGCATCAAAATTTTGGATGCCACGCCCACACCTTCTGCCCCCATCCTCCCTGCTCCTTGAAATTGGAACCGCCTATAGATTTCACATTTTTATGGCTAGAGCCACCAAATGTTGTGTCAAGATACGTAACGAAGTTTTCCAAAAAACTGCATCAAAAATTTGGATGTCTCGCCCACCTCTGCCGCCCAAAATCATTAATCTGAAATTCCAAAATTTCTTACAGTTTTTAAACTAGAGCCCCCAATTCGGAAGGAAGATGGATGGCAACATCTACCAAAGATCTGCATCCAAATTTTTTAATGCAGCGCCCACCCAAGCCACCCGCCTTATAAAATCGGAATCGGCTATATCTATATCAGATTTTGAGCTAGAGCCACCAAACTTGGTAGGAAGATAAATAGTGACACTTAAAAAGAGTTGATTCAAAAATTTGGATGCCACACCCACCTCTGCCGCCCACCTTTTAAATTTTAAGTTGTTCAGTTATCCTCCACAGGTTGAGCTAAATCACCAAATTTGGTAAAAATAATAGCTGGCGAAGTTTACCACCTGGCCCACCTCTTCCGCCCCTGCATTACTCCTTTGCAATGAGACTCCTTACCATCCGTTCTTTTACTGGTATCAAAGTATTCCGCAGTCGGTTGCGTCCGACTGCAAAGTTTTCACTTGTTAAAACATAAATGCGTCTATCTTCCACACTTTATGAGCTAGAGTCACCAAATTTAGTAGGAAGACAGATGGTGACACCTACCAAACATCTGCATCAAAAATTTTAATGCCACGCCAACCCCGCCTCCACCAGCCCCCTTTCAAAAAATTAAAATGAATGTAACTTTCACAGTTTTTAAGCTGAGTCACTAAATTTGATAGAAAGATAGCTGTTAACAGGTCCCAAAAATCGGAAATTCGCTAATTTTCAAAATGTTTGAGCTAAAGTCTCCAAATATGGAAACAAGATATCTAGCTATATTCACCACCCGGTGCACCCAAACAGCCCCCGCATTTACCCATTTCAAGCAGACTCCTTAACATCCGTTCTTTTACTGGTATCAGAGTATTCCGCAGTCGGTTGCGTCCGAATGCAACGTTTTCACTTGTTATATTTTGATATTGAAAGTATAAAAGAATATTTGTGTTGTGAAATGTCATGGTGTTTGTCCGTCTGTGCCACGTCCACTCTTTCCTCCCTTCAGTTTTTGGGCTAGAGCCACAAAACTTTGTGTCAAGATAGGTAATAAAGTAATCCAAAAACTGCATCAAAAATTTGGATGCCACGCCCAAACCTGAAGCCCCGCAGCCCCCGCCCTTTTTAAAATGTACATGCGTGTATCTGCCACATGTGTTGAGCTACAGTCACCAATTTGGAAGGAAGATAGATGGTGACATTTACGAAAGATCTGCATCAGAAATTTGGTTGCACGCTCACCCAAGCCACCCGCCTTGTAAAATCGGAATCGGCTATATTTTTAACAGATTTTGAGCTAGAGCCACCAAACATTGTCGGCGCTCAGGGCGTACTCCAACGGTGCACCATATCGATGTGCCAACCGGACGAGCTGAACAGCGAGCTACTGACAAAGGTTATGTCAACGATAGAACCCAGTCAAGATTTGCTGAACGTGTGCTGCGTTCTATGATTTAGGAGCTCCACGTCAAGGAGATTGAACGCCACGAGCAACGCCCGTCCCTTGGCATTGGTTGATGAGCTGCCCCACTCCTCTGCCCACGCGTTGAAGTCTCCAGCGATGACGATCGGTTGACTGCCTCTTGCGTCTGATACCAGGGAGTACAGGGTGTTAGCGAACTCTGATAACTGCAAATTGGGGGTTGACTTCATAGAACCACAGGTCTCCCAATAATGCGTGCACGTAGTTTTCATCCCGATGAACGCTGACCAGAAGCGCATCCAGGGCCCTCACACAGTCGGTATGGCTCGCTTAGCACCGGTCTGCAGAGCGTTCACACACCGTTTACGACAACAAATCCTGCGCCGCTGCACAATGTCTGAGTTTCAGCTGGATGAACTTCATTTTGCACGACTAAGTACACTTCTGCCCGCCTGGTGGCTGAACGAGGCACTGCCCTTAGCGATGCAGATGAAGCATTTCGCCACCTCGCTCTTGCAGCTCGCTGCCTTGTGGCCTGCATCTCCGCACCCAATAAATCACTGGGACCTATCCACAGGGTTACGGCAACTGCTTGCGGTATGTCCCATCTCCAGACAGCGGTAGCAACGCGTGCGTGCTTCCTGCAAGCGGCTGGTCCAACCAATGCAAACTGTGCGCAAGGCAGTAACTTGCCAGATTCGCTGGAACCAAACATTTTAACACCTGGGTGTTGCCGCATTTAGGTCGAATGCTCTTGAATTTGTATACGTCGGCTGAAATATGGGCCAGCGCTGATAGCGCAGCTACTATAACTTCTTTAGTGGCCAACTCGTTTAGGTCCCGAATGGCAAAGTGAGTTTGCTCGGTAAATGAGCGAACCACTGCACTCTAGCCCAGCACCAGCTCCACTTCGTCCTTGAGCTGCTTGGTGCACTCCATGCCTTCTCCATTTCACTGTGCGACGAGCGTTGGAGACCTTGTCGCGGACTCCGTTGAGCTTGCCATCGCTTCTGCGCGTTACAAGCGATAGGACAGCTCGCTGGTGCATACTGTAACGTGCACAAGAGTAATGTTTCAGCAATTCCCTGTCTACTATACGGTTCCGGACGTGCTCAGGGCAATTGGGGTGGGATCTTTGGAAATGCCTTGACATACTACCTTGATTCTGCCCTATAAATATTAGGGTGTGATAAATAACACTTTAGTTCATCGTAAATATTAACAAATTTAATCCAAACATTTTAGATAATACCTTCATGGCAATTTAAACAATTTTCGGGCGATGGCTTATCTCAACTTTAACATCTGGGAGATTTGATAGTTATCTCTCAGCTTGCGATATTCTTGGGTCTGAAAGGCATCTGAATCTAAATCGATTTCAGGGAGAACATCAATACTAAGGGTGGCAACATCAACCTCTTCGAAACATCGGAATAGAGCGTGAGCTACGACATTATCACTACCTTTTCGATGTTCAATATCAAAGGAAAATCCTTGCAATTTAATTGCCCATCTCGCTAATCTGCCTCTTAAATCGGCTTGGTTCATTAGCCAACGAAGACTAGCATGGTCAGTAACAACTTTGAACGACTGACCCTCGATATACATTCGAAACTTTTTTATCGCTAAGACGACCGCTAAACATTCAAGCTCGGTAACGGTAAAGTTACGCTATTTAACTTTTTCGAAACATACGCTATAGGTCTTTCACATCCTGATTCATCAACTTGTGCTAGTACAGCTCCTACTCCATACAATGAAGCATCACATTGTAAGATAAAAGGCTCCTTATAATTCGGATGAATCAAAAACGGAGCGGTACATAACTTTCGCTTAATTTCAACGATCGCTACTTGAGCTTGGTCATTCCACTCAAAGGATTTTCCTCGCAAAAGTTTAGTAAGCGGAAAAATTACAGATGAATACTGGGAGAAAAAGCGCAACGACATAGCCAAGATAATCTACTTTATTTAAACAAAATTGATGTGCGATTTTAATTGATACGGAATGACTTGGTCCATTAACCGGCACATAGTTTGTGGAGCATTAATAAGGCCAAAAGGCATCCGTTTAAGCTGGTATAGGGGTCGTCTACTTATAAGTCCATCAAGAATTGGCATCGGATACGCGTCCTTTACTGTAACCGCATTTAATTTTCGTGCATCCAGACAAAATCTAATCTTTCCCGGTTTAACCACGTGTGTAACTGGCGAAGACCATGGAGATGTCGGAGCTTCTTCTATGACGCCTAGTTGAATCATTCGATGAACTTCTTCGCATAACAGTTTTTTTTTAGCAGGGGACAAAGGATAAAACCTTTGTTTAATTGGTTTGGCATCAGCTGTGTCGATAGCATGTTCGACCAAAGGTGTCTCACCAAGACCACTACGCTCCGAAGAAGGAAAGTAATCGATAACAGATTGTAACTTTTTTTTTTTACCATAGTAAGATTGGTTTTGTTCGTATCATCTTCACAACTGTTATTTAATTCATTTATTACATATGAAGATTGGATAGAAATGCCAAAGGCTTCCCAAAAATCCATGCCACATATTACATTTTGTTGGATTGAAGGTACAATCAAAAACTCGAAGTCCAGTTTAAGAGAATTGTAAGTTTAAGGTATAAATATTCTACCTGTCACTATTTGTTTATTACCATCGGCTGTCTGAACGACGCCATTTAATTTATTGACTTTTGTCAACTCTGAGATAAGATGTTTAGCCAAGTCTGCACCAATAACGCTCTTATTGGCACCACTGTCCATCAGGGCTAAATATTGATTACCAAATATTTCTATTTGAGTAAAAGGTCTAATGTCGTTGGGTTTACTCATAATCGAAGATACAATGAGTCATTAAGACGACGTTTATTACGCCAAAAATTTCTTATACGTAAGGTAGAACGGTTCTTTTGAGCGTCTAGCGTATTTATTTCAGAGACGGCTGTTTTAAGTTCTCTACTTTCTTGCAAACGTATATGATAAGGTTTAAAAATCTGAGATTGATGAATATAAGGTAAATGAGTTCTGTCTAGAAAAGATAAAGGTACATCCGGTAAGTTTGTGTTTGGCTTCGCAGCTAATGTCGGATGTCCACTTTCGGAACTCGGTGAACATCCTTCACTGAGTTTTCCGATTTTGACTCGCAATGATCACAATTAGGTTTATACATATCTGCTAATCCACATCCATAGCAGAAAACTCAACGTGGTTTTAGACAGTCATGGTATCTGTGACCTTGCTCATCACAGTTCCAACATTTAAGTTTTTCTTTTAAACGTAGTGCACAAATCTCCTTAGTATTGCCAATATCAGTATCAGTCAACTCTGCAATCGCTTCTTCAAGCACAACAGAATTTACATAACGCTTTGGCCCATTTGAACGCATCAAAGGTGTTTATGCCAAACAGCGGAAAATCCGCTAACCGCTCAGCACTGCTGCCGTCGCTATAACGGACATATATATTCACCTCATCCGAGCCCCATAGCCGACGGCAGCCTTTCACACCGGCTTCGCTCCACGAAGCCTAAGCGGCTAAAATTAGTCTAAATTTTCAAGTGTCAACTAGAGGTCACGCGACAATAAAGTTCCTGCGATTTAATACAAAAAACCTCAAGAGTTTTTAATTCTACGCTTACAAAACTACCCACGACATTTAAATTCTACGTGCGAAGCCCCCCGACATTTTCATGGTCCTTCGAGCCGGATTTAAAATAAGAAATCATTATAGTTTTCGGCAGCACGAGGATAAGAAAGAAGATAAGTATAAAATACATTGAAAATATTGGCATATGATCCGCCATATTTGCTCCGTCCGCCAAAGTGTTTAACAAGTATAAAGGGGAAACTATTCCTTTGCTTTCCACTGTCTATATTCCAATTAGACTACTTGTTAAACGATATTCCAATTAGACATAAATATGCGCAAGTTTGTCTGCGCGATTTAAACATTTCCATCCATGTATGTATATACATACACACCTGCGCGCAGATAAATTCCGTTCTGTTATCCGAATTCCACTTATTAAGTGTTCCAGAACAGCACAAATCATAAATAAAAGACGATAAAAATACGTTTTTATTAATATTTTATATATTTGTGCACACTTGCATACATATGTACAAACCACCACCAGTTGATCGGCATTTTTAAGCGCGCAAGCGTACATGTACATATGTATGTATGTACATATGTTAATCCATACACAGAGCACGTAGCACTTTAAATAATTGCTATATTTTAATACATTACTCCTACATTCACACATATATATTCCATATACTTTCCACTTTACATATGCAACACACAATAATTACACACACAATTAAACAATAAAAGCCGCACTTGCAAGTGAATTATTTCCAACACTTGTCAAGTCGCCGGCACTCCATAACATAAACAAAATACATAGTGCAATATAACCTTTACTTGAAAATATAATACAAAACACTGGCCGAGCATACAAAGAGATTAAAATTTAATAAAAACTTTATTTTTGAGTGTTTTTTTTGCCGGCATAAATTACAATAACACCACATAAACAAACATATGCATATGTAAGCTTTGCTAGTTCCGCTCTTGTGAACTGGTAAAGTGTGACAAAGAATACTTTTTATTGAGGCGCTAACGTGTGTAGTGCGATATATCGTGTTCGTCAACATTCCGACATTTGACTTAGTTTTAAAAAAGAATTAATTATAATTTATAATTAATTTCTCAATTCCGTTCTGTTTTTTCCGTTCGTATTTTTTCTTTGTTCCGTTTCCATCTCGTTCCGAGTGGGATATTCTAAATAATTTATAAATATTCGTTTGTATTAACGTGTGAAATTGTAGATATTCTTTTACAATTTTATTTTCGTTGTTCCATTTTCCATCTCGTTTCCGAATGGGATATTCTAAATAATTTATAAATATTCGTTTGTAAATTATTTTAAGTCCGTTAACGTGTGAAATTGTAGATATTCTTTTACAATTTTATTTTCGCTGTTCCATTTCCATCTCGTTCCGAGTGGAAGATTCCAAATAATTTATAAATATTCGTTTCTAAATTATTTTAAGTCCGTTAACGGGTAAAATTGTAAATATTCTTTTACAATTTTAAGTTTTCTTGTTCCGTTTCCATTTCGTTTCCGAGTGGGATATTCTAAATAATTTGTAAACATTCGTTTGTAAATTATTTTAAGTCCGTTAACGTGTGAAATTGTAGATATTCTTTTACAATTTTATTTTCTTTGTTCCGTTTCCATCTCGTTCCGAGTGGAAGATTCCAAATAATTTATAAATATTCTTTTGTGAATTATTTTAAGTCCGGGTGAAAGGTTGTAAATATTCTTTTACAACTTTCTCTCCGTTCCGATTCCATTTCGTTCCAAGTGAGTGGAATATCCGAATAATTTATAAATATTCTTTTATAAATCATTCTAAGCCCACTTATCAGGGCTATATTTGTGAATAGTCTTTTACAAATATTTTTCTAGTCCGTTTTTATTTTGGTCACTTCCGACTTAAATAAATATCTCTCCAAAAAGACCCAGAGGTTCTCTTGTTTGCTACCTGATCCAACCCATAAGAATTTATTAATAAGTTTTGTGGACGGATAATGCCGATAGGGCCAGGTCAGGGAGAGAAAAAACAGTTGAGTGTTCCGTCCGTAAAGAGCACAAGAAAAAGTTCGCTTTCTTCACCAAATCTCCCGGTGAAGAAAACCTCCACCGCCGTTACACCCAAGTCCAAGTCCGAGGCCCTCACGCCACTTGCCAAACCACCCATTTCGAGTTTGAAGCAGATAGCCACTCGGGCCGCTACCAAACTCAACTCCAAGGCAAACATGGCGATGTCTGATTTCATTTCCGCTTCCGACAAGCTGATCCAATTCGAGACACGAATTAATGGTCCGTCAGCTACAGAACCCTCACTTTACACGCTTCAAGTCCGTCGCGACCACGTAAAGGTTCTGTGGGAAAAGGTCGAAAAAGAGTTCGAGAGTAGCTCAAGGGCACTCAGCCAAGGGTGTGGGAGTAGCGATGCTGTCGCGTTAACGGCAACGTACGACAATTGCTACACTGTATACGAGCGGTGTACGGCACAGTTATGCGAAGAAATAGAAAGGCTAAACTCCATTAATAGGCAGCCCGCAGTCCCGATAGCGTCTGTTTCTCGAGGCTGTAGTCTCCCGCCTGTTGACACAGAAGTGTTCTATGGAGACTACCTAAAATGGCCAACTTTCCGAGACCTATTTACGGCTATCTACATCGACAACCCCCGACTAACTCCAGTCGAAAAATTGTTTCACCTCAATTCAAAAACTGGAGGTGAAGCAAAGGCAATCGTCTCGAAATCCCCGCTCACTCATGACGGTTTTGGCTCTGCGTGGCAGGCGGTATATGAGCGGTTCCAAAACAAGAGACTTCTGGTTAACAGCCAGTTAAAAATACTTTTCAACTTGCCTACAGTCAGTGTAGAAACCGGTTCCGCTCTCAAAGAAATTCAGACCACTATCCAGAGTTGTCTCACAGCTTTGGAACATTCCGATGTGTCGACAGACAATTGGGACTGCCTTCTTATATTCTTATGCTCTTCCAAACTACCAAAAGGTACACTGTCATTGTGGGAACAGTCCCTAACAGATAAAGCGGCCATTCCGAAGTGGGAGGAATTAAATAGTTTTTTGGGTGAACGCTATAGGACGCTGGAAGCTATCGAGGATGTCAAGCCTAGTCCCAGCGTTCAATCCAATTCAAGGCCTTCCAAGCCTCAAGCGTCTTCGAGGAACCTCCATACCTTTGAAGCGAAGGTACATTCCAAGGTAAAATCTTGCAATGTATGTTCCAAAGAAAACCACCCAATCCGCTTATGTCCGAAGTTCCTTCAAATGTCAGTTACCGATAGAGCCAACCTCGTGAAACAGCGGAGTTTATGTTGGAATTGTTTTGCAAAAAACCACCAACTTAAAGACTGCACAAGTGCGCATAATTGTTTCACGTGCAAGGGCCGTCACAACACGCTTTTACATAAGGACGGCCCCCCTTCCGTGCCCGCTATGTCAGTTCCTCAATCGCAAAATAATAGACTTCCTCAGATACAGTCCAACCCTGCGTTCAAAACTATTTTGCATCTGACATACGTGGTGTGCTCTTAGGTACCGCTCTAATAAAGGTTATCCATTTGGGCACTAAGTTCACGGCGAGAGCACTCATAGATTCAGGCTCAGAAGCCACATTCATTTCGAAGAGATTGTTCGACAAAATCAAAATGCCCTTCCAAAGGGTTGAAGTCAACGTCTCGGGGCTCAATCAAGCGGTTGCAGCCCACCCCCGAAAGCTATGCCACTTCCATGGGATCTCCTATAAGGCCAAGACATCAAATTGAAGTTTCGGCATATGTGCTCCCAGAACTGTCGGGAAATCTCCCGTCATATTCCATTCCTCCAACCTTATTAAAGGATCTTCCAGACTTCCAACTGGCAGATCCGACCTTCTTCCAAAGTGCTCAAATAGATGTGCTACTAGGGGCGGATATCCTTCCGTCCATTCTTCTGGGTGCGTCGCGTCCAAATGTATGTGGCACTCTTTTGGGTCAAGAGACGGTGTTTGGCTGGATACTCAGCGGCCCGATCTCAAAAACCTCACCCAATTCCATCTCGTCCTTCTCAACGCGCGTTTCGGTCAAGACAGAGTCGCGACTAGAGCAGCTTCTCACAAAATTTTGGGAGGTGGAGGATTTGCCGGCAAGACCGGTTAAAGAATCTGACTCTTTTTGTGAGAAAAACTTTGTCAAAACGACCACAAGAAACGCAAAGGGGAGATATGTGGTGACGCTTCCATTTCGCGACCCAGTTCACTGCAAAGTAGGTCACTCCAGATCCATGGCACTGGCTCAATTTCTGAAGAATGAGAGCCGTCTAAAGAGAGACCTTTCTCTCAAGGAGCAATATGACTCCGTTATTCAAGAATATTTGGATTTAGGCCACATGCGGCAAGTCAGCCCGAACGATGCAGCGACCAATTTCTATTTGCCCCACCATGCAGTTTTCAAACCCGACAGCACCACGACAAAGGTCCGCGTCGTGTTCAACGCTTCCAATCCCTCATCGAACGGTCGCAGTTTGAATGATATCCTTCATCCGGGGCCCATTCTGCAGTCTGACTTGACCGTCCAAATTCTAAAGTGGCGCTTCTTTCGATATGTCTTCAATGCTGACATTACAAAAATGTATCGGCAGATACTGGTCCATTCAGATCACACTCCGTTCCAAAGAATTCTTTTCCGTGATAATCACGAGAATATCTGTGATTATGAATTAAATACAGTTACTTTCGGTGTCAATTGTGCTCCATTCCTTGCCATTCGGGTCTTACAGCAGCTCGCTGAAGATGTGAAGACCAAATATCCGCTGGCAAGTGAAATAATCACAAGTTTCATGTACGTCGATGATGTTTTGGCCGGAGCGCATTCCAAGCAACGAGCCGTAATAGCCATTGCGGAACTACAATCCGCTCTCGAAAGCGCTGGCTTCCCTATCCGTAAATGGACATCAAATTCGAGAGAAGTTTTGAGGGACATCCCAAAGGCTCACTTGTTGTGCGAAGATTTCCTGGAAATCGAAGACGCAAGCACGGCGAAAACTTTAGGTATCCGCTGGCAGGCCACCACAGATGAGTTCTTCTTTACTCCAGCTCCGATGCTTTCAAAAGAGAGTTTCACTAAGCGGGAAGTCCTTTCTCAAACAGCAAAACTGTTTGATCCCGCGGGGTGGCTTGCACCCTTCATTATTCGTGCGAAAATTTTCATTCAAGAGATTTGGCTCCAAAATCTCGGTTGGGATGAATCGTTGCCTACAGATCTTCTCCGCAAATGGCACGATTTCCTTCTGACGTATCCCGATGTCAGCAAGATTCGAATTCCAAGATGGATCACCTTTCGTGCCCAATCAGCACTTGAATTCCATGGGTTTTGCGACGCATCGCAGCGCGCCTATGGCGCTGCCTTGTACGCTCGTGTCGAAAACCACAATGGCGTGTCCGTGTTCCTTGTCACTGCCAAAACTAGAGTGGCCCCAATCAAAACCATCTCCGTTCCACGATTAGAGCTGTGTGGAGCAGTCTTGTTGTCAGAATTGGCGTCAGTACTACTTCCACAGTTACCTGTCAGTAAATATGATACATATTATTGGACAGACTCAACTATCGTGCTGGCATGGTTGAGCAAACCTCCTTGCAACTGGACCACGTTTGTGGCAAACAGAGTGGCAAAAATCACGCAGTCAGTTGACATCAAAAAATGGTCTCATGTGTGCTCCGAGCAAAATCCAGCCGACTTGGCAAGTAGAGGCGTTTCACCCAACGAGCTGGTCAACAGCGCCTTGTGGTGGAATGGGCCCGAGTGGCTGTCTCAGCCCAGAGATCAATGGCCAACTCCAGTCGAGATCGCTCACGATACCACGGTCGAACAACGTGCGATCAAATGCAACATGACACAGAAGGCTTCAGATTTCGATTTCCTTGATCGTTTTTCGAGTCTCCATAGAGCGCTTCGAGTCCTGGCCTACATCCTAAGGTTCACTCAACGCTGCAGGGGGAAAGCGCTTTCCTTTCCGAGTGAGCTTAGCAGCAAGGAATTGTTCGACTCCCAAGAAAGGTTGATAATCCTCACGCAGCAATCAGGTTATTCCCAAGAGCACTGCTGTCTTCTCCAAAAGAAGCAGATACAAAGGTCAAGCAGCATCTACAGCCTGAATCCGTATCTCGACCAAAAGGGAATCATGAGAGCATGTGGAAGACTAGGTCATTCCGAAACTTTGACATACGACGAGCGCCATCCGATTCTCCTCCCATACGAAGTTCGATTTTCGCGCCTTCTGGTGCAATTTACTCACCGAATATCGCTTCATGGCGGGAACCAATTAACGATGCGCCTCGTCCGGTCCAAATACTGGATTCCAAAGCTCAAGAATCTAATCAAATCCGTGATTAGCTTCTGTAAGGTTTGTGTGATTCACCGTTAGAAACTCCAAACGCAACTTATGGGAGACCTACCCGTTGATCGAGCCACTTTCTCCAGGCCATTCACTCACACGGGTGTGGATTTCGCGGGCCCCTTTGAAATAAAGAATTATACAGGCAGAGCCTGCTTAATTACTAAGGGGTATGTGTGCGTTTTTGTATGTTTCAGTACCAAAGCGATTCATCTTGAAGCCACCAGTGATTTAACGTCCGAAAAGTTTCTTGCGGCTTTCTCGAGATTTGCAGCCCGACGCGGCTGTCCCCGTCACGTCTACTCCGATAATGGAAAAACCTTTGTGGGAGCCTCAAAGATACTGTTACGAGAATTTGTAGAAGTCTCTAAAGCCGCCATCCTGGCAAAATACAGTCAGTCCGGCCTATCCTGGCACTTCAACCCGCCAAGTGCACCGCACATGGGGGGGCTCTGGGAAGCAGGGGTTAAAAGCTTCAAGGCCCTGTTCTACAAATCTACGTCGGCCACAAAATATACGTTTGAAGAACTTTCAACTCTCCTATCCAAGGTCGAAGCGTGTCTCAATTCCAGGCCCATTTCCCCCATGTCAGAGGATCCCAGCGATCTTCTCGCACTTACCCCTGGTCATTTCCTCACGGGAGGCCCCCTTCTTTCCATATCCGAGCCAGAAATTAATGAAACAGCTTCGTCCATTATTAACCGATGGCAACGGTTGAAGGCGTTAAATCAGCAATTTTGCAAACGCTGGAAAGAAGAGTATCTAAAAGAGCTCCACAAGCGCAACAAGTGGCAGTCCCCGACACGAGATCTTCAGATTGATGATATGGTTATCGTGAAGGAAGATAATCTCCCAGCCAAAGAGTGGCGTCTTGGCCGTGTCAGGGTCACCTATCCTGGTTCGGACAATAAGGTCCGGGTGGTGGATGTCCTCACCAGCCAGGGAGTGTTAAAGCGACCCGCTGCCAAACTACTCCTACTCCCTATGGACACTTCCGTTCCTAAATCCTAATGTTTTTCTATGTACTCCCGACCTGTGTGCATCGTCCAGGGGGTAACATACGAGTACACCTATGTTTCTTTACACTTTCTTTTGTTTTTGTTTACACAGAATGGCACCCAAGAAGGCACAGGCGCTGGATTCACGTCGGGCACGCGGTGAACAGTCATTCCGCTGCCGTATCTGCAGTGGTATCCACCCCCTGCGGAAATGCAAAAGATTTCTGCGTTTGCCGGTTGATAAGCGGCTGCGTGCGGTGCTTATCAACAAGTACTGCCCGAATTGCTTGGCACACCAACATTCGGGGGATACCTGCCGCAGCAAGGACAAATGCCGAAAATGCAAGGAGGACCACCACACGCTGCTCCACTTGTCCGAGGTGGTCCGACCAGCAGCCTCTCGTTCCAGCACCCCTTCCGCAGTTCAGCGTCGCTTGGAGCTAGCCAGGGAGCGGACCACGTCACCAGCCAAAGGTCCCCAGTCGGCGATGTCAACCTCGTTGGTGTCGCTGCTGGAATTTAAAAGGATTACGCTGCTTCCCACCGTCTCCCTTTTTCTCAACAACGGCGTCACGTCGTACCAGCTGTCCGCACTCGTGGACCCGTGCAGCCCAATCAGCCGCATCAGCGCTTCCTTGGCAAAGGCTTTCGGGCTATCCGTCACCAGCGTCGGTGCGGATGAGGCCTGTACGGTGTTCCTCCACGACCGTGCGGCGACTTTCATGAGAGAGGCGGTGCTTAAGGTGGAGGAGGGCGTGGATGTGAAGACGCCCGCCAGAACGATCCCGGAGAGCGTCCAGGCACATTTCGCCAACATTGTGCCATCGGACGCAACCTGGTTTCGTCCAAAGCGGATTGCCCTGGTGCTAGGAGCTGATCTGTTTCAGGAGCTCTTGGTGCCAGGACTCGTTCCCGGCCAGAACGGCCTTCCGGTGGCACAAAATACCATTTTCGGTTGGATGCTCTCGGGATCGTGTCCAGCGTAACTTTTCCAAAGGAGGTCGGCATCATTTCCGCTCCCCCTTCCGTCCTAATCTTGCAATCCATGCAAAGGGGGGAGTATGTTTATGCCAAACAGCGGAAAATCCGCTAACCGCTCAGCACTGCTGCCTTCGCTATAACGGACATATATATTCACCTCATCCGAGCCCCATAGCCGACGGCAGCCTTTCACACCGGCTTCGCTCCACGAAGCCTAAGCGGCTAAAATTAGTCTAAATTTTCAAGTGTCAACTAGAGGTCACGCGACAATAAAGTTCCTGCGATTTAATACAAAAAACCTCAAGAGTTTTTAATTCTACGCTTACAAAACTACCCACGACGTTTAAATTCTACGTGCGAAGCCCCCCGACATTTTCAAAAGGTTTTAATCGTAAACTTCGAAAGAATTCTTCATGGCGATTTCACTCCTTGCCAACCCGGATTTTAGCCAGGTCAAGTAACCGGGTGGCTAAAGGCTAAAGGAAGCAGCAACGTCGCCTACGATCAGCCGCTGCGTAGGGCTCACAGCGAGCGGACTGCTTCCACCGTTAGACTGGGAGCATCTATGGTTTTGTGGATCGCCTCGATCAATTCCTCCTTCGTGATCAGCTCATCCATGTCTCGGATTTCGAAGCGTAGGACGTCTACGAGCATCTTGACCGTCGCTCTGTTCCCTAGGGCTTCTCGCATGGCTGATTGCAGCTTCTTTGAGCTGTGCGATGGCTTTTTATTTAGGAGCAATAACAGATCACCGTTTGCTGCTCGCCTGATGTTCTGCACATCCTCGCAATATTGGCTCAAGGCAGTATCTGTTTTAACCACCCGGAGCATGTCGGCATAGCTGCAGCCGTCAGCCCCGGATGATGCAATAGCATCAGCGCGATTACGCCTGTTTCTCGGCTTCTCTTTAGTCCAGGTCGATCTTGCTGCAGCCTGCGGGGCAACCTGTGGTGCCATCATTGGTGCCGCCTGTGATGCTACCTGTGCCGCTGTTAGAGGGGGTTGGGGGAAGCCTTGCTTCGGTTTTTTGGGCGGTGTACTTCTCCTGCAGATCCCTTGGGCGCTTAGGAGTTGGCCAGACGGCTACGCGTCGGGCGACGCCAGTAGGGTGAGCTGCTTGCTCCCTGTCGCTGTCAAGGGTGCGCTCTGTGTTGGGTGGTGAGCTTTGTGTAGCTCCCACTGCCACTTGAGGCTTGCTCAGCCTTAGAGCTGCCGCATGCAGCTTAACAATCTTTGCCAACTCGTCGCGCATCAGCGCGTTTATATGGCGTTGGCTGTTGAACAGCTCTGAAAAACCCGAAAGAGCCTCACCCATTTTAAGTAACGAGCACAGCAGCATTTCCGATGGCCTCGGAGTGGTCGCTATATGCCAGACGACCGGTTGCGGCAAATGCGGTGGGGATCACTGCGATGAAAAAGCAGCCTCGCTCTGCACAGATGGTGGTGCGCCCCTCTGGGGAGGGGATCTCAGCAGTGCCGAACGGCGCACAATTTCTTCCGTCATCGAAAGGACTCAAGTATACCTCCAAGCAGTCCCACGTTGACCACAAATTTCCTTATGGCATGAACCGCTGGGGGCGATACCGTCCCTAAACGGTCACCAGAGCCCCGCGAAGCACCGTCGCAACGAAGGGGGTTGGTTATCACCCGTTCCGTGGCTTTTTGTATTTTCTGCTTGGAGACTCCTACTTGAACAACGAAAGAGAATCGCGCCTGAGTGATATACAACACCTTGCGCAGGCCCTTTTGTGTATGCAACGATTTTTTGTTTTCCCGATACGCGAACCTCTCGCAGCGGAGACACCTCCAGTAAGCCAAAAGCGCCACCTATTGCGAACCAGGGGAACCCGGTGAACGCTGTTTGCTCGGATGGCGCTGTTATAGAAGACAACTAGCCCTGGAATGCTATGCTATCAGCTGGCAATGTGTTAGTCTCAAAAACACAAACAGCACACCACAAGGAAAGGGTGTTGCACTGTGTGATTTTAAGTAATGCACTCTACCGAACTGAATAAAAATGTTCGCGGTCGATCTGTCGCTGGGGGAGGCTTCTGTAGACGGCGACGAGGATTGCCAAAGAAGGCGCGTGGCGGTAGCAATCAGATGCATTCGTAAGTGACCCGGCACTTTCACCGACCCGATTCAAGCTGTTGTGTTTTGATTTCGCACAGGTATGACACCGCAAAACAACAGCTGGTGGGAGCGATTCGAAACGCGACCGCACTTAGGAAACACTCTCGTATCGTGTGTCGTGTGTGTGCTTTTTTTTATATTCTTTACTAGATGACCCGGCAAACGTTGTTTTGCCATGTATAGGAAACATTTTTTTAGTTCAATAAGTATTCGTGGCAGCAACACATTTTCGCCTTGAAAATTTCCAATCAAAACGATGACTTCAATAACTTTTTCATTTGTTCTTTAATGACTAATCGTGTGCCATTACACAGCCGTGGTAGGTTCAAGCTACGAAGCAGAATGATCGGAGATCCAAACTTCAATTGTAAATGGTGTGGTGGCATGCCTGGCAAATCCAATGAATTCAAAAACTCAATCGGATAATTCACAGTTTCGTTGGTATCGCAAACTGCATCGAAAGATTTGTATGACACCAAGTCCACAGGCAACAACTGTTGTATCTTTAAATTTACCCCATTGACGTCCACATTTGTGGCTGCCAAAATCGCTCTTTCTGCCAGCAACTTTTGATTTTCATATTGTCTGTGTACATCGGGAGATATGTTATCGATGAGAGTATTTTGCGAGTCGTTGATTGTGCAGAAGTCCGTCTGTAGTTTTATGCATCCAGTATTTTCATGTACAGCAACTTTCCCATCGCCAATATCTAACAGTTGTTTAGAGAAAGTTTTATCGGATATATCTTGAAGCATTTTAGCGCGCATGTTCACGGTCAGCTGATCATTTTCAACATAACGCCACAGTTGCGATGATTTTAAGCAAGCGTTTATTTCATCAGCGTACGTCGACCATGTCTAAAATCACTTCAAAGGAGTAACAAAGTAACAGTTTATCTGTCACAATGTTTGTAATTGAACTCCTCCGAAATGGATCGACCGATTTTCATGAAATTTTATGTGCTTTCGATTATAATTAAACCGCCGCATACTTATAGTAGATTATTTTAGATATTTTTATTGAACTAAAAAAATGTTTCCAAGTAATAATATACATGGGAAGGCAACGTTTGCCGGGTCAGCTGAACGAAACTTGGTCAACACTGTAAGGTAGCTTTTTCTATGACTGAGGTAGTTCAGTCTCTCCAGGGCCACCTTACAAGAAATTTGTAGGTTGCTGGGATCAGGAGAGTGGGAAACTGAGACACCGTGCTCGGAAAAGGGGCGTAGTGGAGTTTAGAGACGACACCGGTGATTTACCAAAGTACTTGTCGGCAGTGTAGCCACCCCTGCCGATTCCGACTCGAATGCCACTCAAGCGGTGGGTAGGCCATACGCGCCAAATTTTGCACTTTCACTTTCACTCCGATCGCCTCAATAAAATTAATTTACAATAGCACTGGTTTAATTTTATTCTTTCATTATTTTCTTTCCACAGCGTGCCCTAATACCCTACCTAATTCGCAACATACGAATGTCATGAGAAGAGCTGGGGAAATATTTGGCGAAGTCTCGCTTACCCTAATACCTCGTGGATTTGTGTTTCCCGCTGCGGGTATGTGTTCTGCTTCCCTCGTTTCCAGCGTACCGTACTGGTGTGTGTGTGTGTGTGTGTGTCTATGCTTGTCCTCTGGTTAATTTGTTTTTCCTGTGTGTATCCTTGCCCGGTATATCCTTCGTTGTCCTGACCCTAGTGTTACTGTGTTCCCTCGTAGTCCTTGTTGTCCTCGTGGTGTCTTTCCTTGGCTATCTCTGGGCAGTCGCGCTGCTTCAACTTATCGTCGCGGACACCGAAAACTTTTCTCCCTGCCGGGCAAACTTGACCCTTTTATGATCCAAACGTGACTCCTCAAGCTGGTCTCTGCCATGGCCGCTGCCCGCGCCGTTGGGCTCGTGCCATTTGGCTGCTGTGGGTGACTTCGTTGCGCTGTCCTCTGCTGTGGCCGCTGCCCGCGCCGTTTGGCTCGTGCCATTCTGCTGCTGCAGGTGGCTTCGCTCTCACTCTCTGTTACGCTGTCCTCTGCTGTGGCCGCTGCCAGCGCCGTTTAGCTCGTGCCATTCTGCTGCTGCTGGTGGCTTCGCTCTCACTCTCTGTTACGCTGTCCTCTGCTGTGGCCACTGCCAGCGCCGTTTAGCTCGTGCCTTTCTGCTGTTGCGGGTGACTGCGCTGTCGGCGTCGTCTGGCTTTGGTCGCGGCTTTCCTCTCTTCTGTATATACTCTGTTAAAGGGGGTCCCGTTTCTACATGTATACAACTACCGTGGGCCTTATACATATATTTAAATCACAAATATAACTTAACCCTAATAACTTATCCCATAAAAATTTGCATCGCCACACCCGGGGTTACCAAGAACTGTGGAATATGAACAAGGTTATATCCCTGAAACTATGGACAGACTATGCTCTTTAGGACAATAGTCTGGTGCGATGTTTGAACTTGAAAATAAACTATAGTGTTATACAACTAATTATACTTTTAATATCTCTTACGCTAATCCGCCTTGTGAGCGGTCGCCGATTTACTTGCCAGGTCTTTGCTGGTTGTCGTGGCTCTATTGCCTTTTGGGAAATACGTGTTGCGGTCAAGCTAGTGCTCGCCGCCCTTGCTGTCATGTCGTTCCTTGTCATCGTGTGCCGGTGCGGCGTTGACCGATCTCCGTGTGTCGGACTCTAACTATGTTGGGAGAAGTGAACTTAGTAACCTTATACGGGCTATACGTGGGGCTAGTTTGGTGGCAAGTCCGTCCTTGGCCTTCGATAGTATGTTTTTCCAATCGCGTCTCCGTAGGTTGTAACGGCGGCCGTGATCCGCTGATGCTTGCCGAGTGACCGCGCCGTATAATGCTCCTGGCAGTCTCGGCTCTATTGAATCGGCTGAGCCTGGTCCGGGCTTGGTCTTCTGATCTTCCGGTCTGGTGTGAAACGGGTTTTGTTGGATGGCTCCAGGCTGTGCAGCGCCAAGAACGCCGCCCCAAGTCCTGTCTCGTATCATCGTTGAAGGCGACTCGCCGACTACCTCGCGGTTGCAGGTGTCGTGGTCGTCCTGGGTCATGATTAGCGTGGCAAGTCCACCTCTCGTTGCTTTGACAACCGCCTCGCGGTTGCAGGCGTCGCCCTGGCTTGGCTCCGTTGTCTCTGGTCCCTGTGCTATCGAGTTGACGACCTCCTCGCGGTTGCAGGCGTCGTCCTGGCGCCGTGTCGTAATTTTTGGTACCTCTGTGCTTGTGTTAACGACCGCCTCGCGGTTGCAGGCGTCGTCCTGGCTTTGCTTCGTACTTTCGATATTGGCGACCGCCTCGCGGTTGCAGGCGTCGCCTTTGCTCTGGTTCCTCTTCGTCTCGGTGCTTGCGTCGTCGACCGCCTCGCGGTTGCAGGCGCCGCTATTGCTCTGATTCCTCGTCGTCTCGACTTGGCATGCTCAATGGGATGAGTAGACCACCCACCTGCAACGCATCGCCTGCGTTAGTCCATCCTCGCCTGCGTTAGCTCCATCCTTGTCCCATTTGCCAAGGCTATCACCGTCCTCACCGCTCGCCTGTTAGCAGGGGTCTCGATGAGTCGTGCTTTCCGCTGGCTGAGGAAGCTCCGCGTGGCACCCGTGTCCAGCGTAGCTACCATCACCTCAGCCTCGATGCTCGTCTATGCAGCAAGCCGGCCATCCCACAAACGGAAAACGCCCGCTAGTTCCGGAACTCGCTCTTCGGCACTCTCACCTGTTCCGGGTTTGATGAGAGGCGCTGGGCGCCTGTGCTTGGCAACGGTCGACGGTCCTCACTCCTCGGCGACCACAGTTCCAACAGAATAGAATTCGCGTCCCACGACATTCCCTCACGAAGTAACCAAGTTTTCCGCAGTTCCGACACGCATTACGTGTGCCCTCGGGTTGCTCACTGTTGACCGAACCTGATGCACCTTGATGGTTCCCTTCGGTTGAAGGCGCTGTGGCTTGCGAAGCTACCCATGCCGTGCTGGTTTTAGGACTTTCTGCACCTGTTTCCCGCTTTGAAACGCCTGCTGGTCCAGTTTAGCGACCCATCCGCTCGTTGCTTGCCTTGTTCCTTGCCTGACGTAGATGCTCTCGTTCCCAGGTGACTTCAAAATTTATCACTAGCTGTGTCAACTGCTTGAAAGTGCGGAAGTCCATTCGTCTCACGTACAACTGATATTCCGGCAGAAGTTTTTCATACACCCGTTCCAGCTTTTGGGCTTCTGAATAACCAGCGCGGTTCATCATGAGGCGAATGTGCACTAGATACTGCTTGTAGCCTTCGTTTTCCCTCTGGTAGCGCATCCTGATCTCGTCCTCTAATCTCTGGAAATACCGCGGCGGTAGGAAGAACTCCAGAAATTCTCTCCGGAACACGCTCCATGGTTCACCCTGTAAGTGACTCGTGCGGAATCAGTCCTCGGCGGTACCACGTAATAGCTCTGGTACTCCCTAGGCCAAATTTCGTGTGTCCACTCGATGTGACACTGCTCGTTCCTCCAAGCGCTCGATGAATCGCAAGGGGTCGGCAGTTCCGTCGAACGTGACTCCCCAGCGTTGCATACGTTTTACTCCCATTTCTCCAGAGACGTCGTGTCGATTTGGTAGCATCGCCGATGTTACCCTCTCGTTTGTTCGTGACAAGCGCTGGTGTTGAGCCGGCACCGGTATGCTAAGATATCTGGGCTGCCTGGGTCTCGGGGCGGGGACCTGCTAGGTGCCACTCGTTGCTCCGGTAGACTCATTGTCGTCTTCTCTGCATGGGATCCGTTCCCACTCGTGGTAGGCGACAGGCTCCGAGATCGTTGTTGGGTGTTCGGCTTGGTGTCGAGCGTCCGGGCTTTTCCAAATCGGCTTCAAGCTCCTCTAAGCGCGCCTGGATGGAAGCCGAGTGGCCACCACGACCCACAAAAGCAGACATGCGGCCTCGAAGTTCTTCCACGGTGCCTTCACGTCCAAACCCAAACTCGTCAGCGAATGCCTCCAGTTCCGCCTTACGCCTGTACGATATCCATGCTACTCCGACCATGCTGCTATACGTAGCCTGCCTCTGTGTCCTGGTTCTAGTTGTACCGGCTTAGGTACTGTACGATGTACTATGCCTCGTCTACTTGTACACGGCTAGTATCCTTGTTGTGTACTAGTGCGTGTCCTGTGCGATGTCCTGTGCCTTGGTTGTGAATGCACGTTTAGTACCCTTGTTGTGTACTAGTGCGTTTCCTGTGCGATGTCCTTGTTGAGGTAGGCGATTATCCCTGTTGTAGCCTGTGTCCTTGGTTGTCCTTGTGATTGGTTGTATCCTTCGGTGTCCTTGTGCTTGGTTGTACCCTTCGGTGTCCTGCATCCTGGGTCCTGTGTCCTCTGCTCTGGTAGACTCGTTGGACAATAAAAAGAATATATACTATGCACGGTGTTCACAGTTTTATGGTTCTGGGTCGACTCTTCTCTTCTGTGCCGTGATGGCTTAATTTATACTATTTCGTCCGCTCACGAATGATTGCGACCGAGGGTTCACGAGCTTCGCGTCGTCCGCCTCCCTCCTCTGTCATTCGTAGATGCGACAAAAAAAAACTCTTTCCTCTCTCTGCTTTTCCCTGCTCCTCGTCGTAGTACAAAAATATATATTTTCCTAAATATGCGCTGTCTATGTCCTCGTACGCTGCATCGCCTCGTGTGCCCCAACAAAAACATCTACCATATATACCCGACCACGTTTACTCCTGTTAATGCATTTTCCACATGTACCGATTTACTTTCTTTTTTTAAAGAAATAAATACGTGCACACGCACACATATATCGGCAGTAACCCTTTCTTTTTATACCCCGAACCCATGAAATGGGTAAAAGGGGTATAATGTTTTTGTGCAAAAGTATGTAACAGGCAGAAGGAAGCATCTCCGACCCTAAAAAGTATGTATATTCGTGATCAGCATCAACAGCCGAGTCGATATAGCCATGTCCGTCTGTCCGTCATTCTGTATGTATGAACGCGTCGATCTCAGAGACTATAAGAGCTAGAGACTTCAGATTTTGCACATAAGCTCATCTAAGTCCTAGGCAGTACAAGTTTGTTTCCGATTTTCGATAACAATTTCCGTTTCCGATATACACATGCGATCGATAACAAAAATTAATCGAATTTGGAAAATGTAAAAATGGGGGTTGAAATAATGGGTAACGATATAACTTTTCTGAAAATGTCATCGAAATCGGTTAATGAACACTAGAGATATCGAAGATTGAAGTTTAGTCACAGATGCATACAGACAATGACTGTAAGCGTTATGTACAGGGTTCGGGGTATCTCCTAGTCGGGAAATCTCGACTATAGCCTTCTTACTTGTTCAATATATTTTTTTTTTCCTTTTGTTTCAAAAATTTCTTTTGGGTGTCCATAAATGTGTATGTTAGCGCGCGCATTCCCCTACCCGGTACATATGAGTGCTTGCAAAATTGTGCAAGCTGCAACAAAAACGTGCCGGCACCCCTGTGCAAACACAAAGAACAAATTTTGTCCAATGACTTTCAAACTGTACCACGTGCCATCGTGGGTTTCACAGTGCTCCTTAAACTGTACCTACAAAACTCTGCATGAAACTGTCCCAAATGTGGCGAACGGGGTGGTCGAAAAAAAACAACAAATGTGGCCTTGTTTTGCCCACGGTGGTTACCTGTGCTTGCAAAACTGTGCCCACGTGACAGCGTTTTAGAAAGCACTTATGTGCAAGCGGACCGGCAAACGTTAATAAATACCACACGACAAAACTCAAGAGAAATCTATAATGCGCACCCTGTATGTATACGCGCATATACCATGACTGCCAATGCTTGTAAAACTGTGCCTACGTGACCGCGTATGCGGTTTAGACTGGCCCATAATTTGACTTTTTTTTCGTTTTTTAAACCGTCGGGCAGAAATGAGTTCTCCTTAGGCTCAAAACAAACCCACAAAAATTTGGGGCTGATCGAATAATATATAATGACCGCACCCTCGCTCCGAAGTTTGAAAATTTGATATGTATGAAAAATTACTCATACGTATGGTGTTGTGGGTTAAATTTATTTATGTTTTCTATTTTATCTTTTCATTATATCGGATTCCATGTTTTATATAATATGTTAAATAATATCATAAGTGTAATATTTGATTAAAATAAGTTCTTTGTGAGATTACGATTTCGTGAATATTGTTTCAATGGTTTAAAGTTTAAGTTTATCAAAAAAACCTGCTGTTTGTCTTTAGGTTCATGTCATGGGTATTGTTTTGCTTTTGGCGGTTAAATTAAAATTAATATTATTTTAAAAACATAATCGATGATTAACTTGGCGCCATAATCGAAGATAAGAAAAATCTAATTGTCAAGAATCGAAGTGCTTCTCGGCGTCATATGTTGAATGCCGTTATTTTATCAGCTGAAGAAAAGTTGGTTAGCATTAAACGTGCTTAAGTAAAAATGTCAAGTTTACATCCAAATTTATAATATATATATTATATAAAACCAGTGACTCGAAATGGGACTGACTTAGTGCATGTAATTGACATGGTTGGGCGCATAGCACATCAAATTTTGGGTTGAAAATACCTACCTTTAAATTGACAAGTCTTGCAACTATTTTTTTACAATATGCGAATTGTAAAACTTAGTTCAAAAGAAAGCTCAAAACTAACTATTAGTTCCGTGTCCATATTTTGGCAACAAGCACGCATACCCTTGCGCGAAAATCATAAGTGCAGTGAAAAATTGATAAAGCTTTATGAAAAATGGAACTCCGCTCGGAAAAACCTAGAGAGTGCGAAACGCACAGTCTTTAAAGAAATTAGATGATATTTTCGATATTGCTCACGCTAATGCTCTCAATGTAATACGTATTGATGAAGATAAGAATTTTCTACTTAAGCAACGGGAAAAGGGACGCCCGGGTTGCATGATTGGTGTAGATATCAAACTTTACCAACGAGAACAGCGTGCATTTCAAATACAACAAAAATTTGAGTCTCTGAAGCGAAAACATTCGCAAATATCCAATCATCCTGAAGGTAAGCAAAATATAGTAATAACACAATATACTATATATAAAAAATATATAAAATGTATAGTTATTGAACAATCTGAAAGTTTTGGGAGCATTTCGGACAATAGCACGGACGATCCTGAGCACCTCAATATCAGCAATGAGTCTACAGAATCAGTTTCAAGGGGTTATAAGGACTGGATAGCCTCCCGTCTGGCAGCTGCTCTTGACTGGATAACCTCCCGTCTGGCAGCTGCCCTTGATGATGCAAAAGTGTCTGATAGAAAAGCTGTTCATATTCTAACAGCAGCAGCTGAGGCATAAGGAGTAGACCTGAAGTCTTACATAATAAATAGAAGCTCAATTCAAAATGCACGAAGAAAAATTCGAGAGCTTGCTCTTCCATGCATTATGTCCGATTTTGACGCAGAAGTGAGTATGCCCAATGCAAAGGCTTAAATTTAAACATAATTTATTAAAATTTTAATTTACCTAAAAGATTTCTAATGCATGTTCAATGGTCGTTCATTGGGATGGAAAAATAATGGAAGATATTGTTGGAAGGAAAAAAATTGATCGCATTGCAGTCATTGTTAGCTACAAAGGTGTATCAAAATTTTTAAGTGCAGCTGTCATAGAACCTTCCACTGGAGAAAATATTGCCAAGGCTGTTTTTGATGCGTTAATGAATTGGAACATCCTCAACAAGATTAGAGCAATGAGTTTCGATACCACGTCATCAAATACTGGCTCTAGGTCTGGCGCAACAGTGTTTTTCCAAAAATATATGAGTCAAAAGCTTATCCAACTCCCGTGTAGGTATCACATATGTGAAATTATATTAAGGAGTGTTTTTGAATTGAAGCTTTCTTCAAGCAGTGGTCCAGAGGTAATGCTGTTTAACCGCTTTGCGTCTGTTTGGGAAACGCTAAACCATAAATCTTTTAACTCTGGTTTGGAAGACACTAAAATTCGAGCCCTTATAACAAAGGAAAATGAATTAAAAACTAAACAGTTTTGTCACCAACAATTGAAGTCAAAATCATATGCCAGAGCGGATTGTAAGTATACAAGTCAGCACACATTTATATTATAAGACATCAAATAGTTGCACATGGCTATGTAAGAATGACACACAAATTATTAACACATGTAAAACTATGTCAAGACCATACTCAATACCCTATATTTATTGACACAATTAAACTGTAACCAATACCAAATTATGCTGAACACACAAAATATCGCTGACTGCACAATGCACAATATGTGTCGCAATTGTAGATGTCAGCCAACCCGGTAGTTGCTAAATATGCTATTCTGCATTGCTTGCAACTGCTGAGTACACAATTACCCAATTTTAATTGACAACACACACCTGTAAGCTAAGCTATTTTTACCTATAAATATTGTTACTTTTTCGTTAATAAAATCAGTGTTCTTAGTAAAATCTACAAGAAACATTCATTATTTCTCCGTAGTCCACCCGGTTACAAGTGCCAGTTGCGACGCCTTTTAGCAGTCAGTTTATGTACTGAATGCTTGCCAACTTCATACACATACACAAACATTTTGGTGACCCCGACAAAGGACTCCACCACAAGGATCCTTTGTACAAAAATAAACAACTCGTTATTCCTTGACCACATCACGGTTGCGAATCGAAGCGTATCCAGCTCACCAGAGCGAATAAAACACTTCCAACGGGTCAGGAATAGTCAAGAGTTAAAGCACAACGTACATAATTGGTTCTGGTAACTCTTAACTTGTCAACAAGGCGACAATAATGAGCACAGAAAAATCAATTATGTTGGAAGAGGTCCTAGCTGCGCAGGATGAGATAAGCCAGGAGATATCAAGGCTTATCAGGAACAGCAAAAAGGACCCAGCTGAACGGAAAGCAAAACCTGGCTACTATCAAGCCAGGAAAAGTGGACCGTTTTTAAGGACAACCAACCACGAGTTAGTCAGGAACTCAAAGGACTTAGAGGAGTCCCATAGATACTTCAAGTTCTTCGAAGAAGTCGCTGCCATGGTTGAGCAGAACAGAACTTACTTCTTGGAACAGGCTGACATTGCAGATCAGTCTACCAGCAACATGACGGAACCAAAGACCGTCATAGCGGCAGGATCAGTTAGTGCCCGAGCAAGCACAAATGCTAAGTTAACGGCATTGTGCCGTCGGCAAAAGGCGATGATTGCATCATTGAATCGAGCCTTTCAACACAAGCCCCTTAATGCAGAGATTGTTAAGTCATTATGGGCAAAAACTCAAGAGGTCCACTTCCAAATATACGAGGAGTTTGAGGACCCGGAAGAGATTAGCTACGACGCCACTGATTATCTCAAGGCAGAGGCTGATGTCCGGAATGCCCTGACAAACAATTCAAGCAGTACGTGCGCCGAACACATCAATCTGCCGCGTATCTCCATTCCAAAATTTGATGGTGATACTCTCAAATGGACACAATTTTTTGATATGTTTTCATGTATGATACATGAAACAAATATGCCAACCATACGCAAGATGTGGTATTTAAAAACCAGCGTAGTCGGAGAGGCGGAAAGACTAATCCGTCACATCGATCTTAAGGAAGAGAACTATCTCTACGCATGGGAAATTTTAGTAGATGCCTACAACAATCCTAGAGATATCGCATCTAGGATATTAAATCGCCTTCTGCTGCAACAAAACTGCAGCGACGGTGTAAAGTCTTTAAAGGAGCTGCACATCACCACCATAGAGTCCTTAGCTTCACTGAAGGGACTCGGGATTGACATTTCAACATGGGATCCAATCATCATTGCCATCCTAAGTAATAAAATGAATGGCGCAAATAAAACACTCTATGAACAATCATTGGGTAATACGAAGGAAATCCAGCCACTGGACACCATGCTCCAGTTCTTAGAACAGAGAGTTCGAGTTATGGCTACTGGAAAAAAGGCATCTGGAAATTTTTAAAAGGAGCCTAAAAGCACAACATATGCAACATCGTCAAGTGTACAAAGAGGATGTCTTTATTGCAAAAAAACAAGTCACTATTTATCTAAATGTGACGATTTTCGCGCCAAATCAATTAGCGAGCGCCTAAATTGGGTGCAAGGACAAAAACTATGCGTCAACTGCTTTAAAAACATAAAACAAAGTCGTGCCCAAGCAACTTTAGCTGTTTTAAGTGCAACAAAAAGCACCATACTCTTCTACATTTGGAGAATGCTATCGCATCAGCAGCAGCAGAGCCACACACACAAGTTGTGGCATCTGCGAACAATCAGAATTACAATCTACTCGCAACAGCAAAGGTAGCTGTACAAGCAAATAATGGACAACAGGCCACATTCAAGGCATTACTGGACTCTGGATCGCAGATCAACGTTATCTCTGAAAGACTAGTAAAAATGTTGGCACTAAAACGTCACGACACAACACTCCGGATTGAAGGCATCGGAGGACTGCCAAGAGTCAGCAAAGCTCGGGTGAATGTCATAGTTAAATCGCTACACAGCAATTTCACTATGCGAGTGGAAGCATTTGTACTACCCCATATAATCTCGGATCAACCCGCCCAATCGATCAAAATTACCGATTGGAGCATGCCGAGCAATCTACCTCTTGCGGACCCTAACTTCAATAAACCAGGCAAAATCGATATGTTGATTGGAGCAGAGCACTGCTTTTCAATATTGCTCCCACAACAGCATAGAATGTTCCATTCTGGTCCAATGATGCAACAAACTGAGTTTGGTTGGATCATCGCAGAAAAAATAAATGCTGCAAGTAAATCCTCAGCCATTTGCGCAGCAGCAACAAACGAAGAAACAAATGAATACTGTTCAGCCCTGGGAGACTCCATGGAAATTGCATCCAAACGGTTCTTATCGTTAGAGCGCAGACACGTGGAAGCAATACGCAGCTTTCATGGCGGAGTATGAGAAGTTAGGACACATGAAACAAGTGTCACTTCAACAGGTTCCTAAAAGCCATTACGTAATTCCGCATCATTGCGTATTGAAGCCGGACAGCACTACAACAAAACTTCGAGTTGTTTTTGACGCATCATGCAAAACGTCTACTGGAAAATCACTGAATGACATACTGCATGCAGGCCCCACGGTTCAAAGCGAGCTAATGTCTATCCTGCTACGATTCAGAACACATAGGTATGTGTTTACGGCTGATATTGAAAAAATGTATCGTCAAGTATGGATCAATCCGGAAGATCAGTTTCATCAACTTATTGTATGGCGCAACAACTCATCAGAAGACATTAAGTATTACCGGTTAAAAACAGTCACATATGGCACGAAATCCGCACCATTTTTAGCAATAAAATGTTTGGATCATCTGGCATCTAAGAATATGGAATATACCCCAGATGGGTGCGAAGGCACTAAAACGTGACTTTTATGTAGATGATTGCCTAACTGGCACCGATTCAATTATAGAAGCGATACAAATTCAACAAGAGCTCAACAAAATCCTTCAGCCATCGGGATTTAAGCTGCGCAAATGGTGTTCAAACAATGAGCAAATATTGCAAGGAATTCCAAAAGAAGACATAGTGACCGATGTAAAGCTCGGAGAAACACTGGAACACATTGGGCCTTATTTGAATGCCCAAAAAGGATCAACTTAGTGGTCGCACTCACAGCAGTACAGAAACCAGGATTACAAGACGTGCAGTCTGCTCGAAGCTGGCTCAAATCTTCGACCCCCTAAGCTTGTTCGCTCCAGTTGTGGTAAAGGCAAAAATTTTTATGCAACGGCTCTGGGAATTGTGTCAAAACGAATGGACGGATTATAGAGAGGAGTTGCAGAGCCTTAATTCAATGCTAATTCCTAGGCACATTTATAATGGCAAGACTCCAATCACAAAGGAATTACACACCTTTGTAGATGCGCCAGAGCGCGCTTATGGCTCCGCAATATACGTACGCGCAACGTACAGAAATTAGCAAATATCTGTACGTCTACTATGTTCAAAATCTCGAGTGGCTCCAACAGCAAAACAGTCACTCCCTCGACTGGAGCTATGTCCTGCATTATTGGGTGCTGAGCTTGCTGAGAGGATTCGATGCGACCTAGACCTCGACAGCAACACAATGCCAGGATACTTTTGGTCAGATTCTACTGTGGTTCTTTCATGGATCAATGCAGCTGCATCCACATATCATACATTTGTGGCAAACCGAATAGCGAAAATTCAGGCCTTGACAAGCCAAACTCAATGGCGCCATGTATCATCGGCCAACAACGCAGCAGATGTACTCTCAAGATGAATATCGGCACGAAAATTACCCGAGCACAATCTATGGCTCTATGGACCACTGTGTAAAGGAGTAATTTGCCTGGGTACAGATCTCAGTCTGGCCAGGCTCAACTTACAAGAAAATTTGTAATTGCTGAGATTGTAAAAACGAGGTTTATCACAGGTATAAGGAGGAGTGAAACAATTAGTGAAACCGCGTTAGGACGTCTCCAGAATGACAACGGACGTGGAAGGGCGAACCGCAACTACTCCATGAGTCACACGGTCGGGGTTATAGGTTACCAAAGGGGCGGCAAAACCTCCACACAAGCAACAACACTAACACTAACAGTCGGCCCAACAGGCGCGCGTGCAAATCAAAGAAACAACAAAATTATATATATATATTCACTGGCGTGCTCGCTCGAACGCAAGTCTGCCGTCGTTCACTTTATTACTTTTCTTTCCCTTTTCACTTCGACTCTATAATTACTTTTAGCCTAGCGCCTTTCCTTATTTACTTACAAGTATCGCCGGACACGTGTAAACAACTCGTCTTTTCTTGCTTTCCAACGTTATTATTTTTACTGCGCGCGCGTCTGCACCCTTATATCGATCGTTTTCAACTCTCTCGTCGCCCACGCTTCAATTTCGGCCAGAGCTGCGTTTTCGCAACTCCCCACGTTTATCCGTGATCGTGGTGGATTTGGAGATCACAGCTGGCGCGCCGCACCTTGCGACTCTTTGGCGGTCCGTTCAAACACTACATTTAAGTTAATATTATAAACTAAATCTATATTTAATATTTTTTTCTTTTTATCTTAAAACTAGCGGCGCTCATTGCCGGTGAAAAATATTCATACGTTAAACCGTCAATCAAAACTAATAATATAATAAAGAATCAAAAATAACCAAAAATCAAAATAAACAACTTAAAACTCCTCGCTCCTTGCGTTACGGAAAATAATGATAAAAATTAACGAAATTATAATAAAGAACCTCAAACTCACAATTCTTCCCTTACATGACTACAAATTAAATCTACAAATTAAGTCTTCAAATTAAATACTACAAAATCCTGTGGGGGAGGCCAGGGGCCTACTTCACACCCCCCCCTTTCTTCGGGAGGGTGACAGTTACGCACCCATTAGCATAGGCCGTCACCCCATACCGCTCTCCCTCGATCGTCACCTTAAAGCGGGTGCGTCGTGCCCCCTTACAGCACCTCTTCAGCGCCTTGGCAATCTCCTCGACGGCCGTCTCCGTCAGTAAGTCCTCGTCGGGGAGGACCGTCCAACTGGCCGGACGTACCGCCCACCTCCTCGGAGGTAAGCTCTGGCTCGGCTCTGGCTAGATCTCGGCCAGCCCCTCGGGCTCTAAGGCTGCCTCCAACCCCTCCTGCAAACCTTCCTCCCACAAATCGATCACGTCCTGGGTCTGACCTGCCTCGTCATCCCCATGGGGTCCCACGCCGGGTCGTTTCGAGTCCCCTGCCGGCCCACCTTCGGAGAGCGGGACGGGTACCCCCTCCTCAGCCTCCGGGTGCCTGGGCGGCGACGGTGGTTCTTCCACATAGGGCCCGGGGGCTCGGAAACTATGCTCGGAGACGAAGATGGTGGTGATTTCCACCGTCATCAAAATCACGCCTCCGTCGACAACTGTCGCGGACTCCTCTTTGTTGCAGAACACTGAGTGTTGGCGCAACGAAGGGCGCTCTCCTCGGTCTCCGTTGTACCGCGGGTGGCGGGACCTCGGGTCCCTCGACTCTTTATGCTGCGAGTGGTCGCTCATCTTGTGTAGTTTATCTGTGGGATTTACAAAAAAGGCAATGATTAGTTTTGATCGTCAAAATGGTTCCGAGACTCTGCAAATTTGGTTAGTGTTATAAAAAAAACCGAGGGGGAACATAAAAAACGAAATTATCAATTTAGATTGAGACTCGTTGGGCCTTCGTCAGGCTCGGTTCGGTCGTCTTCCTCGGGCTCTTCACCCTCGTGATAGAACGGTTTCAGTTGTGCGACGCTGGCAAGTTTACTCTTTCGCTGTCCTTCCTTTACCCGTACGATATTCGGCGATACGAACTTCTTCACGAGGAATGGGCCATCGTACTTGGGAGCGAGTTTTGCCGCGAATCCCTCACCGGCCTTCGACATTTGGTGTGTCCTCAGTAACACCAACGTGTTGATTCCTGGTCGCCACTCTCTTCTCCTGAGGTTATAATTCCTTCCCTGGTCTTTAGATGCCCGCTGTAGGTTCGTTTGGTCGATGCTGAACACTTCCCGTAGCCTCTTTGCTCTGTCCTCTGGCATGCATCCCGACCCAGGTGTCTTCTCACCATATAGAGCGGCTGGTAAGCGGGGCTCCCTACCCTGCATCAGAAAAGCTGGTGAGAAACCGGTAGAGTCTGCCACACTAGAGTTAAGCGCTAACGAAATTTCGGGCAATAACTCGTCCCACGAACTTTGATGTCCCGATATAAATTGTGCTATCATCGTCTTCACGGTACGGTTCGTCCTCTCCGTCGGATTTTCCTGAGGGCAATACGGGGCGGTGTGCTGCACTTCGACGCCTAGTGAATTCAAAAACGACTTGAAACTGTGACTCGTGAACTGAACACCATTATCGCACACGAATTTCCTGGGTATCCCAAATCGACATAAGATACTTTCGCGGAACGCTTTCTGTAGTTGCGCCGCCGTCGCTCGCTTTAAGGGGACTAACTCTACCCATTTCGAAAATGCGTCATGGAATACTAGGAGCATTGTATTCCCATGCTTCGATTTGGGCAACGGACCCACAAAATCGGCGCAAATTATGGTCATCGGCTCAGCCACTTGGCGTGTCAACATTTGTCCTGCCGGTTTAACCTGCGCCGACTTGAACTTCTGGCAGGACTCGCAACACTTAACATACCTAGCTGCATCTCGGAACATCCCGGGCCAGTAATACCTCTGTGACAGCCGCATTATCGTTTTCCGTACCCCTTGATGCCCTGCCGTCGGTGCATCGTGACACTCCAGTAAGACTCTTTTCCTTTGGTCCTCACCAACGCACAGCTTCCACGGTATGTAGTCGTCGTCGTCCGCGCGGTGTCCGAGGTGCCTATAAAGTTGACCATTTTCCTCCATGTAATCCGGGTACTTTACCGTTTCCTTCGCGATTTTCTTCTTCATTGCCTCTATCCACTTGCCGGGTGCTTTCTCCTGTACCGCTTGCTGAAGGTCTTCCAAAGGTTGCCGCGAGAGAGCATCCGCTAACACGTTGAGCTTCCCTCGCCTGTACCGTACGTCAAATTGATATTGTTGGAGCTCTAAGGCCCAACGCGCGATCCGTCCCGAAGGGCTTTCGATTGAATTCAGCCACTTCAACGCCATATGGTCGGTTATCACCTCGAACCGGTATCCTTCCAGATAACATCTCAGCTTTCGGATCGACCACACGATTGCTAAGCACTCCTTTTCGGTCGCAGAATAGTTTTAATCCGCCTTGTTCAGTTTCCGACTCGTATAAGCTATCACGCGTTCCTGCTGATCAATCGTCTGGGATAGCACCGCTCCAAGACCAAAATCGCTTGCATCTGTTTGCAGGGTAAACTTCTCTGAGAAATCCGGGCACGCCAGCACAGGGGCAGTTGTTAGACTATGCTTAAGGGTCTCCAACGCTATTTGCTGCTCCTCGTCCCACGACCATTTCCTCGACTTCTTTAGTAAAGTGGTCATCGGCTGTACCACTGTCGCAAAATTCGGCACGAATCGCCTGTACCAAGAGGCCATCCCCAGACGGATGGCTTCTACTTTGGCGGGGTCCGTCTTTATCCCATCGCCGCTCACCACATGTCCCAGGTATACTAGCTCCTTCTGGAAAAATGAGCACTTCTTGCGGTTTAGTTTCAGATTTGCGGCCCTGAGCCGCCTAAGCACTTCCTTGAGGTTCGCTACGTGCTCCTCCTTGGTTGCTCCGATCACTATTATGTCGTCCAGATGTGCGGGTGACGCAATGGGCCTCCATATCTGGTACCGATAAAGCGTGTGCAAAGCTCGCTTAAAAAGTTTGTACAGGCCTGAGTACAAACTATTAAGGGAGCCTTTGGACACGGTTCCCGGACCAGAGTATGCGAGCCCGGACTATTTCAGTGGCGGGTGACTGAAATAGACCTCTGCCGGGTACCGTGAAAGCGGTGCACTCCCGACTGTCCGCGGCCATGGCAATTTGCCAGTATCCGTGCTTCAGACCGAGCGTCGAGATATAACGTGCGTGCCTTAGTCGCTCCAAAATGTGGTTAATCCTGGGTACGGGGTACGCATCCGGCACGGAGTGTGCGTTGAGCTGCCGGTAGTCTATGCACATCCGCCACTCGCCTGTTTTCTTCCGGACGAGTACAATCGGGGCGCTGTGCGGGCTCCGCGACGGCTCTATTGCTCCGGCCTCCAGTAGCTCATCCACCTGCTCGTTAATCACTTTCTGCATCTCTGGGTTTTTGGGGTAATATCTCTGTTTTATCGGCTAGTCATCCCTCATGATGATCTGGTGTTCCGCTATATGAGATACGCCCTTGAGTCCATCGAAGAGAGCTAGATCCGCCATCAGGATTCCCTTGATCTCCGGTTCCAAATCTACTGGCCACTCTTGTTCCTCGGCGGCGACGATTTCCGACTCGGTTGCTGTGGGGCCGGTCATACCGCACCCTATTACCTCGCCTAGCCGTTGTACCTCTATGACGGACGCCGCATCCCACCTGGTTTCCTGGATCGGCACCGCGTCGATGCCCGGCCGAGGTGCCCCCAGGACTCCCTCCTTTGGCCTCGGACTCCCGCTGCTCTCCGATCCTTCTGCCGTTGGCGCGGATCTGGTCTGGTTCCGTGTTTGGCAATTCTAACGATTCGAGAGTTAACTTCGCCTGGCCACACTGGATGGTCGTCCCCACCCGGCACAAAAAGTCTATCCCTAGTATCAGGTTGTCTAGAATCGAGGGCATCACGAGCATATCCATCGTGACCATTGCCCCCCCTAGACCAACCTTCACCCTCAATACCTTTTTGACCTCTAAGGTCGACCCATCCGCCAAGCGAATTCTCGCACTGGCCTCCAACATCTTACCCCCGTTGGCCACCCTGCTTGAGAATCCCTCGCTGACGAAACTCCTCGTAGCCCCCGTGTCTACTGTCGCGGTCGCTACCTGGTCGCCTACGCTCACGGTAGCAACTATCCGCCCATATTCCACTCTAAGGGGGTACTCTAGCTTTGGGACTGGGTCGCGTCGGCTCCCACCGGATCCCGTCCCAGATGGTGCCGCTGACCGTTTCCCGCCCCCGTCTTCTGACAACACTGGCCGGTACTGACACCCTTCGCCCCGCACTGCCTACAAAATATTATTCGAGGGTTGGGACATCCCTTGGCAAAGTGCCCCTCTTGCGAGCAGTTGTAACATACCCGTCTTCCCTCGAGCATTCTTGGCTGGTCTTGACCGACCATACCGTTCGAGATTACCCCTGTCGGTGGAAAAGGTGGGGTACCCGCGCTACTGCCGCTCGCCCCAGGCTGCGGCTGCGCCCTAAACGGGTTAAAATGCTTCGGGGGTTGGGCCTCGCCGACTACCCTATCTGGGTACCTAGGAGCCTCCGCCCGACTGCGGGCTGCACATTCACGACTTTGTTGCCTTACGCTCTCATACTCTGACGCCATCTGTGTCAACTGTGCTAGCGAGGAGAAGTCATGCCTACGAATGTACAGGCGGTATTCGGGCGCCTGGTTCTCGTACACCCTAGGCAGCTCCTGATCTCCCCTGTAACCAGCCTGGTACATCATACCCCTTAATTCTAGCAGGTAGTCCTTGAACGTTTCGTCCTCGCGCTGTCGTCGCGCCCGGATACTGTCCTCCAACCGATCAAAGTATTGCGGGGGTAGAAAGAACTCTAGAAATTCCGATTTAAATGTTGCCCATGTCGAATCCCTAAGCCTACTCACGGTTAGCCATCGCGCTGCTTTGCCGGTTAACGCTTCGCTCATTGCTCGAGGCAACCGATCTAGACCTATGTCGTAAGATAAAGCTCGGTCCTCTATAGCCTCCAAGAAGGCTAGTGGATCAGCGCAACCGTCGAACCTGATCCCCCACTTTCGGACTAACTCGGGGACGACCATCCCACTCCTGTGGGCACTGTTATTTTCGTCGAAGTGGGAAGGGTGATTCGCCCGTCTCACCGGGGTGTCTTCCCCGGACGCAAGGGGCGAATCGATACGTATATCAGGGACATGCGGAGTATATTCAGGGTAGGTGGCACCGTGGGATGGCGAGAGCAGGTTCCATGTGCCGCTTGCCCGTACCGCGGGGATTACCGCATCGGATTCCGATTTCTGTTGTGGTTTTTGCACCCCGCCAACGAAAGTATCGGTCGGGGCAGGCGACATTGGCCAGTCGGGTCCATATTTCGGTGGTATGACCACCTGATTTTATAAAACTACATACCAGCTTCCGGTACTCCTTTACCGTGGGACACTTTTGTAACTGGAACTCCTGTGCGATGCTCTCCAGATCCTCCTTGCGGCAGTTGCAGACCCATTGTACACCCACGCCGGGGTTGACGTTGTCTCCTGCCTCCACTCCGTCGAATCCGCTCGTTGCTGGTTTCTCCATGTCGATTGTTTCGCGCGCACACAAAAAAAAATCGGCCGGTAAGAATTAAAATATCAAAAAAAATTCCGGAACGGTACGCTCAATAGAAAAAAAAATTTATTATTGTTTTTTTTCCGAAATTACGCAGCGAAATTATGCCGAACACAATAAAAATTTTCCTTTAAAAAAAAAAAAGAAAAAAAGTTCTTTATATTTTTTTCTTGTTCTGGACTAATTCGCCCCACTGTGCCGAAGAAAAAAATTTTTGTAAACACAACTTTTTTTTTTTTTTGTTCGAGCCTACTTGGTCCCACCGTGCCAAAGAATTTTTCTTCGTAAAAAAAACAATTTTTTTTTCCGAGTCAACTTGGTCCCACCGTGCCAAGGAAACTTTTTTCGAAAAAAAAAGAATTAATTTTCTTATGTTTTCTTTTGTTTGTTCCACTGTATTTGTATTTATTTTTTTTTATTTATTTTTATATTTAATCTTTTCACTGCCCTTTTATTTTTATCGTCAGAAAAAAAAAAACACTTTCGGCTGACTGCGGCCCTCTGTGCGCCGACTGTACATTTATTTGTCCCGGCACACCAAAGAAAGTTGGGGGTTGTCCGACAAACACGCCAAAAACAATCACTTTCGCGAGGCTGGTCCCACTGTGCACAACTAAACACTTTGGGTGCCGCCTGTACCGGTCACGCCGCGAGTTTTTGCTAGTGCACGTGCACGCAGATGAACCCGGTCGGTGATCGGCGCTCACGTTTCGCCGTCACTTTCGTTACGCCGCAAACGTTTGCCAGTCGCGCACTCTCAAACACGACCCGTTACTATGATCGGCGCGCACGTTTTCGTTTTACTTTCTTTGCGCCGCAAACGTTTGCAAGTCGCACAATTCCGAACACGACCCGTTAGAACAATCGGCTTGTTCTCTTTTGCCCGTCTTTACTGTGCCGCGACGACTGCACAAAACACCGCTCCCGACAACCGTTGCCTTTTACGGCCCCTGCTGCGCACGTGTTCATACAAGCAGGGTATCGCTGGGTATACACGACCCACTCCCTATACACTTTTCGGTGATGTTTTTCGGGGCTTTTACTCCCAGCTAACACCACACCCGCATCTTACAAGTCCCTGCTCGGGCGTCACTTGTAAAGGAGTAATTTGCCTGGGTACAGATCTCAGTCTGGCCAGGCTCAACTTACAAGAAAATTTGTAATTGCTGAGATTGTAAAAACGAGGTTTATCACAGGTATAAGGAGGAGTGAAACAATTAGTGAAACCGCGTTAGGACGTCTCCAGAATGACAACGGACGTGGAAGGGCGAACCGCAACTACTCCATGAGTCACACGGTCGGGGTTATAGGTTACCAAAGGGGCGGCAAAACCTCCACACAAGCAACAACACTAACACTAACAGTCGGCCCAACAGGCGCGCGTGCAAATCAAAGAAACAACAAAATTATATATATATTCACTGGCGTGCTCGCTCGAACGCAAGTCTGCCGTCGTTCACTTTATTACTTTTCTTTCCCTTTTCACTTCGACTCTATAATTACTTTTAACCTAGCGCCTTTCCTTATTTACTTACAAGTATCGCCGGACACGTGTAAACAACTCGTCTTTTCTTGCTTTCCAACGTTATTATTTTTTACTGCGCGCGTCTGCACCCCTATATCGGTCATTTTCAGCTCTCTCGGCGCCCACGCTTCAATTTCGGCCAGAGCTGCGTTTTCGCAACTCCCCACGTTTATCCGTGATCGTGGTGGATTTGGAGATCACAGCTGGCGCGCCGCACCTTGCGACTCTTTGGCGGTCCGTTCAAACACTACATTTAAGTTAATATTATAAACTAAATCTATATTTAATATTTTTTCTTTTTATCTTAAAACTAGCGGCGCTCATTGCCGGTGAAAAATATTCATACGTTAAACCGTCAATCAAAACTAATAATATAATAAAGAATCAAAAATAACCAAAAATCAAAATAAACAACTTAAAACTCCTCGCTCCTTGCGTTACGGAAAATAATGATAAAAATTAACGAAATCATAATAAAGAACCTCAAACTCACAATTCTTCCCTTACATGACTACAAATTAAATCTACAAATTAAGTCTTCAAATTAAATACTACAAAATCCTGTGTGGGAGGCCAGGGGCCTACTTCACAACTGTTTCTGCATGGCTCTCCAGACAAATGGTCAGCCCTTCCCGTTGTCAACCCGAGCAATTTGGAAAGAAAAACCAAACATGTAAGTTTGGCAATATCTCCATCGACAATAGCTGAAGAATTATACACTTGTAGACACAGCAATTCATTTCACAAGTTACAACGCATTGTGGCTTACATGTTGCGATTCTGTTACAAAAAATACAGATCAGCAACTTCCACGCAGTGCATCAAGGAATTGGATGGCGCTCGCAACGTAATCTTGCGGACAATACAACAAGTTGAATTCGCTGCTAACCTAAAATCGTTGCAGCGTCACAACATGGTGGATAAAAAGAGTTCCATTTCATTTCAGTTTTATTGTGTCAATAAATATAGGGTATTGTGTATGGTCTTGACATAGTTTTACATGTGTTAATTATTTGTGTGTCATTCTTACATAGCCATGTGCAGTTATTTGATGTCTTATAATATAAATGTGTGCTGACTTGTATACGACTTTTGGGGTCCCCCTATTGCTAATACACCTGTGCAGCCAGCACCGGTCCCGTCTGGCGTTCTAAGCCAGACCACGAAAAAGGGAGCCGAAAACTGAATACACCTGTGCAGCCAGCACCGGTCCCGTCTGGCGTTCCAAGCCAGACCAGGAAAAAGAGAGCCAACATCGCTACCAAGGGCGCACCACAATAAATTTTTTTTTATATAATTATAATATTTGCACTGCGATGCATAATATATTAAAAAAAACTTTGTAAAATTGAGCAATATAACAGTTGCCTGAAAACCATACGCAAAATTAGGCAGGCAATAAAGTAAAAAAAAAAATTTATATAAATTTAATTTGAAAATTAACTAAAAATATTTACATAAAAGTAAAAAATTTTTGTTATAAAATTAATGTCAATAGAAACACATAAAATAAGTAAATTTGACGAAATATTTAAAAATTGTGACAAAATGGGCATAGTAGATGTAAAATCGGTAGACTCGACAGCAAATGTAATAAATAAAGTCGAAGTCACTAACACCGACATGAAATTAATAACAATACTTATTGCCATCATTTTCGTAATAATCATAGGACATCTACTATATAAATTGTATAAACTACATAATAGGTGCATTAAAAAACGCTATCAAAGCCAGGCAAATGACAGACAAAATTTAAAACAAAATTATAGTAAACAATAACAAGATTAATTAAAAATTAAAGAAAAAAATTATTTGATTGAAAAAGTATATATGTTTTTGCACATTTTATAATTTATTTTAAAATGAAATGGAATGGCAAAATATTAATGCCACATTAATTAAAATAAAAGAAAGTTTTGATAAATCATACAAGTGTCTAGCACATAGCAAATAGGAATATTTCAAACGATACCATAAATAAACACGCAACTATACTAGTTTTATGTTTTAACCAAGCTCGTTCCCTGATACACGACAATAGATATAATACATAGATTAAAAACAAACCTAAATAGCATTAAATCAAAATATTCGCTAGACATAACTATACCTTCGATTTCGAATACTCCAATATTAGTCGTGGAAGAAACAAACACAGATTTGGAGACAGTAAGCGAATCTGAAATCGCAAGCGGCTCACATACAGATATCAGAGAAGAAGACCTAGGCTATCTTACAATACAAGCGGTAATCACACTACCAGAACTATCTGAGTCTGAATCAGATTCTATTACTGAATAAAAACTTTAAATAAGTTTCATTGATGCTCTTATTTTAGTGGATTCACTTAAAGGAACACATGAAACTACAGCAATCAGTCTAATAAAGACTAAACTCAAAGGCCACGTTCGAAACTTATTCAACACCGAACAAACAATAGTGTCCATAATAGACAAACTAAAAGGCGGTATCAAAGGCGTATCAGCCAAAGCATTATCCGCTTAATTGTTTAATCTGCAGCAAAAACAAAAAACTGCAAGTCAATATATTCAAGAAGTTGAACAGTTGACAAGGGCGTTGCAATCAGATCATATGATTAACGGTGTATCGCAAGAATATGCCGATGAACTAAGCCTACAAGTTGCTGTAATGAAAGCACGAAATTTCTATTCAATGAGTGAAATTACAACAGTGTTCGTCGATAGTTGCACTGACGCAGTAGGACACCCAAATACCGTCCTATATGCAGCGCTGCAACAAAGACTTAAACCTAACCGAGGGTATAACCGCGGAAACTACCGTGGAAATTACCAAAACAATGGTAACAGATATAACAATAATTATAATAATTATGATAACAACAGAAATAGAGGCCAATAAAGAGGAAACTCTAAAGGCCGTGGTAACTCAAACAGAGGCCACAACAATAATAATGGTAATAACAATAATGTGAGAACTGCCCAGAATGCTTCGGGAAACTCACAACAGCCCTTAGGTACACAGCAATAGACAGCAAAAAGGTTCATTCGATTAATCTTAGTGTAAATATATTTTACACTATATTCGTAACATTCACAAACGTAGCTACAGGAAAGAAATTAATATTTTTGATAGATACTGGTGCAGACATATCTCTGCTAAAAGACAATTCAGACACTTTTAATAATATAAACATAGACACTTTTAATGATATAAATCAAGGATTAATTCAATCTAAAGGAATGACATCCATAGAAATTCAAACAACTAAATATATAATTACACACAACTTCCATATTGTCGATTCAACTTTTTCTATACCGTGTGATGGAATTTTAGGAATAGATTTTATTAAAAAATATAATTGTCAACTCGATTTCACACCTTCAAAAGATCTTCTCATAATAAGACCAGACAATCTAAACTATCCTATATATGTTCCCATAAATTACAGCTCTGGTAACAATACAATAGTGTTACCAGCAAGATCCGAAGTTGTCCGTAAAATTGAGTTAACTTCAAATGAAGATAGCATTTTAATTCCAAACCAGGAAATCCAACCCGGTATATATGCAACAAACACAGTCGTAACAATTGCAAATGCATTCGTCCGTTTACTTAATACAACTAGTACCGATCAAATGGTTAATATAAATAAGTTGAATTATGAACCATTAGCAAATTATGAAATATCCGAAATAAATAATGAAACTAGAGCGAACAATGTTATGTCAAAGCTAACTAAAAATTTTCCAAAACTATTTTATAAACAATTATAAGAACTTTGTTATTATTACACAGATATATTCGGACTCGATACCGAATCAATAACAACCAATAATTTTAATAAGCAGAAACTAATATGGTGTTCACACTACGGTTGCGTTTTGCGTTAAATGCCAACAAGCAGCTTCTTTCCAAATACAAATAGCATAGGGGCCTAGTGGTGACAAAAAGTTGAGTTTAGTTTGGATGCAGTTGCGTGTATTCGGTTTACGTAACTAATACATTCGATTGACTCTAAAGGAACTGCCCATTTTCGTATATCGTTCTCAACTATCAGCACTAATTCAAAAAACGGTTTGCCGGCAAACAAAAAAAAAATAATTAATTGTAAACATGTCGCAACAAAATGGTAAGCAATTGTTTTGTTTTTTTTTAAATATTATATGTATGTTTAACCCATTTTAACTTAATTACAGGCTATGATAAGAGATTTTTGTGGTCGACTGCCGCAACAAAAGCTGATGGGTTTCGGGGAGCCAGAAAGAACTCCCATATTTATAAGGAAATGGCGGAGAAAATGAAAGATTATGGACCATCGCACATGGAGATTAAAAACAAGGTGGAAAACCTTATGAAAAAATACAGGCAAGTTTAAAAAAAATGACAGCTTTTTGATTAACTTATGTTAATTACTTATTAACATTAATGTATTTATAGGGCTGAATGTGCAAATGTGGGACCTTCCGGTGGCACGCCGTCTTCGTGGGAGTATTTTGAGAGCGTGGCCAGTGTACTGAACATGTCGGACACTGTGGGCTACCATCCCATAGCCGATAGCCTAGGTAATATATTGAATTAAAACTATTGCATATATTTAATATAATACAATTCTTACAGACTTCTCGCGGCTAATTGAAGAGGAGCCTTGCAGCAGCGAAAACTCGATGACAGAGCCGTCATGTTCAGGGGCAAATCGACGGCGGGTCGACAACTCCGCAAAATTAGTTGCCATTGAGGAGCGCAAATTGGAGGTTATGGAGCGAATTTCGGAATATTCAGCCAAGTTTCAAAAATAAGTTTTAAATATTCTTAGAGCCCGTCATGCGGAGTAATTTATAATAAAATTAAAAATAATGGCTTAAATTTGAATTGTTTATTTAATTTTCATTATTATTTAAAAACTCCATAGCTAAAGCTTGACGAACTGCTTCGGCTCTAGCATTCATATTGCCCACAAGTGTCCAAATGCTACGACGGCGTTCTGGGTCACCCAGCAAATCAAATGTTGCTGCAGACGTTCCCGCCATATTCATGCATTTTGTCAACATTGCATTATTCTGCTCCATTGCACATAATAGTTACAAAAGATTGCTTGAATTCATATTTTTCTTTTAATATAATTATTTTCTATCAGCGAAATCAAAACAAAGCAGCTGCTGCTCACTTCACATAACGCATAACGCACTTTTGTGCCAGTGTGAACATCAATTCTGCGTTATTGCGTCGATGACGATATCGATAGCAAACTCGCTGTAGTATATACGCCACATAAGATAAAAAGATAATGAACCTGTATATATAAAAAATAATATAAATCCTCATAGTCAAATCATAGTCAAAAAGACGAAATTCAAGCTCAAGTCGATAAACTTATTAAAGATAAAATAGTTGAACCCTCAGTCTCAGAATACAATAGTCCACTGTTACTAGTACCAAAGAAATCCATAGACAATGAAAAGAAAAAATGGCGTTTAGTAATTGACTATCGTCAAATAAATAAAAAATTACTATCCGATATGTTTCCACTTCCTAGGTTCGATGAAATCTTAGATCAACTAGGAAGAGCAACATATTTCTCTTGCCTTGACTTAATGTCAGGATTCAACCAGATTGAGCTAGACGAAAACTCTAGAGATATAACATCCTTTTCAACGAGCAATGGCTCTTATCGCTTCACGCGATTGTCATTTGGTTTAAAGATAGCCCCAAATTCATTCCAAAGAATGATGACTATCGCATTCTCTGGACTTGAACCATCACAAGCATTCCTTTACATGGATGATTTAAAAGTAATCGGTTGTTCCAAAAAACACATGCTTTACAATTTAATTAGTGTTTATACTTTGATACCGAAGGTCTCATAGTATATTGGTCTTGTGCAATGTCCGTCATGGTGTCTGTCCGTCCGTCTGTCCGTCTGTATGAACGCAACTTTTTTCGACACCCGTAAAGCTAGAGAGTTGAAACTTTGCAATTATGTTTGTCTATAGGCAAGACAGATAACGTGTCAAGATTGGGGTGCCACGCCTACTAGGAGGCTGGGAAATCGATAAATTCGATAACAGAAAACCGATAAAACCAAATATTTCTCACATTCTTGCAGCTAGAGTTACCAAATTTTGCACGCAGATAGCTAGTCATGTCCCTGAAAAAACTGCATCAAAATTTTGGATGCCACGCCCACTCCTTCCGCCCCCATCATCCCCGCTCCTTGAAATTGGAAACGCCTATAGTTTTCACATTTTTTGGGCTAGAGCCACCAAATTTTTTGTCAAGTTAGATATTGACGTTCCCCAAAAAAATGCATCAAAATTTTAGATGCCACGCCCCCTGATTCCGCCCCCATCCCCCCCTCACCGTGAAGTTGGAAACGCCTATCGCTTTCACATTTTTTTGGGCAAGAGCCACCAAATTTTGTGTCAAGATAGGTACTGGCGTTCCCCATCAAAACTTGGGTGCCACGCCCCCTGATTCCGCCCCCATCCCCCATTCACCAAAAAATTGGAAACGCCTATAGTTTTCACAATTTTTGGGCAAGATCCACCAAATTTTGTGTGAAGATAGATATTGACGTTCCCCAAATAATGCATCAAAATGTTGGATGCCACGCCCCCTGATTCCGCCCCCATCCCCCCTTCTTCTTGAAATTGGAAACGCCTATAGCTTTTCACATTTTTCGAGCTAGTGTCACCAAATTTGGTAGGAAGGTATATGGTGACATCTTCAAAAGCTCTGCATCAAAAATTAGGATGCCACGCCCACCTCTGCCGCCCACCATTTAAAATCGGAAATTTCGATGTCTCTTATAGTTTTTAAGCTAGAGCCCGTAAATTGGGTAGAAAGATAGAAGGCAGCATCTACCAAAGATGTGCATCAAAATTTTGAATGCCACGCCCACCTAAGCCACCCGCCTTATAAAATCGGAATCGGCTATATCTTTAACAGTTTTTGAGCTAGAGCCACCAAACTTGGTAGGCAGATATATAGTGACAGTTAAAAACATTTGATTCAAAAATTTGGATGTCACGCCTACCTCTGCCGCCCACCTTTTAAATTTTGGAGTTAAGTTATCTTCCACAGTTTTTGAGCTAAAGTCACCAAATTTGGTAACATGATAGCTGGCATTGTTTGCCACATGGGCCACTCCCTTCGCCCCTGCATTCCCCCTTATGGTATCAAAGTATTCCGCAGTCTCTTGCGTCCGACTGCAACGTTTTTACTTGTCTTTTAGTTGCGTAAATTTTTTATTATCACAGATGGCGGAATTATCGCATAGCGTAGTATCGCCAACAACGTTTCGAGTGGATAACAAGCGCAATGGCAATGGGCCCGATATGTTTCAACGTCATGTTAAATTTCAGGTATAGTAAAGTTTACGATAATCTTACGAATTAAATTCAAAACTGTGCTCTTGTTGAACAGGTGGACATCAGTCCTATATGCAAGCAAGGTTATATTGCCGACATGCTGTTCGCTTTAACGTTTACTTTACTGTCAGGTGAGTTAGGTTAGGTTAGGTTAGGTTAGACCGGCTGTCCCTCCCCGGGGGAAGTGTCACACATAGACCACTGAGGGTCCTTAGTGAAGCCGGCGTTCGGATAAGTTGGGACTATCTATGTGTGTGGTCCTGTGGCGTTTGTGTGCTTCGGGCAAATGCTAGAAGCTTATTCGGTTCCATCTTGCTGGCCTCCTCTAGGGATGCCAGGAAGGGAGCCTGGAGGTGTTGTAAGCGTTTTGCTGCCAGTGCAGGGCACTTGCAAAGTAGGTGCTCTGAGTTTCTTTGACACCTGGTTCCTTGCACTTCCTGCATTCATCGTTGTCTGTCATGCCTAGCCTTTTCGCATGAGCTGCGACAAGGCAGTGGCCCGTCAGGAGTCCTGTAAGCATGCGGCAATCATGCCTTTGTAGTTTCAGCATGTATTGCGATAGCTTGTCGCTGTGCGTTTTACACATTATTTTGGAGATCCTGCAATTAGAGGTGTTTGTCCACCTTTGTGCTGCAGAATACCGTGCCTGTGTTTCCATGTACGAGTGTAGCGTTCGCAAGGAGATCGGAGTTTCCGCCATGTGGCTGTTGAGTCCCGTCGCTCCTTGTTTAGCCAGAGAGTCAGCTTTTTCATTTCCTTCGAAACCCTGATGGCTGGGAATCCAATAGATGCGCACGTTTTTGAGCGTGCTAAGCGCATCTAGTGCCTCCCTGCTCGCCAGGACATCTCGGGATCTTATGTAGTGCGACTGTAAGGCTTTTATTGCAGCCTGGCTGTCCACGAATATGTTTACTTCGTTGAGTGTTGTATTCGTTTGTAGGACCGTTTCCGCCGCTTTCCTTATTGCGAATATCTCCGCCTGGAATATACTGCAGTGGTCTGGTAGTTTGTAGGATAGGCTCATGGGCGGTTCGGCGCAGTACACTGCTGCGCCGACCCCCTCATTCATTTTTGAGCCGTCTGTGTATATGTTGATTGCTGTCTGCTCTGCTACTGAGCGCCAATCATCTTTTCCTAAGAGCGTGGGCGTGAAGTTGAAATTGTTTTTTGGGATCATGTAGTCTGTTTCGACCCGAGTCCCTATTCCAATTGTACTATGCCCGTAGTTATGTTTTGTCATGTTGCCTATCGTGCAAAGACGTTGAGCAGTCTTTTTTGCTACTAGGCGTGCCTGTATGTCCACTGGGTTGACATTCAATATAGCTTGTAGTGCTTTCGTGGGTGTGGTCCTCAGCGCCCCTGTGATGCACATGAGTGCATGTCGCTGGGTTTTAACCAATCGTTTTAGGTAAGTGGATTTCTCCGTGGCCTTCCACCATACCAGTATTCCGTAGAGTAGTATGGGGCGCACAATTGAGATCAGAATCCAATGTGTTAGTCTTGGCGAGAGTCCCCAAGTGCTGCCCAACATTTTTTGCGATGTGTAGAGCGCATTGGTGGCTTTCTTCACCCTTTCTTCTACATTGAGCTTCCAGCTCAGCTAGCTGTCCAATACTATTCCCAGATATTTAATACTCTCCTTTGGTATCAGCGGTTTATCGTTTATTTTGGGGGGCGTCCAGTGAGGTACCTTGTATCTCTTGGTAAAGAGAATGAGGTCCGTCTTGTCTGCGTTGATACTTAGACCGGCTTCCGTTGCCCATGCTAGTATCTCTTTTAGTGTGTTGTGCATGACATGGCTTACTGTCGTTGGACATTTGCCCGTGATAATTATGCTTATGTCGTCCGCATATGCAGTTATCTTTGGTGCTTTCCGTTTGAATTTCTTTAATAGGTCGTTTACCACCAAGTTCCACAGTAGGGGAGAGTGCACTCCTCCTTGGGGGGTGCCGCATTTTGCTTCCCTGATAGTGGTTATGGTTCCCCACTCCGCTAGTATTTTCCTGCTGCTCAGTAGATTTTGAACCCAGGATTGTACTGCTTCAGTTGGGTTCACAGCTCTTAGGCTGTGCATAATTGCCTCCGTCGACACATTGTTAAATGCGCCTGAGATGTCCAGAAATGCGCCTAGGGCGTATTCTTTGTGGTGAAGTGCCTTCTCTATGGTTGCAACAAGTTAGTGTAGCGCAGTTTCCACCGATTTACCCTTTGTGTACGCGTTTTAATTGCGTTCTAGAGACATCTCTGTGTTCTCTCTGATGTGGAGGTCTATCAGTTTCTCTAGCGTTTTTAACAGGAATGAGGTCAGGCTAATGGGTCTGTAGTCTTTAGGCAGCACGTCAGGTGAGTAGTACCTAAACATTTGTTACATCTTTATATATGTATATATATTTTAAAACTTTTCAATTGCACAGGCAATATTTGCCGTTTTCGTCGAATTTGTGAGCACATACAATCCCAAGTCTGTTCAAAGCGTTTTCCCGGCCCGAGCAGTCCACCTATAGACGCCTCAGTCGCTCAAGCTGTCTCGGAGAGCTCCTCATGTGGCTCAGTGTCAAGCGAACGTTTGTCCTATAAGCGGCAAATGGTAAGTAACAAGTAAAATCGATATGGTCGGATGTAACCGGCGGTGAAGTACTGCGATACCAGTAAAATACAGGCTTATAACGGATCAAAACTATAATTATAGGGGGACTGCGGTACCAAAACATTTTAAAAAGAAAGTAATTTTTTATACTCTGATTCCGAAGGTATCGCCTACTAGGAGGCTGGGAAATCGATAACATCGATAACTGAAAGCCGATAAAAACCAAATATTTCTCACGTTCTTACAGCTAGAGTTACCAAATTTTGCACGCAGATAGCTAGTCATGTCCCTGAAAAAACAGCATCAAAATTTTGGATGCCACGCCCACTCCTTCCGCCCCCATCATCCCTGCTCCTTGAAATTGGAAACGCCTATAGTTTTCACATTTTTGGGCTAGAGCCACCAAACTTTGTGTCAAGATAGATATTGACGTTCCCCAAAAAAGTGCATCAAAATTTTGGATGTCACGCCCCGTTATTCCGCCCCCATCCCCCCTTCACCATGAAATTGGAAATCTACAAAAGATCTGCATCAAAATTTTGAATGCCACGCCCACCCAAGCAACCCGCCTTGTAAAATTGGAATCGGCTATATCTTTAACAGTTTTTGAGCTAGAGCCACCAAACTTGGTAGGAAGATAGATGGTGACAGTTAAAAACATTTGATTCAAAAATTTGTATGCCACGCCCACCTCTGCCGCCCACCTTTTACATTTTGAAGTTAAGTTATCTTCCACAGCTATTGAGCAAAAGTCACCAAATTTGGTAACATGATAGCTGGCGATGTTTACCACATGGCCCACTCCCTTCGCCCCTGCATTCACCCTTATCAATCGTTCAATTACTGGTATCAAAGTATTCCGCAGTCGGTTGCGTCCGACTGCAACGTTTTTACTTGTTTTGACATGTGTAGGAAACACAACTTGAAGCTACATTCTGAAAAATGTTCATTTATCATGCATTTTTGGGACACAAATGCACAGATAAGGGAATCTTACCAGATGACAACAAATTTTATGTCATATTAAATTATCCAGTTCCACATGACTCTGACAGTGCTAGACGCTTTATAGCATTTTGTAATAACTACAGACGATTCATCAAAAATTTCGCCGATTATTCTAGGCATATAACAAGATTAAATAAAAAGAATGTTCCATTTGAATGGACTGATGAATGTCAAAATGCATTTGAATATCTTAAAGCTCAATTAATAAAGCCTACTCTGTTACAATATCCAGATTTTACAAAAGAATTTTGTATAATAACAGATGCTAGAAAGCAAGCCTGTGGTGCAGTGCTAACACAAGCCCACAATGGAATTCAACTTCCAGTAGCTTACGCATCGAGATCATTTACCAAAGGAGAAAGTAACAAGGGTACGACGGAACAAGAGTTAACAGCTATTTATTGGGCAATTATCAAATTTAGACCCTATATCTACGGAACTCATTTCATAGTAAAAACTGACCATAGACCCCTAACATTTTTGTTTTCAATGACAAAACCCAGTTATAAATTAACACGTATGAGACTTGAATTAGAGGAGTATAATTTTACAGTAGAGTACCTAAGAGGCAAAGATAATTTTGTAGGCGATGCATTGTCACGGATAACCATATCTGAACTAAAAGAAATACAAAATAAAATCCTGAAAGTCACTACCAGGTATCAAAGTAGACAAAATTTCTGCGCAGAAAACAATAAAGTAGAGATGCCAAAGCAACCTACCGAAACAGCTTCTCAGCCCAACGTATATGAAGTCATTAATAATGATGAAGTACGTAAAGTAGTTACCTTGCGTATAAAAGATATGCTATGTTTCTTTAAACATGGTAAGAAAATTATAGCAAGAATTGATATTGGAGATTTATATACTAATAATGGAAATATTGACTTAGGACAACTATTTCCAAGGCTCGAAAAAGAAGCCGGTATGTTAAAAATCAGCCAATTGAAAATGGCACCGTGGGAAAATATCTTTGAAACAGTTTCAATAGATAATTTCAAAATTATGGGCAATAAAATATTAAACACATTGAGAGTAGCGCTACTGAACCCGGTGTCCACATTAACATATATTAAAGAGAAAGAAGCTATATTGTCTACACTACATGACGATCCAGTACAAGGAGGTCATACAGGCATTGCAAAAACCTTGTCCAAGGTCAAAAGACATTATTACTGGAAAGGTATGACTCGTGATATAACAGAGTACATCCTGAAATGTCAAAAATGTCACAAAGCAAAAATAACGACAAATACTAAGACCCCTTTAACAATTACTGAAACCCCGATGAAGGCTTTTGACAGAGTGATAGTGGATACAATTGGTCCACTACCAAAGTCAGAAAAAGGCAATGAATATGCAGTCACGCTCATATGTGACTTGACCAAATATTTAGTTGCTTTACCTGTCGCAAATAAAAGCGCAGCAACAGTTGCAACAACAATATTTGAATCATTTATTCTCAAGTACGGTCCAATGAAGACGTTCATTTCGGACATGGGAACGGAATATAAAAATTCAAATTCTGTGCAAATATTTTAAAATAAAGAATATAACATCAACTGCACATCATCATCAAACTGTTGGAACAATTGAAAGAAGCCACAGAACATTCAACGAGTAAAAACGATCCTATATATCAGTAAATAAAACAGATTGGGACGTATAGCTCCAATATTTTGTTTATTGCTTCAATACAACCCCCTCTATTGCACACAATTATTGTCCATATGAGTTAGTATTTGGTAAGACTAATAATCTACCAAAGTACTTTAACAGCATAAGTAATATAGAACCTATATATAACATAGATGACTACGCTAAAGAAAGTAAATATAGATTAGAAGTAGCATACAAAAGAGCAAGAAATATGCTCGATTTAAATAAACAGAAAAATAAGGAAATATATGACTTAAAAACTAGGAACATAATTTTATCAATAGAAGATAAAGTTATACTAAAAACGAAGTAGGCCATAAGCTAGATTTTAAATACACAGGGCCCTATAGAGTTGAAAAAATAGAAGATAATGATAACATAGTTATTTCCGGAAATAAGAGTAAAAATCAAACAGTTCATAAGGATAGGCTATAAATTTTTAATTCATATCAAAAAAAAAACAAAAAACAATTAATTATATAATGTATGCAAAAATATATATATATAAGTTATGGCAGTCATAATGACTACCTTAACAATATGATGAACATCCTAGGTATCCTGCAAGGAATGTAAGGTTCTGCGAGTCTTCACTAAATACGCAAGTTGGATTTGGATATGGATTGTGTTTTATTCAAGAGGTTAAGCAAGTGCCGTTTATGGAACGTATCGTTCTGTTCAAGTCGTCGTCCGAATTGGATCTAACTCGGTGTGGTTTTTGGTGGCCGCTCATCGACCCAGCGTCGCGCCCTTTCCAGTGTGTCAGCACATTCCAGCATTGTGGCAGCGGAAATGGCGAAACACTTAGAACGGTCAGCGCTTAGCCAGCGTGATCAATGCAACGTTGTCGTTGTGCGCTTAGTGCTGGTGCTGCAGTTTCGGGTGACAACATTGTTGTTGCGCTCACAACGCAGTGCGGGCATACGACGAAACGGGGTGTCCGGTTACATCGCTTGAAGAGAAGTAATCACTTGAAGAGAAACTGTGAGTGGCCACTTGAAGAGAAGTTATGGGTTGGTGTGCGGTCTGTGAGGGACGGGGGTATGTGCGGGGCGAGGGTGGTGTTTGCAGATTATTAAACCTTGGTTTTCTCGCTTTGTTCTTCCAACTGCTGTGCTAAGTTGGATGTCGTCGGGATCCCTTTAGTTGATGTTAATTTCCTCCAGATGTAGTACAATAAGGTCATGATGACTAACGCCAGTACAGCTTCCAAGGAAAACGAAAACAGTATTCCTTCGGACATGGTTGCTGTTTTAGGTTTTCTAAGTTTTGACTGTGCACATAGTCCAGTGAAAGTTGGTATCCCGAGGCCGTTACCTTGGTTAATATGGCTGGCATAGCCATTAACTGCGTAGTCGTGTAGCTGGTATAGTTCCTGTCCCTTATGAAGATGGTCTCGTTGCTGTACTGGACGATGAACGATCCCGACAAATGATGTCTTTTCGAAGCGGTGATTACGATTCCGTTGAAGTTGGTAAGGAAAATGACTCCATTGTCGACCAGTTTGATCACCTCCTGATTGTTACTTAAGTAAGTGCATGAAGCGTTTCCGCCCTTCAGTAACCTGGGGATGCAACTGCTCTCATCTAGCTGTTGGAGGTTCCTTTCTTGGCAAACTGTTGTATTACCAATTGAGAGACAGTTTCCTAGAACGGCGTATGTTTCCTGGTAGTCGGTCGCCAATTTCTGGAATTCCAGGAGTACTTGTCTGCCGTTGGAAATTGTTGGCAAGAGGAATTGGTTTTTTCCTCTCCAACACTTTAGGCATGGCTACGATGTACAGAAGTGAAGTGCCGTTCGTTAGGATCGAAGGTCTGGAAAATTCCACCGCCTCGATGGCGTTTTGGTAGGGAAGACCCTCCACTTCTGACAGTATCGTCGTTACTTCCTCGTGATCCAACAGATTCGTGTTAACCACCCCGGATTTGGCCAGTTGGCATGCTCTCGTTATCTCGTTTACTTGTTTGCCAAGAATGATGGCCTTGTGTAGCACCGTTGTGAAAACGTGGATATCTCCATCTATGGCGTTCACTCTTCCAATTACGTCATTGAGTCGCTGGAGTGATTCGTGCGTCGAGTCGAATGGTCGTGTGTTAATCCTGATCTGTTGGTCGTTATTTTTAGCGAAATTTTCCTGAGACGTCAGGATGGCGTTCCAATCCGATGCATCCGGTGATCCTGCGACCCATTTCCTGGCTGAACCCAACCAATTAATAGCGCGTTGCGTTCGTCTGGGTGTGCTCGTTAGACGGGCGATATCTTCTTCGGCCTCCTCCAAGTAGTGGGTTGCTAGCGTCCTGATTCGTACGTCAGTGATGAGGTTCGTTTCCTCTCTTATATTGCCGGCAATTTGCTGGATCCTATCCAGGTCAATAACGTGGGCCAGCTTAAATAGTCCGTTTACTCGCCAAACGAATCCTTGTTGTAAGGGAATAGCAGGCGACTCGTACTTGTAGATATGCATCGCGTCCGTTGTGTGGACAAAAATCATGCTTGTTAAAAAATGAATTTGATAGTGTAAGTGTATTGTGAAAATATTTTTTAGGGCTAAAGGTTTTTATAGTCTTATTATTGTTATTCTAAACAATAGTTGTGTTTTTGGTGTATAAAAGTGTTTAACTTATTCTATCGTTTTTATAAAGAATATTGTGAAACGTTTTCGATATTTACCACCATTCCTTAATTTAATTTAATAATTGTTGTATATTTTATTATTATTTTTTTATATTTAACTCCTTAAGTCTGACTTGTGAAAAACCTTACCTGATTTTGTCTTAATAGTTAGTTTCCTGTCTTCTTGTACCTCTTATTGTTTAAAACGCGGTTTTTCTATTGTTTTTAATTTTGTGTTACTTACAAACACCTTTTTCCCTTGAGTGTATGTTCAATAAGACCCTTTATGTCTTCTTCCCGTGACAGAGTGAACTGAATTTTAAAATGTCGGGGGGCTTCGCACGTAGAAGTTAAAACGTTGTGGTTAGTTGTAGGTAGTTTTGTAAGCGTAGAATTGAAAACACTTGAGGTTTTTTGTATTAAATCGCAGGAACTTTATTGTCGCGTGACCTCTAGTTGACACTTGAAATTTAGAACTAATTTTCAGCCGCTTAGGCTTCGTGGAGCGAAGCCGGTGTGAAAGGCTGCCGTCGGCTATGGGGCTCGGATGAGGTGAATATATATGTCCGTTATAGCGACGGCAGCAGTGCTGAGCGGTTAGCGGATTTTCCGCTGTTTGGCATAAACATACTCCCCCCCTTTGCATGGATTGCAAGATTAGGACGGAAGGGGGGAGCGGAAATGATGCCGACCTCCTTTGGAAAAGTTACGCTGGACACGATCCCGAGAGCATCCAACCGAAAATGGTATTTTGTGCCACCGGAAGGCCGTTCTGGCCGGGAACGAGTCCTGGCACCAAGAGCTCCTGAAACAGATCAGCTCCTAGCACCAGGGCAATCCGCTTTGGACGAAACCAGGTTGCGTCCGATGGCACAATGTTGGCGAAATGTGCCTGGACGCTCTCCGGGATCGTTCTGGCGGGCGTCTTCACATCCACGCCCTCCATGTTTACCACATGGCCCACTCCCTTCGCCCCTGCATTCACCCTTATCAATCGTTCAATTACTGGTATCAAAGTATTCCGCAGTCGGTTGCGTCCGACTGCAACGTTTTTACTTGTTTTGACATGTGTAGGAAACACAACTTGAAGCTACATTCTGAAAAATGTTCATTTATCATGCATTTTTGGGACACAAATGCACAGATAAGGGAATCTTACCAGATGACAACAAATTTTATGTCATATTAAATTATCCAGTTCCACATGACTCTGACAGTGCTAGACGCTTTATAGCACTTTGTAATTAGTACAGACGATTCATCAAAAATTTCGCCGATTATTCTAGGCATATAACAAGATTAAATAAACGAATGTCAAAATGCATTTGAATATCTTAAAGCTCAATTAATAAAGCCTACTCTGTTACAATATCCAGATTTTACAAAAGAATTTTGTATAATAACAGATGCTAGAAAGCAAGCCTGTGGTGCAGTGCTAACACAAGCCCACAATGGAATTCAACTTCCAGTAGCTTACGCATCGAGATCATTTACCAAAGGAGAAAGTAACAAGGGTACGACGGAACAAGAGTTAACAGCTATTTATTGGGCAATTATCAAATTTAGACCCTATATCTACGGAACTCATTTCATAGTAAAAACTGACCATAGACCCCTAACATTTTTGTTTTCAATGACAAAACCCAGTTATAAATTAACACGTATGAGACTTGAATTAGAGGAGTATAATTTTACAGTAGAGTACCTAAGAGGCAAAGATAATTTTGTAGGCGATGCATTGTCACGGATAACCATATCTGAACTAAAAGAAATACAAAATAAAATCCTGAAAGTCACTACCAGGTATCAAAGTAGACAAAATTTCTGCGCAGAAAACAATAAAGTAGAGATGCCAAAGCAACCTACCGAAACAGCTTCTCAGCCCAACGTATATGAAGTCATTAATAATGATGAAGTACGTAAAGTAGTTACCTTGCGTATAAAAGATATGCTATGTTTCTTTAAACATGGTAAGAAAATTATAGCAAGAATTGATATTGGAGATTTATATACTAATAATGGAAATATTGACTTAGGACAACTATTTCCAAGGCTCGAAAAAGAAGCCGGTATGTTAAAAATCAGCCAATTGAAAATGGCACCGTGGGAAAATATCTTTGAAACAGTTTCAATAGATAATTTCAAAATTATGGGCAATAAAATATTAAACACATTGAGAGTAGCGCTACTGAACCCGGTGTCCACATTAACATATATTAAAGAGAAAGAAGCTATATTGTCTACACTACATGACGATCCAGTACAAGGAGGTCATACAGGCATTGCAAAAACCTTGTCCAAGGTCAAAAGACATTATTACTGGAAAGGTATGACTCGTGATATAACAGAGTACATCCTGAAATGTCAAAAATGTCACAAAGCAAAAATAACGACAAATACTAAGACCCCTTTAACAATTACTGAAACCCCGATGAAGGCTTTTGACAGAGTGATAGTGGATACAATTGGTCCACTACCAAAGTCAGAAAAAGGCAATGAATATGCAGTCACGCTCATATGTGACTTGACCAAATATTTAGTTGCTTTACCTGTCGCAAATAAAAGCGCAGCAACAGTTGCAACAACAATATTTGAATCATTTATTCTCAAGTACGGTCCAATGAAGACGTTCATTTCGGACATGGGAACGGAATATAAAAATTCAAATTCTGTGCAAATATTTTAAAATAAAGAATATAACATCAACTGCACATCATCATCAAACTGTTGGAACAATTGAAAGAAGCCACAGAACATTCAACGAGTAAAAACGATCCTATATATCAGTAAATAAAACAGATTGGGACGTATAGCTCCAATATTTTGTTTATTGCTTCAATACAACCCCCTCTATTGCACACAATTATTGTCCATATGAGTTAGTATTTGGTAAGACTAATAATCTACCAAAGTACTTTAACAGCATAAGTAATATAGAACCTATATATAACATAGATGACTACGCTAAAGAAAGTAAATATAGATTAGAAGTAGCATACAAAAGAGCAAGAAATATGCTCGATTTAAATAAACAGAAAAATAAGGAAATATATGACTTAAAAACTAGGAACATAATTTTATCAATAGAAGATAAAGTTATACTAAAAAACGAAGTAGGCCATAAGCTAGATTTTAAATACACAGGGCCCTATAGAGTTGAAAAAATAGAAGATAATGATAACATAGTTATTTCCGGAAATAAGAGTAAAAATCAAACAGTTCATAAGGATAGGCTATAAATTTTTAATTCATATCAAAAAAAAACAAAAAACAATTAATTATATAATGTATGCAAAAATATATATATATAAGTTATGGCAGTCATAATGACTACCTTAACAATATGATGAACATCCTAGGTATCCTGCAAGGAATGTAAGGTTCTGCGAGTCTTCACTAAATACGCAAGTTGGATTTGGATATGGATTGTGTTTTATTCAAGAGGTTAAGCAAGTGCCGTTTATGGAACGTATCGTTCTGTTCAAGTCGTCGTCCGAATTGGATCTAACTCGGTGTGGTTTTGGTGGCCGCTCATCGACCCAGCGTCGCGCCCTTTCCAGTGTGTCAGCACATTCCAGCATTGTGGCAGCGGAAATGGCGAAACACTTAGAACGGTCAGCGCTTAGCCAGCGTGATCAATGCAACGTTGTCGTTGTGCGCTTAGTGCTGGTGCTGCAGTTTCGGGTGACAACATTGTTGTTGCGCTCACAACGCAGTGCGGGCATACGACGAAACGGGGTGTCCGGTTACATCGCTTGAAGAGAAGTAATCACTTGAAGAGAAACTGTGAGTGGCCACTTGAAGAGAAGTTATGGGTTGGTGTGCGGTCTGTGAGGGACGGGGGTATGTGCGGGGCGAGGGTGGTGTACGCAGATTATTAAACCTTGGTTTTCTCGCTTTGTTCTTCCAACTGCTGTGCTAAGTTGGATGTCGTCGGGATCCCTTTAGTTGATGTTAATTTCCTCCAGATGTAGTACAATAAGGTCATGATGACTAACGCCAGTACAGCTTCCAAGGAAAACGAAAACAGTATTCCTTCGGACATGGTTGCTGTTTTAGGTTTTCTAAGTTTTGACTGTGCACATAGTCCAGTGAAAGTTGGTATCCCGAGGCCGTTACCTTGGTTAATACGGCTGGCATAGCCATTAACTGCGTAGTCGTGTAGCTGGTATAGTTCCTGTCCCTTATGAAGATGGTCTCGTTGCTGTACTGGACGATGAACGATCCCGACAAATGATGTCTTTTCGAAGCGGTGATTACGATTCCGTTGAAGTTGGTAAGGAAAATGACTCCATTGTCGACCAGTTTGATCACCTCCTGATTGTTACTTAAGTAAGTGCATGAAGCGTTTCCGCCCTTCAGTAACCTGGGGATGCAACTGCTCTCATCTAGCTGTTGGAGGTTCCTTTCTTGGCAAACTGTTGTATTACCAATTGAGAGACAGTTTCCTAGAACGGCGTATGTTTCCTGGTAGTCGGTCGCCAATTTCTGGAATTCCAGGAGTACTTGTCTGCCGTTGGAAATTGTTGGCAAGAGGAATTGGTTTTTTCCTCTCCAACACTTTAGGCATGGCTACGATGTACAGAAGTGAAGTGCCGTTCGTTAGGATCGAAGGTCTGGAAAATTCCACCGCCTCGATGGCGTTTTGGTAGGGAAGACCCTCCACTTCTGACAGTATCGTCGTTACTTCCTCGTGATCCAACAGATTCGTGTTAACCACCCCGGATTTGGCCAGTTGGCATGCTCTCGTTATCTCGTTTACTTGTTTGCCAAGAATGATGGCCTTGTGTAGCACCGTTGTGAAAACGTGGATATCTCCATCTATGGCGTTCACTCTTCCAATTACGTCATTGAGTCGCTGGAGTGATTCGTGCGTCGAGTCGAATGGTCGTGTGTTAATCCTGATCTGTTGGTCGTTATTTTTAGCGAAATTTTCCTGAGACGTCAGGATGGCGTTCCAATCCGATGCATCCGGTGATCCTGCGACCCATTTCCTGGCTGAACCCAACCAATTAATAGCGCGTTGCGTTCGTCTGGGTGTGCTCGTTAGACGGGCGATATCTTCTTCGGCCTCCTCCAAGTAGTGGGTTGCTAGCGTCCTGATTCGTACGTCAGTGATGAGGTTCGTTTCCTCTCTTATATTGCCGGCAATTTGCTGGATCCTATCCAGGTCAATAACGTGGGCCAGCTTAAATAGTCCGTTTACTCGCCAAACGAATCCTTGTTGTAAGGGAATAGCAGGCGACTCGTACTTGTAGATATGCATCGCGTCCGTTGTGTGGACAAAAATCATGCTTGTTAAAAAATGAATTTGATAGTGTAAGTGTATTGTGAAAATATTTTTTTAGGGCTAAAGGTTTTTATAGTCTTATTATTGTTATTCTAAACAATAGTTGTGTTTTTGGTGTATAAAAGTGTTTAACTTATTCTATCGTTTTTATAAAGAATATTGTGAAACGTTTTCGATATTTACCACCATTCCTTAATTTAATTTAATAATTGTTGTATATTTTATTATTATTTTTTTATATTTAACTCCTTAAGTCTGACTTGTGAAAAACCTTACCTGATTTTGTCTTAATAGTTAGTTTCCTGTCTTCTTGTACCTCTTATTGTTTAAAACGCGGTTTTTCTATTGTTTTTAATTTTGTGTTACTTACAAACACCTTTTTCCCTTGAGTGTATGTTCAATAAGACCCTTTATGTCTTCTTCCCGTGACAGAGTGAACTGAATTTTAAAATGTCGGGGGCTTCGCACGTAGAAGTTAAAACGTTGTGGTTAGTTGTAGGTAGTTTTGTAAGCGTAGAATTGAAAACACTTGAGGTTTTTTGTATTAAATCGCAGGAACTTTATTGTCGCGTGACCTCTAGTTGACACTTGAAATTTAGAACTAATTTTCAGCCGCTTAGGCTTCGTGGAGCGAAGCCGGTGTGAAAGGCTGCCGTCGGCTATGGGGCTCGGATGAGGTGAATATATATGTCCGTTATAGCGACGGCAGCAGTGCTGAGCGGTTAGCGGATTTTCCGCTGTTTGGCATAAACATACTCCCCCCCTTTGCATGGATTGCAAGATTAGGACGGAAGGGGGGAGCGGAAATGATGCCGACCTCCTTTGGAAAAGTTACGCTGGACACGATCCCGAGAGCATCCAACCGAAAATGGTATTTTGTGCCACCGGAAGGCCGTTCTGGCCGGGAACGAGTCCTGGCACCAAGAGCTCCTGAAACAGATCAGCTCCTAGCACCAGGGCAATCCGCTTTGGACGAAACCAGGTTGCGTCCGATGGCACAATGTTGGCGAAATGTGCCTGGACGCTCTCCGGGATCGTTCTGGCGGGCGTCTTCACATCCACGCCCTCCTCCACCTTAAGCACCGCCTCTCTCATGAAAGTCGCCTCACGGTCGTGGAGGAACACCGTACAGGCCATATCCGCACCGACGCTGGTGACGGATAGCCCGAAAGCCTTTGCCAGGAAAGCGCTGATGCGGCTGATTGGGCTGCACGGGTCCATGAGTGCGGACAGCTGGTACGACGTGACGCCGTTGTTGAGGAAAAGAAAGACGGTGGGAAGCAGCGTAATCCTTTTAAATTCCAGCAGCGACACCAACGAGGTTTACATCGCCGACTGGGGACCTTTGGCTGGTGACGTGATCCGCTCCCTGGCTAGCTCCAAGCGACGCTGAACTGCGGAAGGGGTGCTGGAACGAGAGGCTGCTGGTCGGACCGCCTCGGACAAGTGGAGCAGCGTGTGGTGGTCCTTCTAACATTTTCGGCATTTGTCTTTGCTGCGGCAGGTATCCCCCGAATGTTGGTGTGCCTAGCAATTCGGGCAGTACTTGTTGATAAACACCGCACGCAGCCGCTTGTCAAGCGGCAAACGCAGAAATCTTTTGCATTTCCGCAGGGGGTGGATCCCACTGCAGATACGGCAGCGGAATGATTGTTCACCGCGTGCCCGACGTGAATCCAGAGCCTGTGCCTTCTTGGGTGCCATTCTGTGTAAACAAAAACAAAAGAAAGTGTAAAGAAACATAGGTGTACTCGTATGTTACCCCCTGGACGATGCACACAGGTCGGGAGTACATAGAAAAACATTAGGATTTAGGAACGGAAGTGTCCATAGGGAGTAGGAGTAGTTTGGCAGCGGGTCGCTTTAACACTCCCTGGCTGGTGAGGACATCCACCACCCGGACCTTATTGTCCGAACCAGGATAGGTGACCCTGACACGGCCAAGACGCCACTCTTTGGCTGGGAGATTATCTTCCTTCACGATAACCATATCATCAATCTGAAGATCTCGTGTCGAGGACTGCCACTTGTTGCGCTTGTGGAGCTCTTTTAGATACTCTTCTTTCCAGCGTTTGCAAAATTGCTGATTTAACGCCTTCAACCGTTGCCATCTGTTAATGATGGACGAAGCTGTTTCATTAATTTCTGGCTCGGATATGGAAAGAAGGGGGCCTCCCGTGAGGAAATGACCGGGGGTAAGTGCGAGAAGATCGCTGGGATCCTCTGACATGGGGGAAATGGGCCTGGAATTGAGACACGCTTCGACCTTGGATAGGAGCGTTGAAAGTTCTTCAAACGTATATTTTGTGGCCGACGTGGATTTGTAGAACAGGGCCTTGAAGCTTTTAACCCCTGCTTCCCAGAGCCCCCCCATGTGCGGTGCACTTGGCGGGTTGAAGTGCCAGGACTGACTGGATTTTGCCAGGATGGCGGCTTTAGAGACTTCTACAAATTCGCGTAACAGTATCTTTGAGGCTCCCACAAAGGTTTTTCCATTATCGGAGTAGACGTGACGGGGACAGCCGCGTCGGGCTGCAAATCTCGAGAAAGCCGCAAGAAACTTTTCGAACGTTAAATCACTGGCGGCTTCAAGATGAATCGCTTTGGTACTGAAACATACAAAAACGCACACATACCCCTTAGTAATTAAGCAGGCTCTGCCTGTATAATTCTTTATTTCAAAGGGGCGAAATCCACACCCGTGTGAGTGAATGGCCTGGAGAAAGTGGCTCGATCAACGGGTAGGTCTCCCATAAGTTGCGTTTGGAGTTTCTTACGGTGAATCACACAAACCTTACAGAAGCTAATCACGGATTTGATTAGATTCTTGAGTTTTGGAATCCAGTATTTGGACCGGACGAGGCGCATCGTTAATTGGTTCCCGCCATGAAGCGATATACGGTGAGTAAATTGCACCAGAAGGCGCGAAAATCGAACTTCGTATGGGAGGAGAATCGGATGGCGCTCGTCGTATGTCAAAGTTTCGGAATGACCTAGTCTTCCACATGCTCTCATGATTCCCTTTTGGTCGAGATACGGATTCAGGCTGTAGATGCTGCTTGACCTTTGTATCTGCTTATTTTGGAGAAGACAGCAGTGCTCTTGGGAATAACCTGATTGCTGCGTGAGGATTATCAACCTTTCTTGGGAGTCGAACAATTCCTTGCTGCTAAGCTCACTCGGAAAGGAAAGCGCTTTCCCCCTGCAGCGTTGAGTGAACCTTAGGATGTAGGCCAGGACTCGAAGCGCTCTATGGAGACTCGAAAAACGATCAAGGAAATCGAAATCTGAAGCCTTCTGTGTCATGTTGCATTTGATCGCACGTTGTTCGACCGTGGTATCGTGAGCGATCTCGACTGGAGTTGGCCATTGATCTCTGGGGCTGAGACAGCCACTCGGGCCCATTCCACCACAAGGCGCTGTTGACCAGCTCGTTGGGTGAAACGCCTCTACTTGCCAAGTCGGCTGGATTTTGCTCGGAGCACACATGAGACCATTTTTTGATGTCAACTGACTGCGTGATTTTTGCCACTCTGTTTGTTCCACAAACGTGGTCCAGTTGCAAGAGGAGGTTTGCTCAACCATGCCAGCACGATAGTTGAGTCTGTCCAATAATATGTATCATATTTACTGACAGGTAACTGTCCGTCTGTCCGTATGAATGCAACTTTTTTCGACACCCGTAAAGCTAGAGACTTGAAACTTTGCAATTATGTTTGTCTATAGGCGAGACAGATAAAGTGTCTAGATTGGGTTGCCACGCCTACTAGGAGGCGGGGAAATCAATAAATTCGATTACTGAAAACCGATAAAAAATATTTCTGACATTCTTACAGCTAGAATTACCGAATTTTGCACGAAGATAGCTAGTCATGTCCCTGAAAAAACTGCCTCAAAATTTTGGATGCCACTCCCAATCCTTCCGCCCCCATCCTGCCTGCTCCTTGAAATTGGAAACGTTCATAGTTTTCACATTTTTTGGGCTAGAGCCACCAAATTTTGTGTCAAGATAGATATTGACGTTCCCCAAAAATACGAATCAAAATTTTGGATGACACGCCCCCTGATTCCGCCCCCATCCACCCCTTCTCCTTGAAATTTGAAACGCCTATAGTTTTCAAATATTTTGAGCTAGAGCCACCAAATTTTGTGTCAAGATAGGTAGTGAAGTTTTCCAACAAACTGCATAACAAGTTTAGATGCCACGCCCACACCTTCCGCCCCCACCCCCCGGCGTTTTTAAAACGGTAATGCGTGTATCTTCCACATTTTTTTAACTAGAGTCACCAAATTTGATAGGAAGATATATGGTGACATCTACAAAAGATCTGCATCAAAATTTTGGATGCCACGCCCACCTTTGCCGAACACCATTTAAAATCGGAAATTTCGATATCTCTTACAGTTTTTAAGCTAGAGCCCCTAAATTCGGTAGAAGGATAGATGGCAACATCTAATAAAAATCTGCATACAAACTTTGGATGCCACGCCCACCCAAGCCACCCGCCTTATAAATTTGGAATCGGCTATATCTTTAAGAGTTTTTGAGCTATAGCCTTTAAACTTGGTAGGAAGATAAATAGTGACAGTTAAATCATCTTTCACAGAATTTGGTAGCATGATAGCTGGCGATGATTACCACCAGGCCCACTCCTTTGCAAGCAGACTCCTTACCATCCGTTCTTTTACTGGTATCAAAGTATTCCGCAGTCGGTTGCGTCCGACTGCAACGTTTTTACTTGTTTTTTTTTTCATTTTGTTTTTGTTTTATACTTGTAAAAGTACAATTATTTTGGTACTGGGCGCGGTGGTCCGTATTATCCTTTTTGGCAACTGCCTACTAAGGTACGGTTTGCCACACAATCCACTAGGCAGCTTTTATTGAGTGCATTCCACACTTCTTAGCCTTTCTAGTGGATTGCTACACACCTATTTTACTTTAATAATCGAACTTTTTGCACCCGCAAAATATGTCGCACAGAGTGTGGACAATTTGCCGTCGGTGGGTTGTCGATTATTTTCTCACTTTTCAATTTTAATATTCGAACTTTTTGCACCCGCAAATATGCCACACAGAGTGTGGGCAAATTGCCGTAGGTGGGTTGTCGATTATTTTTTTTCACTTTTTATACGGCAATCAAACGTTTTTCACCCGCAAAATGTCACACAGTGTATGAACCAATTGCCGCCGGTATATTGTTGATTCCTTTTATTTCAATTATTTCATTATTTTATTTCGACATTCGCAACTTTCTGTGCTGTATTTATGTGAACGTGGACACATCACTAACAAACACTTATATAGTTGCTTTTTTTTTATTTATTTTATTTTTCTTTTCTTTTTTTCTCTTTTTTTTGTTCTTCGCAACTTTTGTGTTGTTATATGTGTGTGAACCCGTCACTAACATACACTTTTATATTTGCACTTTTTTTGTTTTATTTGTTATTCGAGTTTGAACATAGCACAACACCTCACCGCGATCATTTCACATTTTGCACTTAATTTACTAATCGGGTCTACTCTCCGAAGAGAGGACTGCTCGGGCGCAAGTTATGGCAGTCATAATGACTACCTTAACAATATGATGAACATCCTAGGTATCCTGCGAGGAATGTAAGGTTCTGCGAGTCTTCAATAAATACGCAAGTTGGATTTGGATATGGATTGTGTTTTATTCAAGAGGTTAAGCAAGTGACGTTTATGGAACGTATAGTTCTGTTCAAGTCGTCGTCCGAATTGGATCTAACTCGGTGTGGTTTTTGGTGGCCGCTCATCGACCCAGCGTCGCGCCCTTTCCAGTGTGGCAGCGGAAATGGCGAAACAAATGGCGAAAACGGTCAGCGCTTAGCCAGCGCGATCAATGCAACGTTGTCGTTGTGCGCTTAGTGCTGGTGCTGCAGTTTCGGGTGACAACATTGTTGTTGCGCTCGAAACGCTTATCGCATACGACGAAACGGGGTGTCCGGTTACATCGCTTGAAGAGAAGTAACCACTTGAAGAGAAACTGTGTGTGGCCACTTGGTGTGCGGTCTGTGAGGGACAAGGGGGTATGTGCGGGGCGAGGGTGGTGTACGGTGTTAACTTATATATAAAAAAATATTTTTTTATATAAAATAAAATTAAGTAAAATAACTTCACTAAGTTACGTTATTTTTCAAAAGGAGGGAGATGTAGTATGCACATATATCGATGGTGCACTGTATTAAATGTACCCTAAACAGTAACACTTTGTTGCTGTATAAACATAACACAAAAAGGCAACGACACTTTGTCGTTGCATAAACATATTCGGACATACGCTTTCAAGTACATTTCAAGTACTCTTCAAGCGCACCAAAATATGATCCTAAAAGAATTAGGCAGCGTCAGCATGTGTCCCATGCATTGACCGCTTAAGTATATATGTGCATAACACACTCTGCCCGCAGCGACGTATCCGTCGTTCATATGTATATATTCGTTTTATATGTTTTATATACGCTTATATAGTATACAAACGGCTGCGCTGCCACCCAAAGCAGCGTACAGCCCACTTGTTAGCTAACGATATGTTGAAGTCCACGTTGTAAAATCATTGAGAATAAAGCAATCGGAGCGATAACAACAGTCGCTCCGATCTGAAACACAAAGGCCCAACATTACACTACAATGACCGATATCAATAAAGCTGCGTAAGCGGCTATATGATGATGTTGGACCGAGTTTATTTGGTTGGCCAAATCTTCTTTGTTGAGTGCTGCCAGTTTTAGCTGTAAGTCGTCCAGATCCATGTCTTCTTGTACCTTGTACTCCGATGTGTTGGTTTTAGTTGACGGTACATTAGTGGTGTTTGACATGTTGATGTCACCAAAGCGGGCGTAGCTTTTCCTCACTTGACTTATTATACCCCTAACCCATAAAATGGGTAAAAATGGTATAATGGTTTTGTGCAAAAGTATGTAACAGGCAGAAGGAAGCATCTCCGACCCCATAAAGTATATATATTATTGATCAGCATCAACAGCCGAGTCGATATAGCCATGTCCGTCCGTCTGTCCGTCTGTCTGTATGTATGAACGCGTCGATCTCAGAGACTACAAGAGCTAGAGACGTCAGATTTTGAATATAAGTTCTCATACACCATGAGCGGAACAAGTTTGTTTCAAATTATAGATAACTATTCTGGTTTCCGATACACACATGTGATCGATTACAAAAAATCTCGAATTTGGAAAATGTTAAAATAGGGATTGAAATAATGGTTAACGATATAACTTTTCTGAAAATTTCATCGAAATCGGTTGAGAAACACCAGAGATATCGAAGACTGAAGTTTAGGTCACAGATGCATACAGAATATGACTGTTCGCGTTAAGTATAGGGTATAGGGTTCGGGGTATCTCCTAGTCGGGAAATCTCGACTAGAGCCTTCTTACTTGTTTTTTTTTATTTAATTTTATTTTATTTAAATATTCATAGTGCTACAAGTTTTACACTTTTAAATTAATGCACTAGTCACAATCAGGTTTTTCATTAAAAATTGTTAAACTTAACTTTAAGAAACTATAATTACAATTTAAAACTTAAAATACTAAACAAATCACATCAAAAAGCAAACATTTAAAACATTTAAAACAATTATTCTTATAAATTACTTTCAAATTTTGGAAATACATGCCTATTAAAGATTAGATGGTAATATTTTGATTTTTTAAATGACTTTTCAATTTATTATTAAACAATGGTGCGCTACTAATTGTCTTCAAATAAGGTGGTAACTGATTCCAAAGTCGGACAGCCCAGATAAAGAAATGTATATTTGAACAAGAGAGTTTGGTTCTAAAGCAGGCAATGTTATTGGTCCTCTGCGACAGATTGAAACGCAACTTCTCAAACAAGTAATCTGGAGTCTTAGTAAAAATAATTTACAAAAAATTTCTATGCCATACATTAAGACTGGAATGATTAATGCTTTTGCAACCGTCATTCTAATGTTGATTGGCAAAAATGGTTGTGCCAAAGACAGTTGGCGTAGGACACCGTATGTCTTGCCTACAGCTTTGTTTGTATGGTCTCTCCAGGAGAGAGTATTGTGTATTGTAATGCCTAAGTTATCTGCCTTATATACATAGCTATACTTTTTGTAGATGACGGTATCAAAAGTACTGATGCTAATGTCTACGTTGCGTGCAGTACAGCCAGATGAAAACGATAGGAGTCCGGTGTCTTCTAGTCGTATTGTAGATGGTGTTCCGTTGCATACGGCTTGTAGTTCCATTGCAGAATGTGTTGCAAAGATCCAGTTATTCGGTTGGTGTGTTTTTTTCTATACCATTCTTGTTGCTCTGTGCGTTGTTTGGCACATCGTTGGTGTCTTATTGTTAAAGAGTTGGAACTCGCATCTGTTGTTCACATTAAACACAGATTGATGATCAAAGCATATGTATTCTTCGTTAGGTAATGTAAGACAGCGGTGTAGATCATCGTGTGTAAGTCCCATGAATTGATCCCTGTGGTTGTTTACACCTATGATCGGCGTTTTTAGCTCGAACAATCTCCAACTAGTAGAGTTCCACACAGGAATAGGCACAATATTAAACAGTTCTAATATTGATGTTGACACTAGTGGTAATATTACTCTGAATATCTCATGAGAGTCGGTGGATGTGCCTTCTGCTCGCATAATTCTGTATAGTTGAATTACGTTGGATGAAGTCACGGGTAACATTTGATCTGATGGCAAATGATCCCGGATTTGGTCCAAGTGATCCCTTAGTTGTTTAGGGGAAATCAATGTTGGGCTTATAGTGTGGTGGCGAACTCCAGTTAGTACGTCCACTATTTCCGATTGCATGCGCTGAAGAGTAGCTGCTAGCAATGTTAATTGAGTCGTTAATGCCAAGTAGTTTTCTGTCAGACGTGCGCCAGTGTACTTTCCTCTGCTTGGCTAATGGCAGCTACTTGTTGTTCAAGTAGTCTTAGCCGCTTGTCCGATGTAGACCTTGTTTTCTTGACAACGTTAATGGTTGAACCAAGTACTGAGGTTTGATTTCTCATCAGGGTCAGTAAGAATTCCTCGTTGGTTTGTACCTTCTTTATGACCTTAGTCATTTTATTAGCGTATTCCGAGTCTAATACTCCAAATAGACTGTTCGCAATATTACCCACTGCATCAAATGGGGAGCGTCGTTTGCGAGTATATTGCATGAGTGAGTTTGCCATTTGCAATTCATCATACAAGTGTTGATAGTGCTGTGATATAGCATCACATGTGTGTATGTTGTTTAGTTCTGGGCATATGTATTGGAACTCCTTTATGCCTGAATTAAATGTCTTCATGTCTCGCCAGTATGGGTCCAATTCATAGTATACAACCATGGTCCAGTCGGATATTGCTCTCATCGCTGTTCCAATTTTTTCGTAATATACCTCTGGCTTCGTGTCGAACCTCTGCTTCGTTGAGAAGGCGTTTCTTGGCCATCTCCTCTGGAAAGATTGGCGCAAGCCTGTTTATGGGGAGCTTGTAGATGCCTGAGGCGGTTTTCACGTCAACCACTCGTACATGACTATCAAGCCCTGGATAAGTTTTTACAATGCGTCCAATTGGCCAAGTCATCACAGGTATGTTGTCTTCTTTGATTAGGACAAGCATGCCATCCTTGATATTGGGATTGATGGTTTTCCACTTGTGTCTGGCTTGTAGCTCTTGCAAGTAGTCTTCTGACCATTGCTTCCAGAATCCTTGCTTGATTCTGGATACTAATTCCCAACGTTTCAGTAAGGATTTTTCATCGCGGGCGGCGTTGACATCGGGAGGAGCAGTGAGCGCTTCACCAATCAGGAAGTGCGCTGGTGTGAGAGCAGTGGTGTCCGTGGTCATTTGACATCGGTGTGATTGGCCGTGAATTCAAGATTGCTTCAATTTCGATGATGACCGTGTTTAATTCCTCAAATGTTAGAGTTGCAGTGTTGGTAGTGGTAACCAGCAGTCGCTTTGCAGACTTGACTGAAGTTCCCATAGACCTCCAAGCGATGGCGCTCTTGGCGGGATGAATTTGAACGCCACTTGTTTCTTGTTGCAGTGATTGATGATCTCTGCTTGAGCCCTTTCACCAAAGATTGTTCCTTCCAGTTCCTTCAACTGGTTGTTTGCTCCAATAAAGTTAGTGGCATTGTCACAATGAATTGTTTGACATTTGCCGAGGCGGCTTAAGAAGCGCCGAAAGCTCCCAAAAAGGCGTTTGTCGTCAGATCGCTGACCAACTCAAGGTGTACCGCCTTTGTAGAGAAGCAGCAGAATACGGCTATGTATGCCTTATCTGGTCTTTTTCCTCGGATTTTATGATGATGGTCTGCAGAAATCTACACCTGTAGTAAGAAAGGGGCGTGTTGGTGTTACTCGGTTGGCTGGCAAATTGCCCATAATTTGGTTCATTAATTTTGGCCTTGCCTTGTTGCATTGTGAATGATGTTTCTTGACATTGTTTTATCGTTGAGGATCCAATATTGCTGTCTTGCAGTTGCTCGTAAAGGCCCATTCCCAGCAAAAAAATTTCAATTATGAAAAGTGCTCAATTATTTCGTTAGGTTCCACATAAAGTTAGTGTGACCAGCTGTGCCAAATATATGTCATTTTTTATATGGCAAAATGTAAATATTTGTTGGTCACATTATTTGATTATTGATGATTGTGACAACAAATTGTAAACAATAAAATAAAAAACATGGAAAATTGTGATTTCTTGGTGGCATTAGCTGCTTTCATGATTCTAAGGAGAAGGAGGAAAGCTAATGAGCTAAACCGAGTCTTGCCGCGCCGTAAATGTTGGTTGAACCCATATTTACTAAAAAGGGGTGAAAAGGGTCGCTTTAAAAACGATGTAAGTCTTGAGATAGCTTGTACATATGTATGTAAATTATCTTATACATTTTTAATAGTTTCAGAATATGATATACACCCCAGCTGCGTTTTACCAAAATTTTCACATGGATGAGAGGTGTTTTAATTGGCTATTCAATTTGGTAGAGCCGCAATTGGTGCCGAAAATGAATACTCGTCCTGATGCGATACCATTGAAAGCCAAGTTTGCAATGGTTTTAGAGTGAGTATGTTAATAATGTAATTGAAAATACACAGTGAACATATGGTACAACGTATTTTAGATATTTTGCGACTGGAGATCTGCAATGCCATATTAGCTCTATATACCGCATTAGTCCGCAACATGTTGGTCGAACGATTGACCTCGTATGTAATGCTATTTGCATTGTTTTAAAAGACGAGATTCCAATTTGGACACAGGCAAATATGTTAATGTGGGCCAACGATTTTATGACCAAGTGGAACTTTCCAAACACAGTTGGCGCAATTGATGGCAAGCACATAGCCATAGTAAAACCAACAAACAGTGGCAGCGCCTTCTACAATTATAAAGTAAGTTACACAACATGAGAATTTACGCATTTATATAATGGAATCAATTATTTTTTCATCTAGGGTTTTTTTTTCCATTATTCTAATGGCTGTTTGCGACTCATCTTGTCGCTTTACCTACATTGATGTTGGTGCTTACGGAAGCGAAGGCGATATGAGCGCCTTCTCACATTGCTCGCTTGGGAAAGCAATTTTGGCAGATAATCTACATTTTCCGCCAGACAGCGTTCTCAATGGAGTTGACACACCATATTTTATTGTTGCAGACGATGCGTTTCCTCTACACAAGAGGATTATGAAGCCATACGGGTCGCGCTCACTCAGCGTGCCAGAACGTATTTTTAATTATAGACTCAGCCGAGGTCGCCGTTGCATTGAAATGCATTTGGCATTTTGAGCGCCAAATGGATGGCTGTGCAAATGACTTTGAGGTGTCACCCTGAAAGAGCAAAAAAAATAGCTTCAGCCTGCTGTTATCTGCACAACTTGCTCATGCGCCTAAATCCAATTGATTATAGGTCTCAGGATCAAGAGGCGTATCAAGTTGAAAGTACTCCTGATCTTGGGTCGGATAGCATTAGGGGACGCCTGGAGGATTATCCAAAATTTGTTAGAAATAACATAAAGGAATATGTTACCTCAAGCGAAGGTTCCGTTCCTTGGCAAAATAATTTTGCTGGTGTTTTGAATTAAATAAAACATTGAATTGCATTATAACTTCATCTTTGTTGTTTATCTTTTTCATAATCTTTTATTTTGGAATATATTAAATTGGTGATTTCGACTTCCACATCAGTGGCTAAGTTAGGCGAAAGTCGACTTAATAGAGTATTCCAAAATAGAAATATAAGGCGATTTTCTATTTTTGGGGCATTTAAGTACTTATCAATAATGCCCACCAGTTGCTGATCACTGTGCTCTAACTCCTTTGTCTTGGGCTTTTTTTTTGTAACTATACGCACTGGATGTGCTGGGCTCGTTGTCAACTGTTGCGCTACTTTCGTCGAATAAGAACTCCAAAGAGTCTGCAGCCGGCGACGCCAAAGGTGTAGAGCAACTTGCCGCGCTCTCACTTTCAGCGAAATCGCTTGAGATAGTCCACCTTTCCGCAGCCAAACTTGGCAAAAAATCCATATATTGGGCGAATTCCCAGTCGACGGCGTCCCCAACACTCTGCTGCTTCTGCTGGGTTCCACCAGCGCTTCCACTTTTTAACTTTTTACCACGGTGGTAACGCAGGCTGTCTTTAAGTGCGTTCCACGCAGTCTTGCATTCGGCAGCTAAAATATGATATGTTTTTAAAATAAATGCTTATTATAAAAGTAAGCAATCAACTCACCATCTTTATTTATTTCGGTGCCAACACATTCCCAGGCACTTCTTATGGCTATTTGGTCCGAATATTTTTTGGATTTAATGTTCCAAATGGCTTCATTTTTTTTAACCGCATTATTTAAATCGATTTTATCTTCGCGAATGAAGCTTTGAAAACGTTTTCTCTTCATATTTTCTTGTGCGTCCATTTTAAATGCTGCCCGGAATAATTGTAAGCCTGCAATTGCATTTTTAAGAACAGCTGATTATGGAATCCACAATGTTCCACTATCGCAACTATCGATTAAGTTTTCTGATGCTTGCTGGGAATTTAAAAACGGAACGCAGGCTGGAAAATTTCTGACTACTGTTTTTTTTATATAGAGTTGCACATAAAAATTCCGTTTCGGAGCTGCTGGGAATAGGCCTTTAGGTATCAATTAAATGGTTTGGTACAAAACGAAAACGCTTCACTCACCCGGTTACAATTGTTTTATTTTTGGGTATTTGTAGTGTGGACTTGTAGTGGTGTATGTTGTAGTATGTAGTGGTATGCTCTATGTGATGATTCTGTCTGTTTGTGTATATGTGTAAGAAGTTGGGAAGCATCCAGTACATAAACTGACTGCTAAAAGGCGTCGCAACTGGCACTTGTAACCAGGTGGACTACGGAGAAATAATGAGTGTTTCTTGTTGGTTTTACAAAGAACACTGATTTTATTAACGAAAAAGTAACAATATTTATAGGTAAAAATAGCTTAGTTTACAGTTGTGTAGTATCAATTAGAATTAGGTTATTGTGTGCTCAGCAGTTGCTTGCAATGCAGAGTAGCATATTTAGCAACTGCCGGGTTGGCTGACCGCTACTATTGCGACATATATTGTGCATTGTGCAGTCAGCGATATTCTGTGTGTTCAGCATAATTTGGTGTTGCTTACAGTTTTATTGTGTCAATAAATGTAAAGTGTTGTGTATGGTCTTGACCTAGTTTTACATGTGTTAATTATTTGTGTGTTATTGTTACAATGTCATGTGCAGTTATTTGATGTCTTATAATATAAATGTGTGCTGACTTGTATACGACTGAACATTCTCCCGGCCGTTGAAACGGTTTTCAACCATCCTCTAAGTCCAGTGTAAATCGTCTTGGGGATGCTGATGGAGCGGATAAATCGATGGCCTCATTCCTTGTGGTTGTGGGTTGAAAGGTCCATAGGCGTTGCTTCCGCATTGCATAGGCGCACACTACAATGACCGATATCAATAAAGCAGCGTAAGCGGCTATATGATGGTGTTTGACCAAGCTTATTTGGTTGGATATATCTTCTTTGTTGAGTGCGGCCAGTTTTAGCTGTAAGTCGTCCAGATCCTTGTCGTCTTGCACCTTGTACGTCGATATGTTGATTTTTGTTGACGGTACATTAGTGGTGTTCGGCCTGTTGATGTCTCCAAAGCGGGCGTAGATTTTCCTCACTTGACTTATGACGGTACCAAAGGTACTGATGCTAATGTCTACATTGCGTGCAGTACAGCCAGATGATAGCGACAGTAATCCGGTGTTTTCTAGTTGTATTGTAGATGGTGTACCATTGCATACGGCTTGTAGTTCCATTGCAGAATTAGGTAATGTAAGACAGCGGTGTAAATCATCGTGTGTAAGTCCCATGAATTGATCCCTGTGGTTGTTTACACCTATGATCGGCGTTTTTAGCTCGAACAATCTCCAACTAGTAGAGTTCCACACTGGAATTGGCACCATATTAAACAGTTCTAATATCGATGTTGACACTAGTGGTAATATTACTCTGAATATCACATGAGTGTCGGTGGCTGTGCCTTCTGCCCGCATAATTCTGTATAGTTGAATTATGTTGGATGAAGTCACGGGTAACATTTGATCTGTTGGCAAATGATCCCGGATTTGGTCCAAGTGATCCCTTAGTTGCTTAGGGGAAATCAATATTGGGCTTATTGTGTGGTGGCGAACTCCAGTTAGTACGTCCACTATTTCCGATTGCATGCGCTGAAGAGTAGCTGCTAGCAATGTTAATTGAGTCGTTAATGCCAAGTAGTTTTCTGTCAGACGTGCGCCAGTGTACTTTCCTCTGCTTTGGCTAATGGCAGCTACTTGTTGTTCAAGTAGTCTTAGACGCTTGTCCGATGTAGACCTTGTTTTCTTGACAACGTTAATGGTTGCGTCAAGTACTGAGGCTTGATTTCTCATTAGGGTCAATAAGAATTCCTCGTTGGTTTGTACCTTCTTTATGACCTTAGTCATTTCATTGGCGTAGTCCGAGTCTAATACTCCAAATAGACTGTTCGCAATATTACCCACTGCATCAAATGGAGAGCGGCGTTTGCGATTATGTTGCATGAGTTCGTTAGCCATTTGCAGTTCATCATACAAGTGTTGATAGTGCTGTGATATAGCATCACATGTATGTATGTTGTTTAGTTCTGGGCATATGTATTGGAACTCCTTTATGCCTGAATTAAATGTCTTCATGTCTCGCCAGTATGGTTCCAATTCATAGTATACAACCATGGTCCAGTCGGATATTGCTCTCATCGTTTCTCCAATTTTTTCGTAGTACACCCCTGGCTTCGTGTCGTACCTTGTCACCGATACTGACTGTGTCAGTAGCATTAGAAGCAGGACTAGCAACGACGAGGTTATCGTTGGCGACATTAGTCGTTTCCGTTGGGCGACCGGCGCGTCATTGTTATCCGTGTCCTCTGCTTCGTTGAGAGGGCGTTTTTTGGCCATCTCCTCTGGAAAGATTGGCGCAAGCCTGTTTATGGGGAGCTTGTAGATGCCTGAGGCGGTTTTCACGTCAACCACTCGTACATGACTATCAAGCACTGGATAAGTTTTTACAATGCGTCCCATTGGCCAAGTCATCAGAGGTATGTTGCCTTCTTTGATTAGGACAAGCGTGCCTTCCTTGATATTGGGATTGATGGTTTTGCACTTGTGTCTGGCTTGTAGCTCTTGCAAGTATTCTTCTGACCATTGCTTCCAGAATTCTTGCTTGATTCTGGATACTAATTCCCAACGATTCAGTAAGGATTTTTCATCGCGGGCGGCGTTGACATCGGGAGGAGCAGTGAGCGCTTCACCAATCAGGAAGTGCGCTGGGGTGAGAGCAGTGGTGTCCGTGGTCATTTGACATCGGTGTGATTGGCCGTGATTTCAAGATTGCTTCAATTTCGAGGATGACCGTGTTTAATTCCTCAAATGTTAGAGTTGCAGTGTTGGTAGTGGTAACCAGCAGTCGCTTTGCAGACTTGACTGCAGCTTCCCATAGACCTCCAAACGATGGCGCTCGTGGCGGGATGAATTTGAACGCAACTTGTTTCTTGTTGCAGTGATTGATGATCTCTGCTTGAGCCCTTTCACCAAAGATTGTTCCTTCCAGTTCCTTCAACTGGTTGTTTGCTCCAATAAAGTTAGTGGCATTGTCACAATGAATTGTTTGACATTTGCCGCGGCGGCTTAAGAAGCGCCGCAGAGCTCCCAAAAAGGCGTTTGTCGTCAGATCACTGACCAACTCAAGGTGTACCGCCTTTGTAGAGAAGCAGCAGAATACGGCTATGTATGCCTTATCTGGTCTTTTTCCTCGGATTTTATGATGAATCCAGATTGGTCCGCAGTAATCTACACCTGTAGTAAGAAAGGGGCGTGTTGGTATTACTCGGTCGGCTGGCAAATTGCCCATAATTTGGTTCATTAACTTGGGTCTTGCCTTGTTGCATTTCACGCAATTGTAAATGATGTTTCTTGACATTGTTTTATCGTTGAGGATCCAATATTGCTGTCTTGCAGTTGCTCGTAAGGCTTGGGCACCGCAATGCATATTGTCTTCATGCAGTTCTCGCAATATCATTTTTACTATTGGATCGTTGTAGGGCAGAAAAATCTGTTGCTTTGCATTGTAAGGGAGTGGGGCTTGATCCAATCTGCGCCAACTCGCATAAGTCCGTCTGAACCTTGTAAGGGGGACAGTGATGAAATGGAACTCTTTTTGTCTACCATGTTGTGACGCTGCAACGATTTTAGGTCAGCAGCAAATTCAACTTGTTGTATTGTCCGTAAGATTACGTTGCGAGCGTGATCCAATTCCTTGATGCACAGCGTGGAAGTTGCTGATCTGTATTTTTTGTAACAGAAGCGCAACATATAAGCCACAATGCGTTGTAACTTGTGAAATGAATTGCTGTGTCTACAAGTGTATAATTCTTCACCTATTGTAGACGGAGATATTGCCAAACTTACATGTTTGGTTTTTCTTTCCAAGTTGCTCGGTGTGATAACGGGTAGGGCTGACCATTTGTCTGGAGAGCCATGCAGAAACAGTGGTCCATAGAGCCATAGGTTGTGCTCGGGTAATTTTCGTGCCGATATTCCTCTTGACAGTACATCTGCTGCGTTGTTGGCCGATGAGACATGGCGCCATTGAGTTTGACTTGTCAAGGCCTGAATTTTTGCTATTCGGTTTGCCACAAATGTGTGATATGTTGAGGCAGCTGCATTGATCCATGATAAAACTACAGTAGAATCTGACCAAAAGTATGCTGGCACGGTGTTGCTGTCGAGGTCTAGATCGCGTCGAACCCTCTCAGCAAGCTCAGCACCCAATAGTGCTGCACAAAGCTCCAGTCGAGGGAGTGACTGTTTTGCTGTTGGAGCCACTCGAGATTTTGAACATAGTAGACGCACAGATATTTGCTTATTTCTGTACGTTGCGCGTACATATATTGCGGCGCCATATGCGCGCTCTGACGCATCGACAAAGGTGTGCAATTCTTTTGTGATTGGAGTCTTACCATTATAGATATGCCTTGGAATTTGCATTGAATTCAGGCTCTGCAACTCCTCTCGATTATCCTTCCATTCGTTTTGAAGATTTCAAGGTAACTCGTCGTCCCAATCAAGCTTTAATTCCCAGAGCTGTTGCATAACAATTTTAGCCTTTACTACGACTGGGGCGAACAAGCCTAGGGGGTCGAAGATCTGTGCCAACTCTGAGCAGACTGCACGTTTTGTAATCCTTGTTGCTGTACTGCTGTGAGTGCGACCACCAAGTTGATCCTTTTTGGTCATCCAAATAAGGATCAATGTTTTCACGCTGTAATGTTCCAGTGTTTCTCCGAGCTTCACATCGGTCACTATGTCTTCTTTCGGAATTCTTTGCAATATTTGTTCATTGTTTGAACACCATTTGCGCAGCTTAAATCCCGATGGCTGAAGGATTGTTGAACTTGAATCGCTTCTATGATTGAATCGGTGCCAGTAAGGCAATCATCCACATAAAAGTCACGTTTTAGTGCCTTTGCACCCATCTGGAATCTTTCCATATTCTTGGTTGCCAGATGATCCAAACATTTTATTGCTAAAAATGGTGCGGATTTTGTGCCATATGTGACTGTTTTTAACCGGTAGTACTTGATCTCTTCTGATGAGTTGTTGCGCCATACAATCAGTTGATGAAACTGATTTTCCGGATTGATCCATACTTGACGATACATTTTTTCAATGTCAGCAGTAAACACATATCTATGTGTTCTGAATCGTAGCAGGATAGACATTAGCTCGCTTTGCACCGTGGGGCCTGTTTTGTTGTAGTGCTGTCCGGCTTCAATACGCAATGATGCGGAATTACGTAATGATTTTTTGGGATTTGTTGAGGTGACACTTGTTTCATGTGTCCTAACTTCTCATACTCCGCCATGAAAGCTGCGTACTGCTTCCACGTGTCTGCAGAGGTTCTGCGCTCTAACGATAAGAACCGTTTGGTCGCAATTTCCATGGAGTCTCCCAGGGCTGAACAATGTTCAGAAAATGGGAGTTTGACGATAAATCTGCCGTCCACCGCCAATTGTAAGTGCTCTAAGAAGTGAGTCTCACAATGCGCTTCAATGGGTGTTCGTGGTTTCTCTGTTGACTCCATGCTATCCAGTGTCCAAAATCGTTCCATTAACTCATTTGTTTCTTCATTTGTTGCTGCTGCGCAAATGGCTGACGATTTACTTGCAGCATTTATTTTTTCTGCAATGATCCAACCAAACTCAGTTTGTTGCATCATTGGACCAGAATGGAACAATCTATGCTGTTGTGGGAGCAATATTGAAAAACAGTGCTCTGCTCCAATCAACATATCGATTTTGCCTGGTTTGTTGAAGTTAGGGTCCGCAAGTGGTCGATTGCTCGGCATGCGCCAATCGGTAATATTGATCGACTGGGCGGGTTGATACGAGATTATATGGGGTAGTACAAATGCTTCCACCCGCATAGTAAAATTGCTGTGTAGTGATTTAACTATGACATTCACCCGAGCCTTGCTGACTCTTGGCTGTCCTCCGATGCCTTCAATCCGGAGTGTTGTGTCGTGACGTTTTAGTGCCAACATTTTTACTAGTCTTTCAGAGATAACGTTGATCCAGAGTCCAGTAATGCCTTGAATGTGGCCTGTTGTCCATTATTTGCTTGTACAGCTACCTTTGCTGTTGCGAGTAGATTGTAATTCTGATTGTTCGCAGATGTGTGGCTCTGCTGCTGCTGATGCTTTTTGTTGCATTTAAAACAGCTGAAGTTGCTTGTGCACGACTTCGTTTTATGGTCATTTTTGAAGCAGTTGACGCATAGTTTTTGTCCTTGCACCCAATTTAGGCGCTCGCTAATTGATTTAGCGCGAAAATCGTCACATTTAGATAAATAGTGACTTGTCTTTTTGCAATAAAGACATCCTCCTTTTTGAAATTTGCAGATGCCTTTTTCACAGTAGCCATAACTCGAACTCTCTGTTCTAAGAACTGGAGCATGGTGTCCAGTGGCTGGATTTCCTTCGTATTACCAAATGATTGTTCATAGAGTGTTTTATTTGCGCCGTCCAGTTTATTACTTAGGATGGCAATGATGATTGGATCCCATGTTGAAATGTCAATCCCGAGTCCCTTCAGTGAAGCTAAGGACACTATGGCGGTGATGTGCAGCTCCTTTAAAGATTTTACATCGTCGCTGCAGGTTTGTTGCAGCAGAAGGCGATTAAATATCCTAGATGCGATATCTCTAGGATTGTTGTAGGCATCTACTAAAATCTCCCATGCGTAAAGATAGTTTTCTTCCTTAAGATCGATGTGACGGATTAATCTTTCCGCCTCTCCGACTACGCTGGTTTTTAAATACCACATCTTGCGTATGGTTGGCATGTTTGTTTCATGTATCATACATGAAAACATATCAAAGAATTGTGTGCATTTGAGAGTATCACCATCAAATTTTGGAATGGAAATACGCGGCAGATTGATGTTTTCGGCGCACATACTGCTTGAGTTCCCTGTAAGTGCATTCCGTACATCAGCCTCTGCCTTGAGATATTCGTAGCCAATCTCTTTCGGGTCCTCAAATTCCTCGTATATTTGGAAATAGACCTCTTGAGTTTTTGCCCATAATGACTTAACCATCTCTGCATTAAGGGGCTTGTGTTGAAAGGCTCGATTCAATGATGCAATCATCGCCTTTTGCCGACGGCACAATGCCATTAACTTAGCATTTGTGCTTGCTCGGGCATTTAGTGCAGCTATGACGGTCTTTGGTTCCGTCATGTTGCTGGTAGACTGATCTGCAATGTCAGCCTGTTCCAAGCAGTAAGTTCTGTTCTGCTCTACCATGGCAGCGACTTCTTCGAAGAACTTGAAGTATCTATGAGACTCCTCTAAGTTCAATGAGTTCCTGATCACCTCGTGGTTGTCTTTAAAAACAGTCCACTTTTCCTCTAGAATCGAGGTCCTGGCTTGATAGTAGCCAGGTTTTGCTTTCCGATCAGCTGGGTCCTTTTTGCTGTTCCTGACTAGCCTTGAAATCTCCTGGCTTATCTCGTCCTGCGCAGCTAGGACCTCTTCCAACATAATTGATTTGTCTGTACTCATTATTGTCGCCTTGTTGACAATTTAAGAGTTAGCAGAACCAATTTGTATATGTCGTCCTTAACTCCTGATTATTCCTGACCCGTTGGAAGTGTTTTATTCGCTCTGGTGAGCTGGATACGCTTCGATTCGCAACCGTGATGTGGTCAAGGAATAAGGAGTTTTTATTTTTGTTGTAGAAAGGATCCTTGTGTGGAGTCCTTCGTCGGGGTCACCAAAATGTTTGTGTATATGTGTAAGAAGTTGGGAAGCATTCAGTACATAAACTGACTGCTAAAAGGCGTCGCAACTGGCACTTGTAACCAGGTGGACTACGGAGAAATAATGAATGTTTCTTGTTGGTTTTACAAAGAACACTGATTTTATTAACGAAAAAGTAACAATATTTATAGGTAAAAATAGCTTAGTTTACAGTTGTGTAGTATCAATTAGAATTAGGTTATTGTGTGCTCAGCAGTTGCTTGCAATGCAGAGTAGCATATTTAGCAACTGCCGGGTTGGCTGACCGCTACTATTGCGACATATATTGTGCATTGTGCAGTCAGCGATATTCTGTGTGTTCAGCATAATTTGGTGTTACTTACAGTTTTATTGTGTCAACAAATGTAAAGTGTTGTGTATGGTCTTGACCTAGTTTTACATGTGTTAATTATTTGTGTGTTATTGTTACAATGTCATGTGCAGTTATTTGATGTCTTATAATATAAATGTGTGCTGACTTGTATACGACTGAACACTGTCGAAAAAGAGAATATGTTTAATAATGTTTTTTCTTTTTTTATAATATAAAAAAGCTAATGATAACGATGTGAGTAAGTCGGCGTATGTTCAATTCTTATTTTTTCATTGTTTTTTTATTATGCTATTTTTTCATTTTGTTTTTGTTTTATACTTGTAAAAGTACAATTATTTTGGTACGTATTATCCTTTTTGGCAACTGCCTACTAAGGTACGGTTTTCCACACAATCCACTAGGCAGCTTTTATTGAGTGCATTCCACTCTTCTTAGCCTTTCTAGTGGATTGCCACACACCTATTTTACTTTAATAATCGAACTTTTTGCACCCGCAAAATATGTCGCACAGAGTGTGGACAATTTGCCGTCGGTGGGTTGTCGATTATTTTCTCACTTTTCAATTTTAATATTCGAACTTTTTGCACCCGCAAATATGCCACACAGAGTATGGGCAAATTGCCGTAGGTGGGTTGTCGATTATTTTTTTTCACTTTTTATACGGCAATCAAACGTTTTTCACCCGCAAAATGTCACACAGTGTATGTACCAATTGCCGCCGGTATATTGTTGATTCCTTTTATTTCAATTATTTCATTATTTTATTTCGACATTCGCAACTTTCTGTGCTGTATTTATGTGAACGTGGACACATCACTAACAAATACTTATATAGTTGCACTTTTTTGTTCGGGCGCCAGTTATGGCAGTCATAATGACTACCTTAACAATATGATGAACATCCTAGGTATCCTGCGAGGAATGTAAGGTTCTGCGAGTCTTTAATAAATACGCAAGTTGGATTTGGATATGGATTGTGTTTTATTCAAGAGGTTAAGCAAGTGACGTTTATGGAACGTATAGTTCTGTTCAAGTCGTCGTCCGAATTGGATCTAACTCGGTGTGGTTTTTGGTGGCCGCTCATCGACCCAGCGTCGTGCCCTTTCCAGTGTGTCAGCACATTCCAGCATTGTGGCAGCGGAAATGGCGAAACACTTAGACTGGTCAGCGCTTAGCCAGCGCGATCAATGCAACGTTGTCGTTGTGCGCTTAGTGCTGGTGCTGCAGTTTCGGGTGACAACATTGTTGTTGCGCTCGAAACGCTTATCGTTCACAACGCAGTGCGGGCATACGACGAAACGGGGTGTCCGGTTACATCGCTTGAAGAGAAACTGTGTGTGGCCACTTGAAGAGAAGTTATGAGTTGGTGTGCGGTCTGTGAGGGACAAGGGGGTATGTGCGGGGCGAGGGTGGTGTACGGTGTTAACTTATATATATAAAAAAATATTTTTTTTATATAAAATAAAATTAAGTAAAATAACTTCACTAAGTTACGTTATTTTTCAAAAGGAGGGAGATGTAGTATGCACATATATCGATGGTGCACTGTATTAAATGTACCCTAAACAGTAACACTTTGTTGCTGTGTAAACATAACACAAAAAGGCAACGACACTTTGTCGTTGAATAAACATATTCGGACATACGCTTTCAAGTACATTTCAAGTACTCTTCAAGCGCACCAAAATAAGATCCTACAAGAATTAGGCAACGTCAGCATGTGTCCCATGCATTGACCGCTTAAGTATATATGTGCATAACACACTCTGCCCGCAGCGACGTATCCGTCGTTCATATGTATATATTCGTTTTATATGTTTTATATACGCTTTTTTAGTATACAAACGGCTGCGCTGCCACCCAAAGCAGCGTATAGCCTTCTTGTTAGCTTACGATATGTTTAAGTCCACGTTGTAAGATCATTGAGAATAAAGCAATCGGAGCGATAACAACAGTCGCTCCGATCTGAAACACAAAGGCCCAACATTACACTACAATGACCGATATCAATAAAGCTGCGTAAGCGGCTATATGATGATGTTGGACCGAGTTTATTTGGTTGGCCAAATCTTCTTTGTTGAGTGCTGCCAGTTTTAGCTGTAAGTCGTCCAGATCCATGTCTTCTTGTACCTTGTACTCCGATGTGTTGGTTTTAGTTGACGGTACATTAGTGGTGTTTGACATGTTGATGTCACCAAAGCGGGCGTAGCTTTTCCTCACTTGACTTAATTTTTTTATATTATTTTATTTTATTTATAAATATTCCAAGTGCTACAAGTCTTACACTTTTAAATTAATGCACTAGTCACAATCAGGTTTTTCATTAAAAACTGTTAAACTTAACTTTAAGAAACTATAATTACAATTTAAAACTTAAAATACTAAACAAATCACATCAAAAAGCAAACATTTAAAACATTTAAAACAATTATTCTTATAAATTACTTTAAAATTTTGGAAATACATGCCTATTAAAGTTTAGATGGTAATATTTTGATTTTTTAAATGACTTTTCAATTTATTATTAAACAATGGTGCGCTACTAATTGTCTTCAAATAAGGTGGTAACTTATTCCAAAGTCGGACAGCCCAGATAAAGAAATGTATATTTGAACAAGAGAGTTTGGTTCTAAAGCAGGCAATGTTATTGGTCCTCTGCGACAGATTGAAACGCAACTTCTCAAACAAGTAATCTGGAGTCTTAGTAAAAATAATTTACAAAAAATTTTTATGCCATACATTAAGACTGGAATGATTAATGCTTTTGCAACCGTCATTCTAATGTTGATTGGCAAAAATGGTTGTGCCAAAGACAGTTGGCGTAGGACACCGTATGTCTTGCCTACAGCTTTGTTTGTATGGTCTCTCCAGGAGAGAGTATTGTGTATCTGCCTTATATGTGTTTTTTTCTATACCATTCTTGTTGTTCTGTGAGTTGTTTGGCACATCGTTGGTGTCTTATTGTTAAAGAGTTGGAACTCGCATCTGTTGTTCACATTAAACACAGATTGATGATCAAAGCATATGTATTCTTTGTTTGGTAATGTAAGACAGCGGTGTAGACCATCCTGTGTAAGTCCCATGAATTGATCCCTGTGGTTGTTTACACCTATGATCGGCGTTTTTAGCTCGAACAATCTCCAAATAGTAGAGTTCCACACAGGAATAGGCACAATATTAAACAGTTCTAATATTGATGTTGACACTAGTGGTAATATTATTCTGAATATCAAATGAGAGTCGGTGGATGTGCCTTCAGCTCGCATAATTCTGTATAGTTGAATTACGTTGGATGAAGTCACGGGTAACATTTGATCTGATGGCAAATGATCCCGGATTTGGTCCAAGTGATCCCTTAGTTGTTTAGGGGAAATCAATGTTGGGCTTATAGTGTGGTGGCGAACTCCAGTTAGTACGTCCACTATTTCCGATTGCATGCGCTGAAGAGTAGCTGCTAGCAATGTTAATTGAGTCGTTAATGCCAAGTAGTTTTCTGTCAGACGTGCGCCAGTGTACTTTCCTCTGCTTGGCTAATGGCAGCTACTTGTTGTTCAAGTAGTCTTAGCCGCTTGTCCGATGTAGACCTTGTTTTCTTGACAACGTTAATGGTTGAACCAAGTACTGAGGTTTGATTTCTCATCAGGGTCAGTAAGAATTCCTCGTTGGTTTGTACCTTCTTTATGACCTTAGCCATTTTATTGGCGTAGTCCGAGTCTAATACTCCAAATAGACTGTTCGCAATATTACCCACTGCATCAAATGGGGAGCGTCGTTTGCGAGTATATTGCATGAGTGAGTTTGCCATTTGCAATTCATCATACAAGTGTTGATAGTGCTGTGATATAGCATCACATGTGTGTATGTTGTTTAGTTCTGGGCATATGTATTGGAACTCCTTTATGCCTGAATTAAATGTCTTCATGTCTCGCCAGTATGGGTCCAATTCAAAGTATACAACCATGGTCCAGTCGGATATTGCTCTCATCGCTGTTCCAATTTTTTTTCGTAATATACCTCTGGCTTCGTGTCGAACCTCTGCTTCGTTGAGAGGGCGTTTCTTGGCCATCTCCTCTGGAAAGATTGGCGCAAGCCTGTTTATGGGGAGCTTGTAGATGCCTGAGGCGGTTTGACTATCAAGCCCTGGATAAGTTTTTACAATGCGTCCAATTGGCCAAGTCATCACAGGTATGTTGTCTTCTTTGATTAGGACAAGCATGCCTTCCTTGATATTGGGATTGATGGTTTTCCACTTGTGTCTGGCTTGTAGCTCTTGCAAGTATTCTTCTGACCATTGCTTCCAGAATCCTTGCTTGATTCTGGATACTAATTCCCAACGTTTCAGTAAGGATTTTTCATCGCGGGCGGCGTTGACATCGGGAGGAGCAGTGAGCGCTTCACCAATCAGGAAGTGCGCTGGGGTGAGAGCAGTGGTGTCCGTCGGGTCATTTGACATCGGTGTGATTGGCCGTGAATTCAAGATTGCTTCAATTACGAGGATGACCGTGTTTAATTCCTCAAATGTTAGAGTTGCAGTGTTGGTAGTGGTAACCAGCAGTCGCTTTGCAGACTTGACTGCAGCTTCCCATAGACCTCCAAACGATGGCGCTCGTGGCGGGATGAATTTGAACGCAACTTGCTTCTTGTTGCAGTGATTGATGATCTCTGCTTGAGCCCTTTCACCAAAGATTGTTCCTTCCAGTTCCTTCAACTGGTTGTTTGCTCCAATAAAGTTAGTGGCATTGTCACAATGAATTGTTTGACATTTGCCGCGGCGGCTTAAGAAGCGCCGCAGAGCTCCCAAAGAGGCGTTTGTCGTCAGATCACTGACCAACTCAAGGTGTACCGCCTTTGTAGAGAAGCAGCAGAATACGGCTATGTATGCCTTATCTGGTCTTTTTCCTCGGATTTTATAATGAATCCAGATTGGTCCGCAGTAATCTACGCCTGTAGAAAGAAAGGGGCGTGTTGGTGTTACTCGGTCGGCTGGCAAATTGCCCATAATTTGGTTCATTAACTTTGAAAATGTCGGGGGGCTTCGCACGTAGAATTTAAACGTCGTGGGTAGTTTTGTAAGCGTAGAATTAAAAACACTTGAGGTTTTTTGTATTAAATCGCAGGAACTTTATTGTCGCGTGACCTCTAATTGACACTTGAAAATTTAGACTAATTTTTGCCGCTTAGGCTTCGTGGAGCGAAGCCGGTGTGAAAGGCTGCCGTCGGCTATGGGGCTCGGATGAGGTGAATATATATGTCCGTTATAGCGACGGCAGCAGTGCTGAGCGGTTAGCGGATTTTCCGCTGTTTGGCATAAACATACTCCCCCCCTTTGCAAGGATTGCAAGATTAGGACGGAAGGGGGAGCGGAAATGATGCCGACCTCCTTTGGACAAGTTACGCTGGACACGATCCCGAGAGCATCCAACCGAAAATGGTATTTTGTGCCACCGGAAGGCCGTTCTGGCCGGGAACGAGTCCTGGCACCAAGAGCTCCTGAAACAGATCAGCTCCTAGCACCAGGGCAATCCGCTTTGGACGAAACCAGGTTGCGTCCGATGGCACAATGCTGGCGAAATGTGCCTGGACGCTCTCCGGGATCGTTCTGGCGGGCGTCTTCACATCCACGCCCTCCTCCACCTTAAGCACCGCCTCTCTCATGAAAGTCGCCGCACGGTCGTGGAGGAACACCGTACAGGCCTCATCCGCACCGACGCTGGTGACGGATAGCCCGAAAGCCTTTGCCAAGGAAGCGCTGATGCGGCTGATTGGGCTGCACGGGTCCACGAGTGCGGACAGCTGGTACGACGTGACGCCGTTGTTGAGAAAAAGGGAGACGGTGGGAAGCAGCGTAATCCTTTTAAATTCCAGCAGCGACACCAACGAGGTTGACATCGCCGACTGGGGACCTTTGGCTGGTGACGTGGTCCGCTCCCCGGCTAGCTCCAAGCGACGCTGAACTGCGGAAGGGGTGCTGGAACGAGAGGCTGCTGGTCGGACCTCCTCGGACAAGTGGAGCAGCGTGTGGTGGTCCTCCTTGCATTTTCGGCATTTGTCCTTGCTGCGGCAGGTATCCCCCGAATGTTGGTGTGCCAAGCAATTCGGGCAGTACTTGTTGATAAGCACCGCACGCAGCCGCTTATCAACCGGCAAACGCAGAAATCTTTTGCATTTCCGCAGGGGGTGGATACCACTGCAGATACGGCAGCGGAATGACTGTTCACCGCGTGCCCGACGTGAATCCAGCGCCTGTGCCTTCTTGGGTGCCATTCTGTGTAAACAAAAACAAAAGAAAGTGTAAAGAAACATAGGTGTACTCGTATGTTACCCCCTGGACGATGCACACAGGTCGGGAGTACATAGAAAAACATTAGGATTTAGGAACGGAAGTGTCCATAGGGAGTAGGAGTAGTTTGGCAGCGGGTCGCTTTAACACTCCCTGGCTGGTGAGGACATCCACCACCCGGACCTTATTGTCCGAACCAGGATAGGTGACCCTGACACGGCCAAGACGCCACTCTTTGGCTGGGAGATTATCTTCCTTCACGATAACCATATCGTCAATCTGAAGATCTCGTGTCGGGGACTGCCACTTGTTGCGCTTGTGGAGCTCTTTTAGATACTCTTCTTTCCAGCGTTTGCAAAATTGCTGATTTAACGCCTTCAACCGTTGCCATCGGTTAATAATGGACGAAGCTGTTTCATTAATTTCTGGCTCGGATATGGAAAGAAGGGGGCCTCCCGTGAGGAAATGACCAGGGGTAAGTGCGAGAAGATCGCTGGGATCCTCTGACATGGGGGAAATGGGCCTGGAATTGAGACACGCTTCGACCTTGGATAGGAGAGTTGAAAGTTCTTCAAACGTATATTTTGTGGCCGACGTAGATTTGTAGAACAGGGCCTTGAAGCTTTTAACCCCTGCTTCCCAGAGCCCCCCCATGTGCGGTGCACTTGGCGGGTTGAAGTGCCAGGATAGGCCGGACTGACTGTATTTTGCCAGGATGGCGGCTTTAGAGACTTCTACAAATTCTCGTAACAGTATCTTTGAGGCTCCCACAAAGGTTTTTCCATTATCGGAGTAGACGTGACGGGGACAGCCGCGTCGGGCTGCAAATCTCGAGAAAGCCGCAAGAAACTTTTCGGACGTTAAATCACTGGTGGCTTCAAGATGAATCGCTTTTGTACTGAAACATACAAAAACGCACACATACCCCTTAGTAATTAAGCAGGCTCTGCCTGTATAATTCTTTATTTCAAAGGGGCCCGCGAAATCCACACCCGTGTGAGTGAATGGCCTGGAGAAAGTGGCTCGATCAACGGGTAGGTCTCCCATAAGTTGCGTTTGGAGTTTCTTACGGTGAATCACACAAACCTTACAGGAGCTAATCACGGATTTGATTAGATTCTTGAGCTTTGGAATCCAGTATTTGGACCGGACGAGGCGCATCGTTAATTGGTTCCCGCCATGAAGCGATATTCGGTGAGTAAATTGCACCAGAAGGCGCGAAAATCGAACTTCGTATGGGAGGAGAATCGGATGGCGCTCGTCGTATGTCAAAGTTTCGGAATGACCTAGTCTTCCACATGCTCTCATGATTCCCTTTTGGTCGAGATACGGATTCAGGTTGTAGATGCTGCTTGACCTTTGTATCTGCTTCTTTTGGAGAAGACAGCAGTGCTCTTGGGAGTAACCTGATTGCTGCGTGAGGATTATCAACCTTTCTTGGGAGTCGAACAATTCCTTGCTGCTCAGCTCACTCGGAAAGGAAAGCGCTTTCCCCCTGCAGCGTTGAGTGAACCTTAGGATGTAGGCCAGGACTCGAAGCGCTCTATGGAGACTCGAAAAACGATCAAGGAAATCGAAATCTGAAGCCTTCTGTGTCATGTTGCATTTGATCGCACGTTGTTCGACCGTGGTATCGTGAGCGATCTCGACTGGAGTTGGCCATTGATCTCTGGGCTGAGACAGCCACTCGGGCCCATTCCACCACAAGGCGCTGTTGACCAGCTCGTTGGGTGAAACGCCTCTACTTGCCAAGTCGGCTGGATTTTGCTCGGAGCACACATGAGACCATTTTTTGATGTCAACTGACTGCGTGATTTTTGCCACTCTGTTTGCCACAAACGTGGTCCAGTTGCAAGGAGGTTTGCTCAACCATGCCAGCACGATAGTTGAGTCTGTCCAATAATATGTATCATATTTACTGACAGGTAACTGTGGAAGTAGTACTGACGCCAATTCTGACAACAAGACTGCTCCACACAGCTCTAATCGTGGAACGGAGATGGTTTTGATTGGGGCCACTCTAGTTTTGGCAGTGACAAGGAACACGGACACGCCATTGTGGTTTTCGACACGAGCGTACAAGGCAGCGCCATAGGCGCGCTGCGATGCGTCGCAAAACCCATGGAATTCAAGTGCTGATTGGGCACGAAAGGTGATCCATCTTGGAATTCGAATCTTGCTGACATCGGGATACGTCAGAAGGAAATCGTGCCATTTGCGGAGAAGATCTGTAGGCAACGATTCATCCCAACCGAGATTTTGGAGCCAAATCTCTTGAATGAAGATTTTCGCACGAATAATGAAGGGTGCAAGCCACCCCGCGGGATCAAACAGTTTTGCTGTTTGAGAAAGGACTTCCCGCTTAGTGAAACTCTCTTTTGAAAGCATCGGAGCTGGAGTAAAGAAGAACTCATCTGTGGTGGCCTGCCAGCGGATACCTAAAGTTTTCGCCGTGCTTGCGTCTTCGATTTCCAGGAAATCTTCGCACAACAAGTGAGCCTTTGGGATGTCCCTCAAAACTTCTCTCGAATTTGATGTCCATTTACGGATAGGGAAGCCAGCGCTTTCGAGAGCGGATTGTAGTTCCGCAATGGCTATTACGGCTCGTTGCTTGGAATGCGCTCCGGCCAAAACATCATCGACGTACATGAAACTTGTGATTATTTCACTTGCCAGCGGATATTTGGTCTTCACATCTTCAGCGAGCTGCTGTAAGACCCGAATGGCAAGGAATGGAGCACAATTGACACCGAAAGTAACTGTATTTAATTCATAATCACAGATATTCTCGTGATTATCACGGAAAAGAATTCTTTGGAACGGAGTGTGATCTGAATGGACCAGTATCTGCCGATACATTTTTGTAATGTCAGCATTGAAGACATATCGAAAGAAGCGCCACTTTAGAATTTGGACGGTCAAGTCAGACTGCAGAATGGGCCCCGGATGAAGGATATCATTCAAACTGCGACCGTTCGATGAGGGATTGGAAGCGTTGAACACGACGCGGACCTTTGTCGTGGTGCTGTCGGGTTTGAAAACTGCATGGTGGGGCAAATAGAAATTGGTCGCTGCATCGTTCGGGCTGACTTGCCGCATGTGGCCTAAATCCAAATATTCTTGAATAACGGAGTCATATTGCTCCTTGAGAGAAAGGTCTCTCTTTAGACGGCTCTCATTCTTCAGAAATTGAGCCAGTGCCATGGATCTGGAGTGACCTACTTTGCAGTGAACTGGGTCGCGAAATGGAAGCGTCACCACATATCTCCCTTTTGCGTTTCTTGTGGTCGTTTTGACAAAGTTTTTCTCACAAAAAGAGTCAGATTCTTTAACCGGTCTTGCCGGCAAATCCTCCACCTCCCAAAATTTTGTGAGAAGCTGCTCTAGTCGCGACTCTGTCTTGACCGAAACGCGCGTTGAGAAGGACGAGATGGAATTGGGTGAGGTTTTTGAGATCGGGCCGCTGAGTATCCAGCCAAACACCGTCTCTTGACCCAAAAGAGTGCCACATACATTTGGACGCGACGCACCCAGAAGAATGGACGGAAGGATATCCGCCCCTAGTAGCACATCTATTTGAGCACTTTGGAAGAAGGTCGGATCTGCCAGTTGGAATTCTGGAAGATCCTTTAATAAGGTTGGATGAATGGAATATGACGGGAGATTTCCGACAGTTCTGGGAGCACATATGCCGAAACTTCAATTTGAAGTCTTGGCCTTATAGGAGATCCCACATGGAAGTGGCATAGCTTCGGGGGTGGGCTGCAACCGCTTGATTGAGCCCCGAGACGTTGACTTCAACCCTTTGGAAGGGCATTTTGATTTTGTCGAACAATCTCTTCGAAATGAATGTGGCTTCTGAGCCTGAATCTATGAGTGCTCTCGCCGTGAACTTAGTGCCCAAATGGATAACCTTTATTAGAGCGGTACCTAAGAGCACACCACGTATGTCAGATGCAAAATAGTTTTGAACGCAGGGTTGGTTAGAAGTGGACTGTATCTGAGGTAGTCTATTATTTTGCGATTGAGGAACTGACATAGCGGGCACGGAAGGGGGGCCGTCCTTATGCAAAAGCGTGTTGTGACGGCCCTTGCACGTGAAACAATTATGCGCACTTGTGCAGTCTTTAAGTTGGTGGTTTTTTGCAAAACAATTCCAACATAAACTCCGCTGTTTCACGAGGTTGGCTCTATCGGTAACTGACATTTGAAGGAACTTCGGACATAAGCGGATTGGGTGGTTTTCTTTGGAACATACATTGCAAGATTTTACCTTGGAATGTACTTTCGCTTCAAAGGTTTGGAGGTTCCTCGAAGACGCTTGAGGCTTGGAAGGCCTCGAATTGGATTGAACGCTGGGACTAGGCTTGACATCCTCGATAGCTTCCAGCGTCCTATAGCGTTCACCCAAAAAACTATTTAATTCCTCCCACTTCGGAATGGCCGCTTTATCTGTTAGGGACTGTTCCCACAATGACAGTGTACCTTTTGGTAGTTTGGAAGAGCATAAGAATATAAGAAGGCAGTCCCAATTGTCTGTCGACACATCGGAATGTTCCAAAGCTGTGAGACAACTCTGGATAGTGGTCTGAATTTCTTTGAGAGCGGAACCGGTTTCTACACTGACTGTAGGCAAGTTGAAAAGTATTTTTAACTGGCTGTTAACCAGAAGTCTCTTGTTTTGGAACCGCTCATATACCGCCTGCCACGCAGAGCCAAAACCGTCATGAGTGAGCGGGGATTTCGAGACGATTGCCTTTGCTTCACCTCCAGTTTTTGAATTGAGGTGAAACAATTTTTCGACTGGAGTTAGTCGGGGGTTGTCGATGTAGATAGCCGTAAATAGGTCTCGGAAAGTTGGCCATTTTAGGTAGTCTCCATAGAACACTTCTGTGTCAACAGGCGGGAGACTACAGCCTCGAGAAACAGACGCTATCGGGATTGCGGGCTGCCTATTAATGGAGTTTAGCCTTTCTATTTCTTCGCATAACTGTGCCGTACACCGCTCGTATACAGTGTAGCAATTGTCGTACGTTGTCGTTAACGCGACAGCATCGCTACTCCCACACCCTTGGCTGAGTGCCCTTGAGCTACTCTCGAACTCTTTTTCGACCTTTTCCCACAGAACCTTTACGTGGTCGCGACGGACTTGAAGCGTGTAAAGTGAGGGTTCTGTAGCTGACGGACCATTAATTCGTGTCTCGAATTGGATCAGCTTGTCGGAAGCGGAAATGAAATCAGACATCGCCATGTTTGCCTTGGAGTTGAGTTTGGTAGCGGCCCGAGTGGCTATCTGCTTCAAACTCGAAATGGGTGGTTTGGCAAGTGGCGTGAGGGCCTCGGACTTGGACTTGGGTGTAACGGCGGTGGAGGTTTTCTTCACCGGGAGATTTGGTGAAGAAAGCGAACTTTTTCTTGTGCTCTTTACGGACGGAACACTCAACTGTTTTTTCTCTCCCTGACCTGGCCCTATCGGCATTATCCGTCCACAAAACTTATTAATAAATTCTTATGGGTTGGATCAGGTAGCAAACAAGAGAACCTCTGGGTCTTTTTTGGAGAGATATTTATTTAAGTCGGAAGTGACCAAAATAAAAACGGACTATAAAAATATTTATAAAAGACTATTCACAAATATAGCCCTGATAAGTTTGCTTAGAATGATTTATAAAAGAATATTTATAAATTATTCGGATATTCCACTCACTTGGAACGAAATGGAATCGGAACGGAGAGAAAGTTGTAAAAGAATATTTACAACCTTTCACCCGGACTTAAAATAATTCACAAAAGAATAGTTATAAATTATTTGAAATCTTCCACTCGGAACGAGATGGAAACGGAACAACGAAAATAAAATTGTAAAAGAATATCTACAATTTCACACGTTAACGGACTTAAAATAATTTACAAACGAATGTTTACAAATTATTTAGAATATCCCACTCGGAAACGAAATGGAAACGGAACAAGAAACTTAAAATTGTAAAAGAATATTTAAAATTTTACCCGTTAACGGACTTAAAATAATTTAGAAACGAATATTTATAAATTATTTGGAATCTTCCACTCGGAACGAGATGGAAATGGAACAGCGAAAATAAAATTGTAAAAGAATATCTACAATTTCACACGTTAACGGACTTAAAATAATTTACAAACGAATATTTATAAATTATTTAGAATATCCCATTCGGAAACGAGATGGAAAAGGAACAACGAAAATAAAATTGTAAAAGAATATCTACAATTTCACACGTTAACGACTTAAAATAATTTACAAACGAATATTTATAAATTATTTAGAATATCCCACTCGGAACGAGATGGAAACGGAACAAAGAAAAAATACGAACGGAAAAAACAGAACGGAATTGATAAATTAATTATAAGTTATAATTAATACTTTCTAAACTAAGTCAAATGTCGGAATGTTGACGAACACGATATATCGCACTACACACGTTAGCGCCTCTATAAAAAGTATTCTTTGTCACACTTTACCAGTTCACAAGAGCGGAACTAGCAAAGCTTACACATGCATATGTTTGTTTATGTGGTGTTATTTTAATTTATGCCGGCAAAAAAAAAACCCAAAAAATAAAGTTTTTATTAAATCTTAATCTCTTTGTATGCTCGGCCAGTGTTTTGTTTTATATTTTTAAGTTAATGTTATATTGCACTATGTATTTTGTTTATGTTATGGAGTGCCGGCGACTTGACAAGTGTTGGAAATAATTCACTTGCAAGTGCGGCTTTTATTGTGTAATTGTGTATGTAATTATTGTGTGTTGCATTGTAGCATGCATAAGAATGTATCACGTATGCATGACAATCGGTCATATACCCACTATATTGCAGGGTATTTAACCTTCAGACATAGTGACACTTTGTTGCTATGTATATACAAATATAACGCAACTACACAAACGGTCAGCGCACTCGAAATATGATCAGCCAACTTATGAGCTGATCGCGAAGTGTGGGATCCGCAACGTAAGCGCTTTAGCCCTTACGAGCCAGTGCTTGCCTTATATATGTATATTAAATGTATATGCATTCCTTGCCTTCTGCATAGACACATATACATACATACACACATATACATATACATAAGCCGCTCTGCTGCGACAGAGCATTATAGGCTAAGCCCAATTATATTTTTGAATAAAAGAGCATTCCTAAAAATCAAACGAATGAGCACAGACGTGCAGCGTTATTATTTCCGCCTTAAATTATATAATTCCACATGGCGACCGTGACATGGTCACGAAGACTGCAGGGGCAGTAAGTGGCGCAAAAAAAAAAAAAAAAAAAAAAAAAAAAAAAAAACTAAAAACTACTACAACAACACAACCAAGATGGTTACAAACAAACAAAATGATGGTTATAAACATATAACGAAGAAAAACCCATAACAAGAAAAAAAACCAAAAAAAAAACCCAACAACAACAGCAGCAACAACAGAGTGACAACAGCAGCAACAACAGTGTGGCAACAGCAGCAACAACAGAGTGAAAACAGCAGCAGCAAAAACTACAGCAGCAGCAACGGCAGAAATTGAAAAAAAAATCATGCAAACTGACTGCCAAAGAGAATTAAACGCTGCCCGGATGACTGCGAGGGACCACTGGTCTGTGGTGAGTTTACCACATTGTGAGTTCACCTGTGCTGCCGGCACCGGTACCCCATCACAAAAATAGAAGCCTGTGCGACGACCAGACGACCAAAGGCCCAGGACATCAGCAGCAGTGACCACCAAGCGCGGGGGGCACACCGCCACTTGCGTCATCGAGGGAGCATCAGCATGCCAGACCGGCGACGCCCAGCTGATGCAACAGAAGCAACAGAAGCGGAATTAATATTAGAAATAACTATAGAAATATTGTCATAAAACATTTTTGTAAAATCGAGCGGAACCATTTCTGCCCGACTAATAGCATAGCCCGTAAAGCTATGCCAAAAACCAGGCAGGGAAAATGTACATTCACTTTATGTGAATTAATTTTAAATTTCTCTCCGCCAGTTGGCGTCGAAAATTCTGACATATTTAAAAGCGTCAGATTTTCGTATATATAAGGAATTATAAATAACAAAAAAAATACATAGGAGAAACACAAAATATTTATATTTTAAACAACAAAAAAAATTTAAAAAAAAAAACATTTTCATGATCAGAAATCTTCCTTACAGAGTAAGGCACAGACCATTTTTTTATGCAGTTAGAAGTAGACCACAAAAAAACATTATGGGTGTGGTCGATGTTAAGTCGGTGGATTCCACCGCAAATGTAATAAATAAGGTAGAATCCAATAGCATAGAATTAGGATTAACAAATACCTTGCTTATAATAATAGTTGTAATTCTGAGCGCGAACGTATTTTTCAAATTGTATAAGCTTCATAATAAATGCCTCAGAAAAATATATAAGCAAGGCTAACGATCTAGATAAAATCTAGAATCGAAAATTTAAATTTGAATTTAAAAAATATATATAAATGTAAAAAACAAAGAAATTCGATTATAAGAGAAATATGAAAATAAAAACAAAATTATTTTGATCTAATAGATTTATATATATAGATATAATTATTAATGTACAAATGGAAATTATAAAACGAATAGAATAAAAATATAAATCCACATAAATATAAATTTGTCTAGTTAAAAAAAAAAAACCAGAAGAATTGTGCAGGTAAAAAAAAAAAAAAGGGGTAATGGAGATATACATAATTAAATAACAATTTCAAAATGCATCCAACAATAGCTGAAACATTTGAAAGAGACCCACAGTTTATTATGCGAGCTATAAGTGTGCTACATCAGTTTCACGAAATCATTTCGATATCTGATTTTGAGTACGCCTATATGGACTCGTTTAATAGACCAGCTAGCCCACTATACCACTGTACCAAAACAGAAAAAGGTATAGTGCTATCTACTTTGCCATATGTGAAGGTAAAGGAAATAATAGAAGAGAACGTTATTTTGGGTCCAGTTACAGTATTAATGGTGCGATTGCACCAATAAAATCAGTAACTTATGGAATGGATAGAAATTCGAAATAAGATAATCCAGATAAGGACAGAATATGCAAAGTCATACAAGTGCCTGAACAAAAACGTTCCAATAAAACCTATAACAATCGTAAAACACACTAAGATATTAGTCGAACAGTTCAACGAACTCAGAGAGCTCGTCCAAGAAAACTATAGTAGACTGCTTAGTGAACACAAATTACAGGCGGAAGAAAACGTCAGAATCTTGAGATCAGGACTTGTTCATTTGAACAAAAAACATACCCTACATCTCTTTTTACCTTCGGTGTTAACAGCACCAGTGACGTTTGACCCATCAATGCTTTTTGACGAAGAGCCGTCAACGTCAAAGTCAGACCCCCAAGTTAATCTTGAGGAATTTCTCTATCAAGATTTAAAAGAAAGTTTACCACACAAAACAAAAATGACGAACTCAGCAGCAAATGCACGGGTATACGTACGACAAATTTCGTCCACGATCCCAGAGTTCGATGGTAAAAAAAATAAGCCTAAACAGGTTTCTCACAGCATTGAAATTAACAGATCTCACCAAAGGTGAAGATGAACTGTTGGCCGTAGAAGTTATAAAAACGAAAATTATCGGCCCATTGTCATATAAAGTACAGAATGAAACGACCATTTCCAGAATAATAGATATTCTGAAGACATCAGTTAAGGGTGAGTCACCCGATGTAATTAAAGCCAAACTGTTAAACACTACACAGCGAGGCAAAACCGCCAGCCAATACACAACAGAGATCGAAGCTCTACGTAGGTCGCTTGAGGCTGCCTACATAGATGACGGTCTCGACGCAGATAATGCAGACAAATTTGCCTCAAACGAAGCAATATCTGCACTTACCAAAAATTGTGAACACGAAAAAATTCGTACAATTCTGGAGGCAGGAAACTTCAAAACTTTCAATGAGGCAATGGGTAAATACATCCATTGCAGCACTGAAATGACTGGAAGTGCCAGCTCAGTGTTTTATCACAGAGGCAACGGTGGTCGCGGTAACCAAAGAGGTTACAATAACCGCGGGTTTAATAGACCAAACCGAGGTAATTACCATAACAGAGGAAATTACCAAAATAACAATAATTACAATAACCGTGGAGGAAGACGAGGCCAAAACAGAGGAAACTCTAGAGGCCGAGGAAACTCCAACCAAGGTTACAATAATAACAATGTGAGAATGGCGCAAAATACGCCGGAAAACTCTCAGAACCCTTTAGGAAACAATCAATAAATGTAAAGGTTCATTCCATCAACTACAGTCTTAATATATTTGTCACTTTTTTATAACCATTCAACTGGTAATAAACTTACATTCTTAATAGATACTGGTGCAGATATCTCACTTTTAAAAATAAATTCAGATAATTTCAAAATTCAAGAAGAAAAAATTATAAACATTCAAGGCATAGGCCAAGGTGTAATAAAATCTCAAGGAACAACTTCAATAGAACTTCAATCAACTAAATACATGATTCCACACAAATTTCATTTAGTAGATTCCGATTTTCCAATACCGTGTGACGGGAATAATAGGCATTGATTTTATAAAAAAATTCAATTGCCAATTAGATTTCAAACCAAGTGAAGACTGGTTTATAATTAGACCACAAAATATAAAAATTCTATTTATGTTCCGATAACATATAGTGCTGGCAACAATACAGTCCTTCTGCCAGCCAGATCACAAGTAATTCGAAAAATAGACATTAATACACCTAATGATTATATATTTGTTCCTAATCAAGAAATACATAATGGAATTTATGTTGCAAATACAATAGCAGCATCCAAACATGTATACATCCGACTTCTAAACACAACTAATTTCGACCAATTGGTCAAAGTAAACAAAATTAATTATGAAAATTTAACAGATTATGAAATTCAAAACATTAATCTAGAAAATAGAAGCGAACAAGTACTTGTAAAATTAAAGAAAAATTTTCCAGAACAATTCAAACGTCAACTAACACAATTATGCACCAAGTATATTGATGTGTTCGGACTGGAAACCGAACCAATTTCGACAAATAATTTTTATAAACAAACGTTAAGACTTAAAGATGATGAACCCATTTACATTAAAAATTACAGAAGTCCGCATAGCCACGTTGAAGAAATTCAAAAACAAGTAGGAAAATTAATAAATGACAAAGTCGTAGAACCGTCTGTATCCGAGTATAACAGCCCACTCTTGTTAGTTCCGAAAAAATCATTACCAAATTCGGAAGAAAAGAAATGGCGATTAGTAATTGACTATCGCCAAATCAACAAAAAACTACTTTCTGATAAATTCCCGCTCCCCAGGATTGATGATATTCTAGATCAACTGGGTAGAGCAAAATATTTTTCATGCCTTGACTTAATGTCAGGTTTCCACCAAATTGAACTTGAAAAAAATTCAAGAAATATAACGTCTTTTTCAACGAGCAATGGCTCATATCGCTTCACGCGATTACCATTTGGTCTCAAGATAGCACCAAATTCGTTTCAGAGAATGATGACTATAGCATTCTCGGGTTTAGAACCCTCTCAGGCATTCCTTTATATGGATGACTTAATGGTGATAGGATGTTCCGAAAAACACATGATTAAAAACTTAACTGACGTTTTTAATGTATGTAGAAAATATAACCTAAAGTTGCATCCAGAAAAATGTTCATTTTTCATGCATGAAGTGACATTTTTGGGTCACAAATGCACTGACAAAGGAGTTTTGCCAGATGACAAGAAATTTGACGTCATCAAAAATTATCCTGTCCCTCATGATGCGGACAGCGCGAGACGATTTGTAGCATTTTGCAATTATTATCGTCGATTTATAAAAAACTTCGCCGATTATTCACGGCACATAACTAGATTATGTAAAAAGAATGTTCCTTTTGAATGGTCAAGTGAATGCCAAAACGCATTCCAGTACCTTAAAGAAATGCTTATGAACCCCACATTATTACAATATCCTGATTTTCGCAAAGAATTTTGCATTATAACAGATGCTAGTAAACAAGCTTGCGGAGCGGTTCTAACTCAGAACCGTGATGGGATTCAGCTCCCAATAGCTTATGCATCCCGTTCATTTACAAAAGGGGAAAGCAATAAGAGCACAACAGAACAAGAGTTAGCGGCAATTCATTGGGCAATTACCCATTTTAGACCATATATTTATGGCAAACACTTTACTATTAAAACGGATCACAGACCATTGACATACCTTTTTTCTATGACTAATCCCAGTTCGAAATTGACTCGCATGCGGCTAGAGCTTGAAGAATACGACTTCACAGTAGAATACCTAAAGGGGAAAGATAATTTCGTAGCAGACGCACTTTCGCGTATTAACATAAAAGAACTCAAAGATATGCAAAATAAAGTCCTGAAAGTCACTACCAGGCAACAGACTAGACAGAAAAATTCCTGCGCAGGAAATGTACAAGAAGATTTGCCTATGCAAACTCTTGACAACGCTTCTAAGCCCAACGTATATGAAGTCATTTGTAATGACGAAGTACGAAAAAGTAGTGGCCTTGCACATAAACAATCAGACATGTTTTTTGAAACATGGAAGAAAAGTTGTAGCAAGAATTGATGTTAGCGATCTGTATACCAATGAAACCATTGACTTAGGTCAGTTCTTTCAAAGGCTTGAAATGCAAGCCGGTATACTTGGGATCAGCCAACTCAAAGCGGCACCGAGCGAAAAGATCTTTGAATTAATTTCAATTGAATCTTTCAAAAATATGGGCAATAAAATATTAAATACTTTAAGAGTAGCGCTACTCAAGCCGGTGACCCTATTAGAAAATGAAAAAGATCAAGAAGCAATACTGTCTAAATTTCATGACGATCCAACTCAAGGAGGTCATAATGGCATTTCGAAAACGCTAGCAAAAATAAAAAGACACTACTATTGGAAAAACATGACGCGTCATGTCAAAGAGTACGTACGTAGATGTCAGAAATGCCAAACATCGAAAACAACAACGCATATAAAGACCCCAATGACATTAACAGAAACACCAACAATGGCTTTCGATAGAGTGATAGTAGACACCATAGGTCCACTTCCACGCTCAGAGAATGGAAACGAATATGCAGTTACGCTAATATGCGATTTAACAAAATATTTAGTAACCGTTCCAATTCCCAATAAGAGTGCAACAACAGTTGCCAAAGCAATTTTTGAAAACTTTATTCTGAAGTACGGTCCAATGAAGACGTTCATTACGGACATGGGAACAGAATATAAAAATTCAACTATAAATGACTTGTGCAAATACCTTAAGATTGACAACATAACGTCAACTGCACACCATCACCAGACTTTAGGGACAATAGAACGAAGTCATAGAACATTCAATGAATACGTTCGTTCATACATATCTGCGGACAAAACCGATTGGGATGTTTGGATACAATATTTCACTTATTGTTTCAACACAACACCCTCGGCAGCGCATGAATATTGTCCATATGAACTAGTCTTTGGAAGATTACCAAGACAGTTCATAGATTTTAATAAAATAACTAGAATAGATCCGTTATATAACGTAGAAAATTACGCTAAAGAAATAAAGTTTAGACTAGAAATAGCATATAAGAGAGCTAGAATAATGTTAGAAAAACATAAAGCTAAGAATAAAATATATTACGACAATAATGCTAATAATTTTAATTTGGAAATAGGAGATAAGGTCTTGTTAAGAAACGAAACTGGCCATAAACTAGAACCAGTTTATATAGGCCCCTACGAGGTAACAGGTATAGAAGATAGGGATAATATAATAATAAAAGATAAAAAACAAAAGATACAAAAAGTACACAAAGATAGGTTAAAAATGTTGAATTCTTAATTTTTAATTTTTAATATAAGTATACATAAATATATATATATATATATATATATATATAGGTAAGGCCTGATCAGCCGAAAAAAAAAAAAATTCGAAAAAAAAGTAAAAACAAAAAAAAAATAATAATAATTCATTTTCATATTTTTCTATTTTTTATACTTTGCAATTTTGAATTTGTTTGCACTTATATATTTGTACATTTTATACAATTTTAATACATTAAAAATAACTACACTATGTTACGTTATTTCTTTAAAAAAGGGAGGTGTAGCATGCATAAGAATGTATCACGTATGCATGACAATCGGTCATATACCCACTATATTGCAGGGTATTTAACCTTCAGACATAGTGACACTTTGTTGCTATGTATATACAAATATAACGCAACTACACAAACGGTCAGCGCACTCGAAATATGATCAGCCACCTTATGAGCTGATCGCGAAGTGTGGGATCCGCAACGTAAGCGCTTTAGCCCTTACGAGCCAGTGCTTGCCTTATATATGTATATTAAATGTATATGCATTCCTTGCCTTCTGCATAGACACATATACATACATACACACATATACATATACATAAGCCGCTCTGCTGCGACAGAGCATTATAGGCTAAGCCCAATTATATTTTTGAATAAAAGAGCATTCCTAAAAATCAAACGAATGAGCACAGACGTGCAGCGTTATTATTTCCGCCTTAAATTATATAATTCCACATAGCATCCTGTATGTATTTTTGCATGTGACGTGGACTACCTACGTACGATGATGGTAACATAACAGAATTACCAATTTCGGCAGGGTCAGCGTTGTTTGCCATAGCATCTCGCATGTTTATATATTCTTCCGCACGCAGCTTCTGTTGATTATATCGCAAGAATCGTAGTCGTTCACTCTCTATCTTTACATACATGTCGACCATAAATTGTTGGCAAAGCTCACGACATCGTAAAATGATGTTGTCTCGGCCGCGTCTAATCATCAAAGTATACGAATAAAAATCCTTCGAGCTAACGTTCGTATTTGTTTCGGCTCCTGTTACGGGATCCCGTTGTTTAATTTTTACACAATATCCGTCTTGTCCCTTCCAGATAACTAGTGGATATTGGAGAGCGTCATATGAACGATGGGTATCACTTATAAACTGAAGATCATTATTTTTTCTTCGAATCACGATTTGTCGCGTAGCTATTCGGTCGCCAACCATGATTCCACCAACGTCGTCAACAACAGGTGCGTTGAATCTAAGAATATGCTCTCCAGCCAGTGTTTTATCAAGATTGATGACAATAACGTGATTGTCACCTTGTAGTTTGTGCATGTGGGACTTGAATAATTTCAATAATTCATTGTGCTCATTTAACAGAGCGTCCAGCTCGCTTGACGATACGCCTGGCAAAATGTGAATTGAGATAATGATAGTGGCAACGTGCATCCACGCGATTGGCGAGTGCACGTTTGGAGTCCTCGCCACCCATAAAGTAGATTTGTAAAAATGTATGAGATTCGTTTGGCAATGGCAGCAATGAAACTTGGACTTTGATATTAAACGTGGCATTAAATTGTTGACCGTTTGCAGCAATATTGTTAACTATTTCTGTTGCTCCAAATAATGTCATTTGGAAACATGAATTGAATGTGCGAATTGACTTCAGGAACATGCTAGAGTCTGGATCTGTACCGATAAATAACCGTGCTGTTGCTAACGTGTTCTTAATGTGTCGGTGACTCGTTGTCGGGCCAATCTTTGTCTCAATGCATTAGCTCGAAGTCTTTCGATGCTTTGCTGTTGACTTTCATTAGCACGTAAGATTGCCATCTGATTTCTTGAACTTTTATTGAACCAAAAGTATCCTGGAACTGTGTTGCTGTCTAGGTCTAGATAGCGTCGAACCCTCTCAGCAAGCTCAGCACCCAATAGTGCAGCACATAGCTCCAGTCGAGGGAGTGACTGTTTTGCGGTTGGAGCCACTCGAGACCTTCAACATAGTAACTGCACAGATATTTGCTTATTCCTGTACGTTGCGCGTACGTATATTGCGGCGCCATAAGCGCGCTCTGACGCATCTACAAAGGTGTGTTATTCCTTTGTGATTGGAGTCTTGCCATTATAAATGTGCCTTGGAATTTGCATTGAATTAAGGCTCTTCAACTCCTCTCGATAATCCTTTGATTCGTTTTGAAGATTTGCAGGTAACTCGTCGTCCTAATCAAGCTTTAATTTCCAGAGCCATTGCATAAAAATTTTAGCCTTCACCACGACTGGAGCGAACATGCCTAGGGGGTCGTAGATCTGTGCCAACTCTGAGCAGACTGCTCGTTTTGTAATCCTTGTTGATGTACTGTTGATCCTTTTTGGGCATCCAAATAAGGCCCAATGATTTCACCCTGTAATGTTTCAGTGTTTCTCCGAGCTTTACATCGGTCACTATGTCTTCTTTCGGAATTCCTTGCAATATTTGCTCATTGTTTAAACACAATTTTCGCAGCTTAAGTCCGGCTGAAGGATTTTGTTGAGCTCTTGTTGAACTTGTATCGCTTCTATAATTGAATCGGTGCCAGTTAGGCAATCATCTACATAAAAGTCACGTTTTAGTGCCTTAGCACCCATCTGGAATCTTTCCATATTCTTAGTTACCAGATGATCCAAACATTTTATTGCTAAAAATGGTGCGGATTTCGTGCCATACGTGACTGTTTTTAACCGGTAGTACTTAATCTCTTCTGATGAGTTGTTGCGCCATACAATAAGTTGATGAAACTGATTTTCCGGATTGATCCATACTTGACGATACATTTTTTCAATATCAGCCGTTAACACATATCTATGTGTTCTGAATCGTAGCAGGATAGAGTCTCCCAGGGCTGAACAGTGTTCAGCAAATGGGAGTTTAACGATGAATCTGCCGTCCACCGCCACTTGTAAGTGCTCTAAGAAGTGAGTCTCACAATGCGCTTCACTGCGTGTTCGATGTTTCTCGGCTGACTCCATGCTATCCAGTGTCCCAAATCGTTCCATTAATTAATTCGTTTCTTCGTTTGTTGCTGCTGCGCAAATGGCTGAGGATTTACTTGCAGCATTTATTTTTTCTGCAATGATCCAACAAAACTCAGTTTGTTGCATCATTGGACCAGAATGGAACATTCTATGCTGTTGTGGGAGCAATATTGAAAAACAATGCTCTGCTCCAATCAACATATCGATTTTGCCTGGTTTATTGAAGTTAGGGTCCGCAAGAGGTAGATTGCTCGGCATGCTCCAATCGGTAATGTTGATTGATGGGGCGGGTTGATCCGAGATTATATGGGGTAGTACAAATGCTTCCACTCTCATAGTAAAATTGCTGTGTAGCGATTTAACTATGACATTAACCCGAGCTTTGCTGACTCTTGGCTGTCCTCCGATGCCTTCAATCCGGAGTGTTGTGTCATGACGATTTAGTGCCAACATCGTCACTAGTCTTTCAGAGATAACGTTGATCTGCGATCCAGAGTCCAGTAATGTCTTGAATGTTGCCTGCTGTCCATTGTTTGCTTGTACAGCTACCTTTGCTGTTGCGAGTAGGTTGTTATTTTGATTATTTGCGGATGCCACAACTTGTGTGTGTGTGGCTCTGCTACGGCTGATGCGATAGCATTCTTCAAATGTACTAGAGTATGGTGCTTTTTGTTGCACTTAAAACAGCTAAAGTTGCTTGGGCACGACTTTGTTTTATGGTCATTTTTAAAGCAGTTGACGCATAGTTTTTGTCCTTTCACCCAATTTAGGCGCTCGCTAATTGAATTAACGCGAAAATTGTCACATTTAGGTAAATAGTGACTTGTCTTTTTGCAATAACGACATCCTCTTTGTACACTTGACGATGTTGCACATGTTGTGCTTTTAGGCTCCTTTTAAAAATTTCCAGATGACTTTTTTCCAGTAGCCATAACTCGAACTCTCTGTTCTAAGAACTGGAGCATGGTGTCAAATGGCTGGATTTCCTTCGTATTACCCAATGATCCCGAGTCCCTTCAGTGAAGCTAAGAACTCTTTGGTGGTGATGTGCAGCTCCTTTAAAGACTTTACATCGTCGCTGCAGGTTTCTTGCAGCAGAAGGCGATTTAATATCCTAGATGCGATATCTCTAGGATTGTTGTAGGCATCTACTAAAAATCTCCCATGCGTAGAGATAGTTCTCTTCCTTGAGATCGATGTGACGGATTAGTCTTTCCGCCTCTCCGACTACGCTGGTTTTTAAATACCACATCTTGCGTATTTCTGGCATATTTGTTTCATGTATCATACATGAAAACATATCAAAAAATGTTGTCCATTTGAGAGTATCACCATCAAATTTTGGAATGGAGATACGCGGCTTGAAAGTGCATTCCTTACATCAGCCTCTGCCTTGAGATAATCAGTAGCGTCGTAGCCAATCTCTTCCGGGTCCTCAAAATCGTCGTATATTTGGAAGTGGACCTGTTGAGTTTTCGCCCAAAATGACTTAACAATCTCTGCATTAAGGGGCTTGTGTTGAAAGGCTCGATTCAATGATGCAATCATCGCCTTTTGCCGACGGCACAATGCCATAAACATATTCCGAAAGAGTATAAATGGTTCATGTGTCGGCAGCTGGAAGAACAACTCAGGCTCGCGTCAACCGCGTGCCAACAAAAAACCTTTTCTCTACTCAATAAACGCACACAAGTTCCAGCGATCTGAACAGAAATACAGTTCAGAATACTCTTTCGGAATATGTGTGCATTTTTTATATGTAAATGAGCAACTGCATGGTAGTTGTGTTGCAAAATTGTTTGCTGGTGTCATATAGCTAATATCTCGAAAGAGTATGTATGACCAGAAAGTGCAAAAACAGAAATTGCCTGTGTTTTGTAGGCAGATACAAATAGCTACGCAAATGGTCTGCAAAATTTGCGTTCGGCTCGCTGCTTTCAGCAGCCGAATGCTGGTGGCTCCTCCACAACGCATTTTCTCGGCAGTTGGGAAAACGCGATTTGACTCCTCTACGTATACCTTTTTAATGGTTTTACTAAGAACACTGGTTTTATTAACGAAAAAGTAACAATATTTATAGGTAAAAATAGCTTAGCTTACAGGTGTGTGTTGTCAATTAAAATTAGGTTATTGTGTACTCAGCAGTTGCAAGCAATGCAGAATAGAATATTTAGCAACTACCGGGTTGGCTGACCGCTACTATTGCGACACATATTGTGCATTGTGCAGTCAGCGATATTCTGTGTGTTCAGCATAATTTGGTATTGGTTACAGTTTTATTGTGTCAATAAATATAGGGTATTGTGTATGGTGTTGTCATAGTTTTACATGTTTTAATAATTTGTTTGTCATTCTTACATAGCCATGTGCAGTTATTTGATGTCTTATAATATAAATACCAGGCATACCGGTACATCTGTGAAACATATTAAGTATACATCAAGTCATTGAACAGACAACATCATATTTTTTCATCGTGTTAAAAATGTCGAATTTTGTACCAGAAAGTGATGATTTGCGGAAAGCATTAATTTTTTGTTTTCATTTGAAGAAAAGTGCTGCAGAGTCGCATCGAATGCTTGTCGAGGCATATGGTGATCATGCTCTATCAGAAGCAACATGCAAAAGATGGTTTCTTCGGTTCAGAAATAATGATTTTGATGTGAGAAATGAAGAATGTGGAAGACCACCAAAAAAGTTTGAAGACGCCGAATTGCAAACGATATTGGATGGAGATGACACTTTGAGTCAAAAGCAAATGGCTGAAATGTTAAATGTTGCACAACAACCAATTTCTGACCGTTTAAAAGCTATGGGAAAGATCCAAAAGTGTGTTAAATGGGTGACACATGAATTGAATGAAAGACAGATGGAAAACCGAAAAAACACTTGTGAAATTTTGCTTCAAAGACACGGTTTTGCATCAGATTGTTACTGGCGATGAAAAATGGATTTATTTTAAGAATCCTAAACGGAAAAAATCATGGGTTAATCCGGGACAACCATCAACATCGACTGCAAAACCAGATCGATTCGGCAAGAAGACAATGCTGTGTGTTTGGTGGGACCAGAATGGTGTGGTGTACCACGAGCTCCTAAAACCTGGTGAAACCGTTAATGCTGATCGCTACCGACAACAAATGATCAATTTGAACCATGCATTGATCGAGAAACGACCAGAATGGGACAGAAGACACGGCAAGGTAATTTTGCTCCATGACAATGCACCTGCACACAAAGCAAAACCGGTTCAGGATACAATCAAAACACTTGGCTGGGAGCTGCTACCCCACCCGCCGTATTCACCAGACTTGGCTCCTTCCGACTACAATTTGTTTTCATCGATGGGACACGCATTGGCTGAGCAGCACTTTGATTCCTACGAGGAAGTCGAAAATTGGGTGTCTGGTTGGTTTGCTTTAAAAGACGAACAATTTTATTGGCATGGTATCCACAAATTGCCAGAAAGGTGGTCAAAATGTGTAGAAAGCAATGGCCAATACTTGTAATATAATGTTTTTTACTTTCCGATTAATAATTAGTGTTTATTTTCACAAAAAAAACGCTCATTTCATACCGGTACATACCGTATATGCTGACTTGTATACGACTTAAAAAATGCCATGAGCGAATGTTTGTGTGCCATAGTGCATTCATACCAGTTAATAATTTTACATTGATTTAGCACTGTGGCCATAGACGATTGTTTTTTTATGTTGCACACTGCATCTGGATTATTTTGGATGTTTAATGGCAGCTTAAATGCTGAATGAGCTGTTCTGCCTCCATCTAATAAAGTTGCTGCAATGCCAAAAGATGCAACGGCCAATGCGATGCCATTTTTTGATCGTATCTCGGCAAGAAGTAGCGAAATAAGGAACGTTTGCCAGTTCCACCTGGTGCATCCAAAAAAAAAAAAAAAGAATCCTCCTTGTCCTGCCGAAACTGTCAGCATTATGCGGTCGTAAATAACTTTTTGTTCATCATTTAGTAGTGGAACATTGCGACTAACAATGCCTGCCATTTTTACAGTATCGTACTGCAGTTCACGATTCATATCTGTGTTGAGTAAATCAGAAGCACTTCGATTCGGTGAGCTCAGACCGAAATTACTGATTGGTAAATTCGCAATAGCAAGGCAATGATCCTTGATAGCAATCATCGCTTCATTGTATATGGCATCACTGAACGATATCGTTTGATCGTTGCACCTTGTACGATTTCGATACAGTATATCATCAGTCATCGAATCTTTGTGATTATCCCACAACATTTGTGCTCGGGTCGGGAAACATGTAGTCTGTGCTATAGCAAATAGTAGACGAATTTCTGTTCCTGTGCAGCATAATGCTGCTTCAGCAAGCATACTGTCCCAATGATTGTCGTCTTCTAGCAAGCCTAGTGCAAGGCATGTATCTTTATACGTTGGATACTGTTGTCCATCTACCTTGCATATATCTAGAAATGACAATGGTCCGGTGACATTCACCAACAACAGTCGCAGATAAAAGCACTCAGTCTGCCTTGGATTGACTGTATATACACGACCCAAACTATTTGATTTGAATAAGCCGGGGCACGCATCAACTGCTGTCCCTTGCTTGCGGGGCATCCATTTTTTCGATTGAGTAAAATATCGTTGAGCTTAAGAATAGAGCAGTGCTTGTGCGAAGGCACCAAAAGCATCCGCACGATTACACAGTTCAAAAAATTCGGTGAGCGTAGTTTTTGGTGGATTTATAGCACGATCAAGCGCTGTACCATCCGCTGGGCTTTTTTTTTCAAGATGGACAGCTAAATGTATAGCTGCTGGATCCCGTTCATGAATTGGGAAACCGAAAATACGCCATACAGGTTCATTGGAACTGATATACCGGCCAACTTGGTAATTCGTAGTTTCATCATTTTGATTTACCGGACGAGCATTTACATTAATATTTTCAATTCTAAATACAGCCATATCACTTCCTTTATTCACATACTTGCAAATATATTTGATACTCTTTAACGAACTGCATGACTCAACATTAATATGAGCATTGAATTTTTTGCTCAGCAGAGGTGAATATGGTACCACCCAAGGATTGCCAATGTCGATGTCTGCGTTACTGATAGTTTTAACGAACGATTGTTCTAGATTTTGGGTACTTCTTCGACGATATATTGGACAACCGTCAACAAGTGTGACCGTATCGTTTGCAAAATCTTTAGGAAAACACTTTGTACATTTTTCGTCTACCATGCATGATGAACGATTCAGATTTCCGCACTTACCATAAATCATGTTTGTAGTAACAATATCAAATAGTAATTGATCAGTGGACGGATTTGGAATCTCTGCAGAAATCAAACTATCGATGTCTTCAGCACGTATTTTGTCGACGAAACAAATTAAAATGTGAGCATGAGGTAATCCACGCTTTTGCTACTCAAGTGAATACATCCGACAACGTGTGGGGCCAAATACATGCTATTTTGTAATAAAGCTGATTAAAGACTTTAATTTTTGTTTAAACACACGTTCTGTTATATCATGACGATGTATTGCTTTTTGTCATGGTGATAGCAACGATGTAATTTCCTGCCATTTCGGATTACATGTAAAAGTAATGAAAAGACACGGTCGTCCATATTCACGCACGAAAGTAATAGCATCCTGTATGTATTTTTGCATGTGACGTGGACTACCTACGTACGATGATGGTAACATAACAGAATTACCAATTTCGGCAGGGTCAGCGTTGTTTGCCATAGCATCTCGCATGTTTATATATTCTTCCGCACGCAGCTTCTGTTGATTATATCGCAAGAATCGTAGTCGTTCACTCTCTATCTTAACATACATGTCGACCATAAATTGTTGGCAAAGCTCACGACATCGTAAAATGATGTTGTCTCGGCCGCGTCTAATCATCAAAGTATACGAATAAAAATCCTTCGAGCTAACGTTCGTATTTGTTTCGGCTCCTGTTACGGGATCCCATTGTTTAATTTTTACACAATATCCGTCTTGTCCCTTCCAGATAACTAGTGGATATTGGAGAGCGTCATATGAACGATGGGTATCACTTATAAACTGAAGATCATTATTTTTTCTTCGAATCACGATTTGTCGCGTAGCTATTCGGTCGCCAACCATGATTCCACCAACGTCGTCAACAACAGGTGCGTTGAATCTAAGAATATGCTCTCCAGCCAGTGTTTTATCAAGATTGATGACAATAACGTGATTGTCACCTTGTAGTTTGTGCATGTGGGACTTGAATAATTTCAATAATTCATTGTGCTCATTTAACAGAGCGTCCAGCTCGCTTGACGATACGCCTGGCAAAATGTGAATTGAGATAATGATAGTGGCAACGTGCATCCACGCCATTGGCGAGTGCACGTTTGGAGTCCTCGCCACCCATAAAGTAGATTTGTAAAAATGTATGAGATTCGTTTGGCAATGGCAGCAATGAAACTTGGACTTTGATATTAAACGTGGCATTAAATTGTTGACCGTTTGCAGCAATATTGTTACCTATTTGTGTTGCTCCAAATAATGCTCATTTGGAAACATGAAGTGAATGTGCGAATTGACTTCAGGAACATGCTAGAGTCTGGATCTGTACCGATAAATAACCGTGCTGTTACTAACGTGTTCTTAATGTGTCAGTGACTGCGTTGTCGGGCCAATCTTATGTCTCAATGCATTAGCTCGAAGTCTTTCGATGCTTTGCTGTTGACTTTCATTAGCACAGTAAGATTGCAGCGCATCTGATCTTCTTGAACCACATAGAATCTGAACCAAAATTATCCTTTCACTGTGTTGCTGTGGAGGTCTAGATAGCGTCGAACCCTCTCAGCAAGCTCAGCACCCAATAGTGCAGCAGATAGCTCCAGTCGAGGGAGTGACTGTTTTGCTGTTGGAGCCACTCGAGACTTTGAACATAGTAACCGCACAGATATTTGCTTATTCCTGTACGTTGCGCGTACGTATATTGCGGCGCCATAAGCGCGCTCTGAAGCATATACACAGATGTGTTATTCCTTTGTGATTGGAGTCTTGCCATTATAAATGTGGCTTGAAATTTGCATTGAATTAAGGCTCTTCAACTCCTCTCGATAATCCTTCCATTCGTTTTAAAGATTTGCAGGTAACTCGTCGTCCCAATCAAGCTTTAATTCCCAGAGCCGTTGTATACAAATTTTAGCCTGTACCACGACTGGAGCGAACAAGCCTCTGAGCAGACTGCACGTTTTGTAATCCTTGTTGATGTACTGTTGATCCTTTTTGGACATCCAAATAAGGCCCAATGTTGTCACACTGTAATGTTCCAGTGTTTCTCCGAGCTTTACTTCGGCCACTATGTCTTCTTTCGGAATTCCTTGCAATATTTGCTCATTGTTTAAACACCATTTGCGCAGCTTAAGTCCCGATGGCTGAAGGATTTTGTTGAGCTCTTGTTGAACTTGTTTCGCTTCTATAATTGAATCGGTGCCAGTTAGGCAATCATTTACATAAAAGTCACGTTTTAGTGCCTTAGCACCCATCTGGAATCTTCCATATTCTTAGTTGCCAGATGATCCAAACATTTTATTGCTAAAAATGGTGCGGATTTCGTGCCATACGTGACTGTTTTTAACCGGTAGTACTTAATATGAGTTGTTGCGCCATACAATAAGTTGATGAAACTGATTTTCCGGATTGATCCATACTTGACGATACATTTTTTCAATAACAGCCGTAAACACATATTTGTGTGTTCTGAATCGAAGCAGGATAGACATTAGCCTTGACGGGCGCATGCAGTATGTCATTCAGGATTTTCCAGTAGACGTTTCATGATCGTCAAAAACAACTCGAAGTTTGTGTAGTGCTGTCCGGCTCAATACGCAAATGCGGAATTCGTAATGATTTTGGGATCTGTTGAGGTGACACTTGTTTCATGTGTCCAACTTCTCATACTCCGCCAGAAGCTCGTATTCCTCTTCCACTGCGCTCTAACGATAAGAACCGTTTGGCTGCAATTTCCATGGAGTCTCCCAGGGCTGAACAGTGTTCAGCAATTGGGAGTTTAACGATGAATCTGCCGTCCACCGCCACTTGTAAGTGCTCTAAGAAGTGAGTCTCACAATGCGCTCCACTGCGTGTTCGATGTTTCTCTGCTGACTCCATGCTATCCAGTGTCCCAAATCGTTCCAATAATTAATTTGTTTCTTCGTTTGTTGCTGTTGCGCAAATGGCTGAGGATTTACTTGCAGCATTTATTTTTCCTGCAATGATCCAACCAAACTCAGTTTGTTGCATCATTGGACCAGAATGGAACATTCTATGCTGTTGTGGGAGCAATAGTGAAAAACAGTGCTCTGCTCCAATCAACATATCGATTTTGCCTGGTTTATTGAAGTTAGGGTCCGCAAGAGGTAGATTGCTCGGCATGCTCCAATCGGTAATGTTGATCGATGGGGCGGGTTGATCCGAGATTATATGGGGTAGTACAAATGCTTCCACTCGCATAGTAAAATTGCTGTGTAGCGATTTAACTATGACATTCACCCGAGCTTTGCTGACTCTTGGCTGTCCTCCGATGCCTTCAATCCGGAGTGTTGTGTCGTGACGTTTTAGTGCCAACATTTTTACTAGTCTTTCAGAGATAACGTTGATCTGCGATCCAGAGTCCAGTAATGTCTTGAATGTTGCCTGCTGTCCATTGTTTGCTTGTACAGCTACCTTTGCTGTTGCGAGTAGGTTGTTATTTTGATTATTTGCGGATGCCACAGCTTGTGTGTGTGTGGCTCTGCTACTGCTGATGCGATAGCATTCTCAAAATGTACTAGAGTATGGTGCTTTTTGTTGCACTTAAAACAGCTAAAGTTGCTTGGGCACGACTTTGTTTTATGGTCATTTTTAAAGCAGTTGACGCATAGTTTTTGTCCTTGCACCCAATTTAGGCGCTCGCTAATTGATTTAGCGCGAAAATCGTCACATTTAGATAAATAGTGACTTGTCTTTTTGCAATAAAGACATCCTCTTTGTACACTTGACGATGTTGCACATGTTGTGTTTTTAGGCTCCTTTTAAAAATTTCCAGATGCCTTTTTCCAGTAGCCATAACTCGAACTCTCTGTTCTAAGAACTGGAGCATGGTGTCCAGTGGCTGGATTTCCTTCGTATTACCAAATGATTGTTCATTTTATTGCGTCCAGTTTATTACTTAGGATGGCAAATATGGATCCCATGTTGAAATGTCAACCCGAGTCCCTTCAGTGAAGCTAAGGACTCTTTGGTGGTGATGTGCAGCTCCTTTAAAGACTTTACATCGTCGCTGCAGGTTTGTTGCAGCAGAAGGCGATTTAATATCCTAGATGCGATATCTCTAGGATTGTTGTAGGCATCTACTAAAAATCTCCCATGCGTAGAGATAGTTTTCTTCCTTGAGATCGATGTGACGGATTAGTCTTTCCGCCTCTCCGACTACGCTGGTTTTTAAATACCACATCTTGCGTATGTTTGGCATGTTTGTTTCATGTATCATACATGAAAACATATCAAAGAATTGTGTGCATTTGAGAGTATCACCATCAAATTTTGGAATGGAAATACGCGGCAGATTGATGTTTTCGGCGCACATACTGCTTGAGTTCCCTGTAAGTGCATTCCGTACATCAGCCTCTGCCTTGAGATATTCGTAGCCAATCTCTTTCGGGTCCTCAAATTCCTCGTATATTTGGAAATGGACCTCTTGAGTTTTTGCCCATAATGACTTAGCCATCTCTGCATTAAGGGGCTTGTGTTGAAAGGCTCGATTCAATGATGCAATCATCGCCTTTTGCCGACGGCACAATGCCATTAACTTAGCATTTGTGCTTGCTCGGGCATTTAGTGCAGCTATGACGGTCTTTGGTTCCGTCATGTTGCTGGTAGACTGATCTGCAATGTCAACCTGTTCCAAGAAGTAAGTTCTGTTCTGCTCTACCATGGCAGCGACTTCTTCGAAGAACTTGAAGTATCTATGAGACTCCTCTAAGTTCGATGAGTTCCTGATCACCTCGTGGTTGTCTTTAAAAACAGTCCACTTTTCCTCTAGTATCGAGGTCCTGTCTTGATAGTAGCCAGGTTTTGCTTTCCGATCAGCTGGGTCCTTTTTGCTGTTCCTGACTAGCCTTGAAATCTCCTGGCTTATCTCATCCTGCGCAGCTAGGACCTCTTCCAACATAATTGATTTTTCTGTGCTCATTATTGTCGCCTTGTTGACAAGTTAAGAGTTACCAGAACCAATTATGTACGTTGTGCTTTAACTCTTGATTATTCCTGACCCGTTGGAAGTGTTTTTTTTTCGCTCTGGTGAGCTGGATACGCTTCGATTCGCAACCGTCATGTGGTCAAGGAATAACGAGTTGTTTTTTGTAGAAAGGATCCTTGTGGTGGAGTCCTTTGTCGGGGTCACCAAAATGTTTGTGTATAGTGTAAGAAGTTGGGAAGCATTCAGTACATAAACTGACTGCTAAAAGGCGTCGCAAGTGGCACTTGTAACCAGGTGGACTACGGAGAAATAATGAATGTTTCTTGTAGGTTTTACTAAGAACACTGATTTTATTTACGAAAAAGTAACAATATTTATAGGTAAAAATAGCTTAGCTTACAGGTGTGTGATGTCTATTAAAATTGGGTAATTGTGTACTCAGCAGTTGCAAGCAATGCAGAATAGCATATTTAGCAACTACCGGGTTGGCTGACCGCTACTATTGCGATATTTTTATATATTTATATATATTTATTGGTTGCAGTTTAATTGTGTCAATAAATATTGGGTATTGTGTATGGTCTTGACATAGTTTTACATGTGTTAATAATTTGTGTGTCATTCTTACATAGCCATGTGCAGTTATTTGATTTCTTATAATATAAATGTGTGCTGACTTGTATACGACTTAACATATGGTATGTGTGTACAAATGCAATTGCTTCTCCAAATCTCGACCTTCAATTTATTCAGGACACTATTTCATATGCAACTACAGATATTGCTGTATCAGAGAAAATAAATTCAAAGATGATGCACCATTTATGGTACTTATCACCGGAATTAGCAGCTATATCATTTTTTGAATCTAGTGTATCGAATGAGGAAAAGAGAAAAATGGTTGAAGCTTTGAAATTCGAAGAGCCTAAAATTAAATTAGTGGAGCAGAGACATATTTTAGACATAGATGAATTGCGCAGCAGCTCCATTAGTGATTTTATATCATATAAAACAAACTATTTTTTTGATTGCTTCGGCCTATCAGCCAGTTTTTTAAAAAAAGACACTCAAACATGGGAAAATAACGATGATAACACAGATTCATTCGAGTTCTGTAATGATTTATTTGTTGTAAACGACACTGCTGAGTTGGGAATAAAGTTTATGAAAGATTACAATCGTATTCACACAAAGAATGAGAACGAAAAACAGCTCATTTTTCAATTTGTAGAGAGCTACCGGAAAAATTATCCTTCTAATTGTAAAAAAGATCTGATATAAAAAAACTTATTTTAATCAAATATTACACTTAAGATATTATTAAACATATTATATAAAACATTAAATCCGATATAATGTAAAGATAAAATGGAAAAAATAAATAAATTTAACCTAAAACACCATACGTATGAGTGATTTTTCATATATATAAAATTTTCAAACTTCGGAGCGAGGGTGCGGCCATTATATATTATTCGATCAGCCCCAAATTTTTGTGGGTTTGTTTTGAGCCTAAGGAGAACTCATTTCTGCGCGGCGGTTTTATTTTCAGTTTTAAGGGCCACCCTAATGCGGCTGCATAACAGACGATAACAGACGAGACTAACGGCCGCCTTGCAATATGTGTACGTGTGTATATGCGCGCACGTGAACCCGCTATGCTAATACCCCTGTCGGACTATTGCGCACCCCTGCAGGACCACTACTACTGATTTTCTGCTGAAAAATCACTACCAATGCACGGTTTTCCTCGCTCTAGCTTTTTAAACTATTTTGGTGTCCTTTTCGCTATATATATATATATATATATATATATATATATATATATATTCAAAACACCACAATCCCAGAGTCCTTGCTCGGGCGCCACCTGTTAGGTAGCTTTTTTCTATGGCTGAGGTAGTTCAGTCTCTCCAGGGCCACCTTACAAGAAATTTGTAGGTTGCTGGGATCAGGAGAGTGGGGAACTGAGACACCTTGCTCGGAAAAGGGGCGTAGTGGAGTTTAGAGACGACACCGGGGATCCGGTGATTTGCCAAAGTGCTTGGCGGCAGTGTAGCCACCCCTGCCGATTTCGACTCGAATGCCCCTGGTATTGACCTAGGCTGCACCAAGTTCGGAAGTAGGCATGCGCCGCTTGCAACTTTGCGGACTTTCGCGGTATTGACCGGAGTACAGTCAACGGAGTCTCAAGCGGTGGGTAGGCCAGACGAGCCGTATTTTGCACTTTCATTTCCACTCCGATCGCCTCATTAAAATTAATTTACAATAGCACTGGTTTAATTTTATTCTTTCATTATTTTCTTTCCACAGCGTGCCCTAATACCCTACCTAATTCGCACCAAACGAATGTCGTGAGAAGAGCGGGGAAAATATTTGGCGAAGTCTCGCTTACCCTAATACCTCGTGGATTTGTGTTTCCCGCTGCGGGTATGTGTTCTGCTTCCCTCGTTTCCAGCGTACCGTACTGGTGTGTGTGTGTGTGTGTGTGTGTCTATGCTTGTCCTCTGGTTAATTTGTATTTCCTGTGTGTATCCTTGCCCGGTATATCCTTCGTTGTCCTGACCCTCGTGTTACTGTGTTCCCTCGTAGTCCTTGTTGGCCTCGTGGTGTCTTTCCTTGGATATTTCTGGGCACTCGCGCTGCGTCAACTTATCGTCGCGGACACCGAAAACTTTTCTCCCTATCGGGCAAACTTGACCCTATTATGATCCAAGCGTGACTCCTCTCGAGGTGGCGATTGCGAGCCCTTGCTTGCACTGCCCTCTGCCGTGTCCGCTGCCCGCGCCGTTGGGCTCGTGCCATTTGGCTGCTGTGGGTGACTTCGTTGCGCTGTCCTCTGCTGTGGCCGCTGCCCGCGCCGTTTGGCTCGTGCCATTCGGCTGCTGTGGGTGACTTCGTTGCGCTGTCCTCTGCTGTGGCCGCTGCCCGCGCCGTTTGGCTCGTGCCATTCTGCTGCTGCGGGTGGCTTCGCTCTCGGTCTCTGTTGCGCTGTCCTCTGCTGTGGCCGCTGCCCACGCCGTTTGGCTCGTGCCTTTCTGCTGTTGCGGGTTGCTTCGCTGCGCTGTCGGCGTCGTCTGGCTTTGGTCGCGGCTTTCCCCTCTTCTGTATTTACTCTGTTAAAGGTGGTCTCGTTTCTACATGTATACAACTACCGTGGGCCTTATACATATATTTAAATCACATATATAACTTATCCCTAATAACTTATCCCATAAAAATGTGCATCGTCACAAGACATACCAAATCTTGACCCGATCAGACTATTCCTTCGGGTACTTCCAAAAAAAAGGACTTTGGTTTTTGGGAGGTACCCGAATGAGTGGTCTGATCGGGATGAAAAATAGATGTTGGCCGATGCGCAGACCTTACCGATAAGCACACAAAATTTCATGTAAATCGATAAGCCATTTCGCAGGAGTTCAGCAATGAAGTTTGTGACTCGAGAATTTTATATGTTAGATTTGCACTATGTACGTAAAACTTAATAATAAATTAATAATACATAAATTGTACATGTGAATATAGGAGCGATTTGTTTCGCAAACCACTGTCGCATCCTATATTAGAGTAAGCCTAGCTTGAAGTAGTCCTCCTAAGCCGCTCCACTTGCCTCTGCTCCTTCATAACCATTGCCGAAGACTCCAGCATGCCTGGGACTAGATTGTCCACGGTGATGGGACAACCCATAGCGCGCTCCAGTGCACTCCTCTGATTTGCGAACCTCCCGCAGGTAATCAACACGTGGTGTGCGTCCTCCGGCAAACCATGACCGCTGCACGAGCATTCCTCGCTTTGTTCGTGACCGAACCACTTTAGGTAGCTCCGAAAACACCCATGTCCAGATAGGAGCTGCGTCAAATAGAAATTGACTTCGCCGTGTTTGCGGCTTAGGCAAGGCAGCAGCTGCGGGATCAAGGCAAAGGTCCATCGCCCCTTCAAAGGCGAGTTCCAGCTTGCTTACCATCGCTCAATTGTTCTGACTCTTCACCGGCAGTGTGAATTTGCAGCTCGCCCGACTCGATAGCCAGTTCTTCGATCGGTATCATGTAGGGCAGCATCGTCGGAGATTGTCCTGAATGCGCCGCAAACCCGGATGGCGCACAGACGGTAGGTAGCGCATAAGCTGCGGCAGTAGCTGTGCACCTGCACGGCTTTTCACCAGATCGGCGCTCCATAGAAGACGGTGGCGCGGACTACACTCATTAATAGCTTTCGGCGCGCCTGTTTAGGCCCAAGTGTGTTTAGCATTATCCACGACAGTGCTTGACATGCTCCAGCTGCCTCATATGCTGTATACTCTAGATGCTCCTTAAATGACAATCTCGTGTCCAGCATGACCCGGAAATATTTGATTGCCTTTTTCGACAGAATCGTGGTGTTGCCAACAACTATTGTAGCCGTCTGCACTGACTTGCGACTGCTGACTCGAACCGCCTCCGACTTGTGCGCTGCCAGCTCCAGTCCCGCATGTTGAAGCCAGTCCTGCACGTAAGCAATGTACGTTTTGCATTTAGCTTCCACGCATCTCCTTCCGTACGACCACGATGGCGACATCATCGGTGAAGCCAACGATATGTGCATCGTCAGGGAGTTGAAGCCTAAGGACTTCGTCATACATAATATTTCACAGGAGTGGCCCGCGAACGGAACCCTGAGGGACTCGTGCAGAAACTACTTGAGATTTAACGCCTTCTGCGGTCCGATAGTGTAGAAGCCGTCCGTCCAAATAGCTCCTTATGTGTCCCCCAGATATGAGGGGACCTGCAGCGTTAAGGATAACATACCAACTGGCGGTGTGAAACGCATTTTTTATATCCAGCGTGGCAATGAGGCAGTATTTTTTTGCTCCTCCTGCCCATCTGGAATATTGGATAGCACTGGTTGCAATGTCGACCACCGTGCTCAGGGCATCGAAGGTTCATTTATTTTTTTTTTTTTAATCTTTGCTATTTGGTTGGAAACGCGTTCCTCAACTCATCGCTGGGTAGGAAGATCATTACGATGAAGGCGGGATCGGCTGCACGTGTTTGTGAGGCCTCTCGCTAGATTGTTTGGGTGCGATGAGAGCTTGCTCAAGTACCTTTCCTTGTGTTCCGCTATGACTTCCCTGACCGGTGGTACGTTTAAGTCCCTTTGTATGTTTTCATTGCGAACGTACCACGGTGCCCCGGTGATAGTTCTCAGGATCTTCGACTGGGCTCTTTGCATGATGTCAATGTTACTGCTGCACGCGTTACCCCATAGCTGGCAGCCATAGGTCCAGATTGGTTTTAAGACGGAGTTGTAGAGCAGAACCTTGTAGTCCAGACATAGCGGAGAGCGAGCGTTGATAAGCCAATGGAGGCTATTGGCTTTGAGTTTAAGCTGTGTTCTCTTAGCTTCAATGTGCCTGCGCCATGTAAGTCTTCTGTCCAAGCGTACTCCCAGGTACGTTACTTCGTTTGCTTGTGGGAGTGGCGTGTTGTTAAGCGTGAGTGGTGGACCATCTTGCCTGTTTAGGGTGAAAGTGTAACTTAACTGTTAACATTTTTGTTCGTTTACCTTAATTCGCCAGTCGGATAGCCAGTTTTCTACGTTAACGATGTGACGAGCAAGTTGTGTTGTTGCTTGCAGTGGGCATCTGGAGCGGCTAAGAATAGCTGTATCGTCAGCAAAGGTTGATGTTGTTAGGCCTCTGCATGTTGGGATGTTTGCTGTGTAGAGTACGTAAAGTGTCGGCCCAAGTACGCTGCCCTGAGGAACGCCAGCTTCAATACGGTGTTCGTCGGATATTGCAGAGTTGCATCTTACTGCAAACTTCCTGTCATAGAGGTACGACTGTAACAGTTTATGTGTGTTGACTGGGAGCGTTGTTTTTATCTTGTACATCAGACCTTCCAACCAGACTCTGTCGAACGCCTGAGACACATCCAAAAATATTGCAGTGCAGTATTCTCGTTTTTCGAACGCGCCTCGTATTTCTGATGTTATGCGGTTGACCTGCTCAATAGTTCCGTGTTTTTCACGAAAACCGAATTGATGTGATGGGATTATGTTATTAAGATTCAGGAATTGATAAATCCGAGTCAGCAAACATTTTTCGAAGAGTTTTGATAGACACGATAAAAGGCTTATAGGTCTATACGACGAGGGAACTGTTCTATCTTTACCCAGCTTTGGAATCATTATGATGATAGACTTTTTCCATCTCTCTGGAAAGTGTCCGAGTTGTGTGATTGCGTTGAATAGCTGTGCAATGATGCAGACTCCACAATAGGGAAGCTCAATAATCATCTTTGGGGATATTAAGTCCCAGCCCGGGGACTTTTTTGGGTTTAGATGCTGGTTGATAATTCTTGCGACTTCATTCGGGTGAAATACAATTGGCTCATGTTGAAGCAGAGAGTCGTTTATAACGGTCGGGAGTGCGAACGCGTTTGTAGAAGGATTAGGTTGGAAAACATTTTGCAGATGTTCCGCAAAAGTTTTGGCTCTGTCTTCATCGCTCCGGGCCCAGCCGCCTGCATTGTTTCTTAAAGGCATCACTGTTTCTGTCGGTGGACTTAGAATTGGGTGAGCTTTCCACAAAGAGTTTTTAGTGCCAGATGTTGATAGTTGCTCAATGTATCGGCGTTGGGCATATTCTTCTTCTCTCTATAACGCTTTGGTGAGTTTACGTGTGGCTCTTCTTAGATTTTGCTTTGCTGACGGCGATCTGTGGGATTGCCAGTGTCGTCTGAGGCGCCGCTTTTCCTGAACGAGCTGTTCAATTTGAGGATTTGTTGTCATTTGGACGTGTACTGCATTTACTGGTGTTGGTGTTGAGATGCGAGCTGCTTCGACGAAGATTGACTCAAGTTTGTTTGCCATAGATTCGATGTCAGCTTCCACATTCAGATGCGGATTTAGTTCAATGTGTGAACTTATATATTTTTTGTATTTGAGCCAGTTAGTTTTGTGTGAGGTCAACTTACCGGGGCGATTTACAGACTCTGGGTATCGTAGTAATTGTATTAGAACAGGCGAGTGGTCGGATGAATGATCCGATAGGCTTTCGGCGCTTATCAGACTGCGGGGAATATTTTTGGTAACTGCAAAATCAATCAAGTCGGGTAGTTTCTTGGGGTCTGTGGGCCAGTAAGTTGGTGTGCCAGGAGAGACGTGGCCGAGCCTGTTGTTTACTTTTACAAGTGCGTTGTACAGCTGCTTTCCCTTTGGATTCACAAGGCGAGATCCCCAGTGTGTGTGCTTGGCGTTATAGTCTCCTGCTGCTATAAAGTGTTCTCCCAATGAGTTGAAAAATTCCATAAATTGGTCTTCAGATATGGTGAATCGAGCAGTAGACGGCAGCTAGTGCAATTTGGTTACCACTATCAAAATGTATTTTTAAAGATGTGGCCTGTAGGTAGTTTCTGGCGAACACTTTGTGGTAGTGGTGCTTTAGCCGGCTTCTAATCAAAATACCAGTCCCGCCGTGTGCCTACCATCGGGATGATTGGTTCCGTAGAATGTGTATCCGCTTATTGTAAAATTATATTTGCTTGTATGGTGTGTTTCGGAGAGTAGCATAACGTCGATGTGCTTGTCGAGCAGGAATTGAGCTAACTCAAGTTTATGCTGTGAAACGCCGTTAGCATTCCACGTAGATATACGTAGCGAAGCCATTGATTATTTTTACTGTTGTGATACAAGCATTTGTACCAAAATACTTTGATTTCGCATTAAATCTTGCATAGTTGTGCGCATAAATGACATAAACTCTGTCAAGCTCTGCTGCATACATATCATTGCTTCGAAGTTGCTTTGTGTCTGCTCTTGTGGCTTGTTGTCTTGTGCCGTATTTTGATCCACATGCATTGCTTGTGTGTACGGTGCAGTAGAGGCAGGAGGCACCAGACCTGATCTTAAGGCGCTTGCATACGGGACCAATGGAGGACCTGGCTGCAGTCGAGAAGAAGACGTCTGGGTTGCTTTTCGATGGAATGTAGTGAGGCTGTGCGCTTTGCGTGCGTGCTGTGTTCACGCGCTGGTGGATGCGAGACTTAAGTTCTTTGTAAATTGGGCAGCCTCTATAGTTAGCTATGTGATTGCCGCCGCAGTTGCCGCACAATTTTTTTTGCTAGAGTCTCTTTTGCTTGCTGGGCAGCGCGACGACTCATGAAGATCGCCACAAACTACACATACCTGGCGCAGTGTGCAGTAAGTCCTTGTGTGGCCTTATTCTTGGCAGTTCATGCATTGTACCGGGCCGTTGCGCTTATGTGGCTCTTCTACGGTGATTCTGCGGTGCAGTAGAAACTGAAGCTTGTAGATGGGGTGCCACTCATATTTTTTGCTTATCTGTGTTTCTGGCTCAAGTTCAATTTTGAAGAGTGGTTGCGGCTGTCTGTTCTTGTTTAAAATATTAACAACTTTTTTAATGCAGAGTCCTTTCTCATTCAGCGCCTCATTGATTTCATTTGGCATGACATCAGATTCAATGCCCTTCAATACATCTTGCAGGCTCTTGCTGCCTTTTAGTTGGTACGTGTAAAAGTTATTTTTGGCTTTCGTTTAAGTACTTTGACAAGACTCTAAAGTTGTCTTCGGTCTTTGTCTGCACTTTGATCTCCTGGATGTTACCCCTCTTTAGGGGAATGATGTGGAAATTATCATGACCAATTAGCTCTACAACTTTGTTTACAAAAATACTTGAGCTTTTCTCTCGAATGAATATTGGTGGTGGCTTTGGCTTTTTTTTGTTACCTCCAACTGATTCTGGGGGCAGGTCGACAGCACTATCTGCTAAGATTTTAAATCTATTGGTGGTGTTTGGACTTTCGCATGAGTTGCCACGAGATATTTTCGATTTAATTGTAGATTTTGGGGGCTCAACTTACGCTTTATCTGTATGTAGCGATCCATACCTGTCTCTATGGCCGGCTTTACATTTGCGTTTGCTGGAATGTGCGCTGACGGCGCTCAGTCTTGTTTGAGAGAGGGCCGGCACCGTGCAATTTTGTTTTTTTTTTTTTCTTTCAAAAAAAATTGTTTTTTTTTTTTTTTTTGGCGGCCCCGCGCGGTTTTTTTTTGTGAAAGGGGGGGGGGGAAAGGGGAGAAAAAACGCACTGTCTTGCGCTGAGAGCAAGAGTTCTTTTGCTCACTCGCGCTCAGTTTCTTCGGCGACATAGGCAAAGTACGCGTTGTTCCGTTGCCGTCGCTCGTCTTTCTCGCGCTGTCGCTGAGAGCGAATGTCGTGCTGGCTCATTGTCTTGAGCGGGGTTAAGCTACTGATTTTTGTCTGTTATTTTAGTTTTGTTTATTTGTAAATAGTTAGATTGTGTTCACCAAAATAACTTTTTGATGTGCATTTTACTGCACAAAGCGTCTTCTCGCGTAAACTATAATATAATTTTTTGGTGTTCTAGGCACTTCACTCTTGTGATTATCAATTTGAAAGCGGAGCATGAAGAAAACACGTCTGCTTGCGACGTATTGTAATTTTGTGCATCGAAGGTTGATCTCGCTTTCCGGAACCCAAACTGGTTTGGGGATAGCCTGCCTGATCTTATTATCGCTCGGCTGATCCTCGCAGATAGCAGCTTCTCGAAGACTTTGCCAATGTTGTTCAACGGGCAGATTGGTCTGTACGAGGAGGGCTCCCCCGGCTTCGGCTTCATCAGTAGCAGCAGATTCTGCTCTTTCCAGCTAAGCGAAAAGGTCCTCTGGCGTAGGCACGTTTTTAATAGGTCAGTAAATTGTTGGGCTTTTAACGTCATTGCACGATGCTCCTGGCAACAGCAAGTACCTCCTCCGGCGTGATAGCTGCTGGTTCGATGTAGTCCTGGTGCTGCGTTGTTGCTGCGGACAAGGATTTCAGTCTAGCGTTCGGAAACAGGCATTCCACGACGGCCCGCATCCTGCCTGGCTCCATAGAGGGGTTGTGTTGTTTTCCAGCATAGAGGCGTTTAACAACAGTTTTGTAGGCTCTGCCCCACGGGTCATGCTCAGCAGAGCATTTTCGCTTGCTCGCCTTGATCGCCTTCTTGAGCGTACCTCTCACCCGTCTATAATCATCGCACCTCTATGCGTAGTGTGGCCTATTTGCTGCTCGTTGACCGAGCCTTCTCGCTCTAATGCAGGCCCGGCGCGCCATCAATCTCGGCGTTCCACTAATACGTGGGTTCATGGTGACGCGTGTAGGGGCGGCGTATGGCCATGCTGCTGTCACATGCCGAGGAGATTTGCGCTGCCATTTGAGCTGCCCGGGAGTTGGCAGAGCCTTATGTGGTGAGCTGCTCGATTGATCTAGAAAACGCCCAATCGTAAAAGGTGTGTTGTAGGTAGTGTTTTGCGTTCGGCGCAATATGCGCACAACGCTCTCGCTGACCACATTGTGATCGCTTGCTGTGAACACGTGACTAATCGTCCACTGTGCTGCGTTGAATAGGGAGGGGCTGACGAACGTAAGGTCAATTACCGAGCCGACCCCTGCTCTGGAAAATGTGTGCCTGTTGCCGCTATTCAGTAGCGCCAGATCCAGTGGTGCCAATGACTCCAAGAGCACCCTGCCTCTAATGTTCGTTGAAACTCTGCCCCACTCTAGAGCCCATGCATTGAAGTCACCTACCAGTGTGATTCTGCTGCGACCCCTGGCTTCGTCTACAAGCTGTTCCAAGATAGCGGAGAATGCGGCGAGGGGCAAGCTGGGCGCGAGATAGCAGCTATAGATGCACAAACTGCCCAATCTTGCCTTCACAAATCCATCGAACTCTTGCACATCAGTAAGCTGCTGAGTTGCACAGCACAGCCACAACGCGGCCTTCTTGCTGGTGTCCGACGCCCAGATGCCCGATGGTGCAATCGGCGTACGATGAGGTTCGATCAGTATGCGTACATCAATGCAATGCTTCTTGGTTTACTGCTCCAGAAGCGACTGAGCAGCCATGCAATGAATAAGTTTAAGCTGAAGTAACCTTAAAATCTCGTCCGTCGGACAGCTGCTTTGTAGGCGGTGGTGTTGGCTCGTGGTATGCTCCGCGATTCCAGACCCATGTTTGGAGCACAGCCTGCACTTTGGTGGCTTGCTACAGGATTTAGCCTCATGACCAGCCTCGCCACATCTGTAACACGTACCCCTGCGATCATCTGAGCAGGTGCAGTTTGCAGCAATGTGCTCAAACACCAGGCATTTGTAGCAACGCAGTGGCTGTACAATGGGCTGTATGTGACAAACAGCCCAGCCTACGCGAATTTTAGCCAGATCAAGTGTCCGGTTGGCTAAAAAGGTTGGAAGCACCAACGTTGCCGAAGTGAGCGAACTGCTTCAACAGACAGGCTTTCTGGATCGACTCGATCAACTCCTCCTTCGTAGTCAGTTCGTCCAGGCCGCGGATTTCGACACGCTGGACGTCTACTGGCGTCTTTACCGTTGCTCTGTTGCCTTAGGCTTTAACCATTCCTGATTGAAGCTCCTCCGAGCTTATTTAAGCGCAATAGCAGATCTTCGTTTTCTGCACGCCTGACATTTTCCACATCCTCGCAATATTGGCGTAAGGACGGGTAAGTTTTTAGCACACGGAGCATGTCAGCGTAGCTGTAGCCGTCAGTCCCACTGATTGCAATAGCATCAGATCGGATTCGCTTGCGCGCTGGGTTCCTTGGCTTCACCTTTGACCAGGTCGGTTGTGGTGCCGCCTGTGGAGCAGCCTGTGGTGCCGTCTTGGATGCCACCTGTGATGCTATCTGCGGCGCCGCCTGGAGGGGATTAGAGGAGCATTGCTTCGATTTTTTGGGCGGTGTGCTACGCAACTCTGGCAGCTTCCTTGGGCGCTTTGGCAATGCCCTGTTGCCTGCACGGCTGGCGACGCCAGAATGATGAGCTGTTTGCTCAATGACACTGCCAAACACTTTGCTAAACAATGTTTGCTAAGCCTCAGAGCTGCCGCATGCAGCTTCACGAATTTGGCCAATTCGTCGCGCATCAAAGCGTTAATATGGTGTTGACCCCTAAACAGCTCTGCCAGACCTGAAAGAGCCACACCCAATTTCTCTAGGGAACTCTGCATCGTTGCTGGTGGCCTCGGTGTGTTCGGCAAAGGCCATACGACCGGTTAAGGCAAGTGAGCCGCCAGTGGGGTTTGCTGCGACGTGAGAGAAGCCTCGCTATGCTCCGGGGATGGTACCCGTGGAGGGGATCTCTGCTGTGCCGAACGACGCACAATTTCGTCCATGACGTACTAATATGTATATGGACTGGAACTAAAGTAGAGCTCGAAACAGTCCAACGTTGACCAAATTTTTCCATATGGTGTGTAACCGCTGGAGGTTATACCGCCCTGAGTCGGTCATCAGAGCCCCACGAAGCACCGCCGCGATGGAGGGGGTTGGTAGTAGCCGGTTCCGTGGCTTTTGCTATTATCTGCTAGGAAACTCCTACTTGTTCGATAAAAAAGAGGCGCACGTAAGTGCTATACTACACTTTGCGCTACCTATTTGTGTATGCAATGATATTTTGGTTTCCCAATGCTCGAGCCTTTCACAGCGGAGACACCTCCAGTAAGCCAAAAGCGCCACCTTCTGACACCCAGGTTGCTCGGTTGGCACTGTTATGGAAGCAGCCAGCCCTGGAATGCAACTCGATCAGCTGGCAATGTGGTCAGTCTAAAAAACACAAACACCACACCACAGAGAAATGGTGTGGCATTGTGTGTATTTTAGTAACGCACACTACCGAAATGACCAAAAAATGCGCGCGGGCGGTCCGCCGCTTGGAAAGGCTTCAGAAGACAAAAACAAGAACTGCCAAGGAATGCGCGTGACGGTAGTAATCAGATACACAGTTATGTTACACGACACGATTCAAGCAGTTTTGACACCAAAAAACAACAGCTGAACGAAGCGATTTGAAACGCGACCGCACTTGTGAAAACCTGCTGTCGTGCACTCTCGTGTGTGTGTGTGTGAAGCGTGTGTGTGGTGGGTGTGTGGTATGCGTGTGTGTGTGCGTGTGTGTTTTTTTTTTTTTTTAACTTTGCTATTTATTTTTGGTTATTTCCCTTAATGTATAAAAACAAGGAACTGACAAAAAGTTTACAAATCTTACAAGCATTAATTACTAACAGTTACTTTTTGAACTGGTAGGGTGGAAACGCGTTCCTCAACTCATCGCTGGGTAGGAAGTTCATTACGATGGAGGCGGGATCGGCTGCACGTGTTTGTGAGGCCTCTCGCGAGATTGTTTGGGTGCGATGAGAGCTTGCTCAAGTACCTTTCCTTGTGTTCCGCTATTACTTTCCTGACCAGTGGTAAGCTTCAATCCCTTTGTATGTTTTCGTTGCGAACGTTCCACGGTGCCCCGGTGATAGTTCTCAGGCTGCACGCGTTGCCCAATAGCTGGGAGCCAGAGGTCCAGATTGGTTTTAGAAAAGAGTTGTAGAGCAGAACCTTGTAGTCTAGACATAGCGGAGAGCGAGCGTTGATAAGCCAATGGAGGCTATTGGCTTTGAGTTTAAGCTGTGTTCTCTTAGCTTCAATGTGCCTGCGCCATGTAAGTCTTCTGTCCAAGTGTACTCCCAGGTACGTTACTTCGTTTGCTTTCGGGAGTGGAGTGTTGTTAAGCGTGAGTGGTGGACAGTGTTGCCTGTTTAGGGTGAAAGTTACATGTTTACATTTTTGTTCGTTTACCTTAATTCGCCAGTCGGATAGCCAGTTTTCTACGTTAACGATGTGACGAGCAAGTTGTGTTGTTGCTTGCAGTGGGTATCTGGAGCGGCTAAGAATAGCTGTATCGTCAGCAAAGGTTGATGTTGTTAGGCCTCTGCATGTTGGGATGTCTGCTGTGTAGAGTACGTAAAGTGTCGGCCCAAGTACGCTGCCCTGAGGAACGCCAGCTTCAATACGGTGTTCGTCGGATATTGCAGAGTTGCATCTTACTGCAAACTTCCTGTCGTAGAGGTACGACTTTAACAGTTTATGTGTGTTGACTGGGAGCGTTGTTTTGATGCAGTATTCTCGTTTTTCATACGCGCCTCGTATTTCTGATGTTATGCGGTTGACCTGCTCAATAGTTCCGTGTTTTTCACGAAAACCGAATTGATGTGATGGGATTATGTTATTAAGATTCAGGAATTGATTAATCCGTGTCAGCAAACATTTTTCGAAGAGTTTTGATAGACACGATAAAAGGCTTATAGGTCTATACGACGAGGGAACTGTTCTATCTTTACCAAGCTTTGGAATCATTATGATGATAGACTTTTTCCATCTCTCTGGAAAGTGGCCGAGTTGTGTGATTGCGTTGAATAACTGTGCAATGATGCAGACTGCACAATAGGGAAGCTCAATGATCATCTTTGGGGATATTAAGTCCCAGCCCGGGGATTTTTTTGGGTTTAGATGCTGGTTGATAATTCTTGCGACTTCATTCGGGCGGAATACTATTGGCTCATGTTGAAGGGGAGAGTCGTTTATAACGGTCGGGAGTGCGAACGCGTTTGTAGCAGGATTAGGTTGGAAAACATTTTGCAGATGTTCCGCAAAAGTTTTGGCTCTGTCTTCATCGCTCCGGGCCCAGCCGCCTGCATTGTTTCTTAAAAGCATCACTGTTTCTGTCGGTGGACTTAGAATTGGGTGAGCTTTCCACAAAGAGTTTTTAGTGGCAGATGTTGATAGTTGCTCAATGTATCGGCGTTGGGCATATTCTTCTTCTCGCTTTAACGCTTTGGTGAGTTTACGTGTGGCTCTTCTTAGATTTTGCTTTGCTGACGGCGATCTGTGGGATTGCCAATGTCGCCTGAGGCGCCGCTTTTCATGAACGAGCTGTTCAATTTGGGGGTTTGTTGTCATTTGGGCGTTTACTGCATTTACTGGTGTTGGTGTTGAGGTGCGAGCTGCTTCGACGAAGATTGACTCAAGTTTGTTTGCCATAGATTCGATGTCAGCTTCCATATTCAGATGCGGATCCAGTTCAATGTGTGAACTTATATATTTTTTGTATTTGAGCCAGTTAGTTTTTTGTGAGGTCAACTTACCGGGGCGATTTAATAAGAACCGGGGCGTAGTAATTGTATAAGAACAGGCGAGTGGTCGGATGAAAGATCCGAGAGGCTTTCGGCGCTTATCAGACTGCTTGGAATATTTTTGGTAACTGCAATATCAATCAAGTCGGGTAGTTTCTTGGGGTCTGTGGGCCAGTAAGTTGGTGTGCCAGGAGAGACGTGGCCGAGCCTGTTGTTTACTTTTACAAGTGCGTTGTACAGCTGCTTTCCCTTTGGATTCACAAGGCGAGATCCCCAGTGTGTGTGCTTGGCGTTATAGTCTCCTGCTGCTATAAAGTGTTCTCCCAATGAGTTGAAAAATATCATAAATTGGTCTTCAGATATGGTGAATCGAGGGGGGCAGTAGACGGCTGCTAGTGCAATTTGGTTACCACTATCAAAATGTATTTTTAAAGATGTGGCCTGTAGGTAGTTTCTGGCGAACACTTTGTGGTAGTGGTGCTTTAGCCGGCTTCTAATCAAAATACCAGTCCCGCCGTGTGCCTACCATCGGGATGATTGGTTCCGTAGAATGTGTATCCGCTTATTGTAAAATTATATTTGCTTGTAAGGTGTGTTTCGGAGAGTAGCATAACGTCGATGTGCTTGTCGAGCAGGAATTGAGCTAACTCAAGTTTATGCTGTGAAACGCCGTTAGCATTCCACGTAGATATACGTAGCGAAGCCATTGATTATTTTTACTGTTGTGATACAAGCATTTGTACCAAAATACTTTGATTTCGCATTAAATCTTGCATAGTTGTGCGCATAAATGACATAAACTCTGTCAAGCTCTGCTGCATACATATCATTGCTTCGAAGTTGCTTTGTGTCTGCTCTTGTGGCTTGTTGTCTTGTGCCGTATTTTGATCCACATGCATTGCTTGTGTGTACGGTGCAGTAGAGGCAGGAGGCACCAGACCTGATCTTAAGGCGCTTGCATAAGTCGCGTTTTTCGATATGGATACGGGACCAATGGAGGACCTTATAGTTAGCTGTGTGATTGCCGCCGCAGTTGCTGCACTTTTTTTTGCTAGAGTCACCTTTGCTCGCTGGGCAGCGCGACGACTCATGAAGATCGCCACAAACTACACATACCTGGCGCAGTGTGCAGTAAGTCCTTGTGTGGCCGTATTCTTTGCAGTTCATGCATTGAACCGGGCCGTTGCGTTTATGTGGCTCTTCAACGGTGATTCTACGGTGCAGTAGAAACTGAAGCTTGTAGATGGGGTGCGCCTCATATTTTTTTAGTTGTCTGCGTCTCAGGCTCAAGCTCAACTTTGAAAAGTGGTTGCGGCTGTCTGTTCTTGTTAAAGATGTTAAGAACTTTTTTTAACACGGAATCCCTTCTCATTTAGCGCCTCTTGGATTTCATTTGGCGTGACATCCGACTCTATACCTTTAAGTACAACTTGCTGGCCCTTGCAGCTTTTAAGTTGGTACGTGTAAAAGTTTTTTTTGCTTTCCTTTAAGTATTTTGACAACACTCTAAAGTTGTCTTCGGTCTTTGTCTGCACTTTGATCTCCTGGATGTTACCCCTCTTTAGGGGAATGATGTGGAAATTATCATGACCAATTAGCTCTACAACTTTGTTTACAAAAATACTTGAGCTTTTCTCTCGAATGAATATTGGTGGTGGCTTTGGCTTTTTTTTGTCACCTCCAACTGATTCTGGCGGCAGGTCGACAGCATTATCTGCTAAGATTTGAAATCTATTGGTGGTGTTTGGACTTTTGCATGAGTTGCCACGAGAGATTTTCGATTTAATTGTAGATTTTTGGGGGCTCAACTTACGCTTTATCTGTATGTAGCGATCCATACCTGTCTGTATGGCCGGCTTTACATTTGCGTTTGCTGCGGAATGATTTGCTGACGGCGCGTCAGTGTTTGTGTGTTGAGAGAGGGCCGTCGGCACCGGTGCAATTGTTGTTGCAGTAGCTGTTTCAGCCGTCGTGGACAGAAGAGACAGGGAGCATGATCGAACTCTGTCGCGTGCTACGTTCAAGAGTTCGTTGGTCGTGTTAGGTGTAGGTGACCGCGCGCAGTCGGATTTCGTCGAGAGTAGGGACGGAGAAGGGGAGCACGAACGTGCACTGTCGTGCGCTGAGAGCAAGAGTTCTTTTGCTCGCTCGCGCTCTGTTTCTTCGGCGACATAGGCAAAGTACGCGTTGTTCCGTTGCAAAGAGAGCCGTCGCTCGTCTTTCTCGCGCTGTCGCTGAGAGCGAACGTCGTGCTGGCTCATTGTCTTGAGCGGGGTTAAGCTACTGATTTTTGTCTGTTATTTTAGTTTTGTTTATTTGTAGATAGTTAAATTGTGTTCACCAAAATAACTTTTTGATGTGCATTTTATTGCACAAAGCGTCCTCTCGCGTAAATTATAATATAAATTTTTTGGTTTTTTAGGCACTTTACTCTTGTGATTATCAATTTGAAACCGGAGCAGAAAGAAAACACGTCTGCTTGCGACGGCTATAAATCATATTATTGTGTGTGTCGTTTGTGTGTTTGTGTTTTTGTTATTGCAGTGGCCCAAAATGCAGGCTTTTGTTTTTGTTGCTGTTTGTGTATATGTGTAAGAAGTTGGGAAGCATTCAGTACATAAACTGACTGCTAAAGGGCGTCGCAACTGGCACTTGTAACCAGGTGGACTACGGAGAAATAATGAATGTTTCTTGTTGGTTTTACAAAGAACACTGATTTTATTAACGAAAAAGTAACAATATTTATAGGTTAAAATAGCTTAGTTTACAGTTGTGTAGTATCAATTAGAATTAGGTTATTGTGTGCTCAGCAGTTGCTTGCAATGCAGAGTAGCATATTTAGCAACTGCCGGGTTGGCTGACCGCTACTATTGCGACATATATTGTGCATTGTGCAGTCAGCGATATTCTGTGTGTTCAGCATAATTTGGTGTTGCTTACAGTTTTATTGTGTCAATAAATGTAAAGTGTTGTGTATGGTCTTGAACTAGTTTTATATGTGTTAATTATTTGTGTGTTATTGTTACAATGTCATGTGCAGTTATTTGATGTCTTATAATATAAATGTGTGCTGACTTGTATACGACTGAACATTCTCCCGGCCGTTGAAACGGTTTTCAACCATCCTCTAAGTCCAGTGTAAATCATCTTGGGGATGCTGATGGAGCGGATGTATCGACGGCCTCATTCTTTGTGGTTGTGGGTTGAAAGGTCCATAGGCGTTGCTTCCGCATTGCATAGGCGCACACTACAATGACCGATATCAATAAAGCAGCGTAAGCGGCTATATGATGGTGTTGGACCAAGCTTATTTGGTTGGGCATATCTTCTTTGTTGAGTGCGGCCAGTTTTAGCTGTAAGTCGTCCAGATCCTTGTCTTCTTGCACCTTGTACGTCGATATGTTCATTTTTGTTGACGGTACATTAGTGGTGTTCGGCATGTTGATGTCTCCAAAGCGGGCGTAGCTTTTCCTCACTTGACTTATGACGGTACCAAAGGTACTGATGCTAATGTCTATATTGCGTGCAGTACAGCCAGATGATAGCGACAGTAACCCGGTGATTTCTAGTTGTATTGTAGATGGTGTACCATTGCATACGGCTTGTAGTTCCATTGCAGAATGTGTTGCAAAGATCCAGTTATTTGGTTAACCCATACCATCCTTGTTGTTCTGTGAGTTGTTTGGCACATCGTTGGTGTCTTATTGTTAAAGAGTTGGAATTCGCATCTGTTGTTTACATTAAATACAGCTTGATGATCAAAGCATATGTATTCTTCGTTAGGTAATGTAAGACAGCGGTGTAAATCATCGTGTGTAAGTCCCATGAGTTGATCCCTGTGGTTGTTTACACCTATGATCGGCGTTTTTAGCTCGAACAATCTCCAACTAGTAGAGTTCCACACTGGAATTGGCACCATATTAAACAGTTCTAATATCGATGTTGACACTAGTGGTAATATTACTCTGAATATCACATGAGTGTCGGTGGCTGTGCCTTCTGCCCGCATAATTCTGTATAGTTGAATTACGTTGGATGAAGTCACGGGTAACATTTGATCTGTTGGCAAATGATCCCGGATTTGGTCCAAGTGATCCCTTAGTTGCTTAGGGGAAATCAATATTGGGCTTATTGTGTGGTGGCGAACTCCAGTTAGTACGTCGACTATTTCCGATTGCATGCGCTGAAGAGTAGCTGCTAGCAATGTTAATTGAGTCGTTAATGCCAAGTAGTTTTCTGTCAGACGTGCGCCAGTGTACTTTCCTCTGCTTTGGCTAATGGCAGTTACTTGTTGTTCCAGTAGTCTTAGACGCTTGTCCGATGTAGACCTTGTTTTCTTGACAACGTTAATGGTTGCGTCAAGTACTGAGGTTTGATTTCTCATTAGGGTCAATAAGAATTCCTCGTTGGTTTGTACCTTCTTTATGACCTTAGTCATTTTATTGGCGTAGTCCGAGTCTAATACTCCAAATAGACTGTTCGCAATATTACCCACTGCATCAAATGGAGAGCGGCGTTTGCGATTATGTTGCATGAGTACGTTAGCCATTTGCAGTTCATCATACAAGTGTTGATAGTGCTGTGATATAGCATCACATGTGTGTATGTTGTTTTGTTCTGGGCATATGTATTGGAACTCCTTTATGCCTGAATTAAATGTCTTCATGTCTCGCCAGTATGGGTCCAATTCATAGTATACAACCATGGTCCAGTCCGATATAGCTCTCATCGTTGTTCCAATCTTTTCGTAATACACCCCTGGCTTTGTGTCGAACCTTGTCACCGATACTGACTGTGTCAGTACCAAAGGTAGCATTAGAAGCAGAACTAGCAACGACGAGGTTATCGTTGGCGACATTAGTCGTTTCCGTTGGGCGACCGGTGCGTCATTGTTATCCGTGTCCTCTGCTTCGTTGAGAGGGCGTTTCTTGGCCATCTCCTCTGGAAAAATTGGCGCAAGCCTGTTTATGGGGCGTTTGTAGATGCCTGAGGCGGTTTTCACGTCAACCACTCGTACATGAGTATCAAGCCCTGGATAAGTTTTTACAATGCGTCCCATTGGCCAAGTCATCACAGGTATGTTGTCTTCTTTGATTAGGACAAGCATGCCTTCCTTGATATTGGGATTGATGGTTTTCCACTTGTGTCTGGCTTGTAGCTCTTGCAAGTATTCTTCTGACCATTGCTTCCAGAATCCTTGCTTGATTCTGGATACTAATTCCCAACGTTTCAGTAAGGATGTTTCATCGCGGGCGGCGTTGACATCGGGAGGAGCAGTGAGCGCTTCACCAATCAGGAAGTGCGCTGGGGTGAGAGCAGTGGTGTCCGTCGGGTCATTTGACATCGGTGTGATTGGCCGTGAATTCAAGATTGCTTCAATTTCGAGGATGACCGTGTTTAATTCCTCAAATGTTAAAGTTGCAGTGTTGGTAGTGGTAACCAGCAGTCGCTTTGCAGACTTGACTGCAGCTTCCCATAGACCTCCAAACGATGGCGCTCGTGGCGGGATGAATTTGAACGCAACTTGTTTCTTGTTGCAGTGATTGATGATCTCTGCTTGAGCCCTTTCACCAAAGATTGTTCCTTCCAGTTCCTTCAACTGGTTGTTTGCTCCAATAAAGTTAGTGGCATTGTCACAATGAATTGTTTGACATTTGCCGCGGCGGCTTAAGAAGCGCCGCAGAGCTCCCAAAAAGGCGTTTGTCGTCAGATCACTGACCAACTCAAGGTGTACCGCCTTTGTAGAGAAGCAGCAGAATACGGCTATGTATGCCTTATCTGGTCTTTTTCCTCGGATTTTATGATGAATCCAGATTGGTCCGCAGTAATCTACGCCTGTAGTAAGAAAGGGGCGTGTTGGTGTTACTCGGTCGGCTGGCAAATTGCCCATAATTTGGTTCATTAACTTTTGTCTTGCCTTGTTGCATTTCACGCAATTGTGAATGATGTTTCTTGACATTGTTTTGTCGTTGAGGATCCAATATTGCTGTCTTGCAGTTGCTCGTAAGGCTTGGGCACCGCAATGCATATTGTCTTCATGCAGTTCTCGCAATATCATTTTTACTATTGGATCGTTGTAGGGCAGCAAAATCTGGTGCTTTGCATTGTAAGGGAGTGGGGCTTGATCCAATCTGCCTCCAACTCGCATAAGTCCGTCTGAACCTTGTAAGGGGGACAGTGATGAATAGAACTCTTTTTGTCCACCATGTTGTGACGCTGCAACGATTTTAGGTCAGCAGCAAATTCGACTTGTTGTATTGTCCGTAAGATTACGTTGCGAGCGTGATCCAATTCCTTGATGCACAGCGTGGAAGTTGCTGATCTGTATTTCTTGTAACAGAAGCGCAACATATAAGCCACAATGCGTTGTAATTTGTGAAATGAATTGCTGTGTCTACAAGTGTATAATTCTTCACCTATTGTAGACGGAGATATTGCCAAACTTACATGTTTGGTTTTTCTTTCCAAGTTGCTCGGTGTGATCACGGGTAGGGCTGACCATTTGTCTGGAGAGCCATGCAGAAACAGAGGTCCATAGAGCCATAGATTGTGCTCGGGTAATTTTCGTGCCGATATTCCTCTTGACAGTACATCTGCTGCGTTGTTGGCCGATGAGACATGGCGCCATTGAGTTTGACTTGTCACGGCCTGAATTTTTGCTATTCGGTTTGCCACAAATGTGTGATATGTTGAGGCGGCTGCATTGATCCATGATAGAACTACAGTAGAATCTGACCAAAAGTATCCTGGCACGGTGTTGCTGTCGAGGTCTAGATCGCGTCGTACCCTCTCAGCAAGCTCAGCACCCAATAGTGCTGCACAAAGCTCCAGTCGAGGGAGTGACTGTTTTGCTGTTGGAGCCACTCGAGATTTTGAACATAGTAGACGCACAGATATTTGCTTATTTCTGTACGTTGCGCGTACATATATTGCGGCGCCATATGCGCGCTCTGACGCATCGACAAAGGTGTGCAATTCTTTTGTGATTGGAGTCTTACCATTATAGATATGCCTTGGAATTTGCATTGAATTCAGGCTCTGCAACTCCTCTCGATAATCCTTCCATTCGTTTTGAAGTTTTGATGGTAACTCGTCGTCCCAATCAAGCTTTAATTCCCAGAGCTGTTGCATAAAAATTTTAGCCTTTACTACGACTGGAGCGAACAAGCCTAGGGGGTCGAAGATCTGTGCCAACTCTGAGCAGACTGCACGTTTTGTAATCCTTGTTGCTGTACTGCTGTGAGTGCGACCACCAAGTTGATCCTGTTTGGGCATCCAAATAAGGCCCAATGTTTTTACGCTGTAATGTTCCAGTGTTTCTCCGAGCTTCACATCGGTCACTATGTCTTCTTTCGGAATTCCTTGCAATATTTGTTCATTGTTTGAACACCATTTGCGCAGCTTAAATCCCGATGGCTGAAGGATTTTGTTGAGCTCTTGTTGAACTTGAATCGCTTCTATGATTGAATCGGTGCCAGTAAGGCAATCATCCACATAAAAGTCACGTTTTAGTGCCTTTGCACCCATCTGGAATCTTTCCATATTCTTGGTTGCCAGATGATCCAAACATTTTATTGCTAAAAATGGTGCGGATTTTGTGCCATATGTGACTGTTCTTAACCGGTAGTACTTGATCTCTTCTGATGAGTTGTTGCGCCATACAATCAGTTGATGAAACTGATTTTCCGGATTGATCCATACTTGACGATACATTTTTTCAATGTCAGCAGTAAACACATATCTATGTGTTCTGAATCGTAGCAGGATAGACATTAGCTCGCTTTGCACCGTGGGGCCTGTTTTGTTGTAGTGCTGTCCGGCTTCAATACGCAATGATGCGGAATTACGTAATGATTTTTTGGGATTTGTTGAGGTGACACTTGTTTCATGTGTCCTAACTTCTCATACTCCGCCATGAAAGCTGCGTACTGCTTCCACGTGTCTGCAGAGGTTCTGCGCTCTAACGACAAGAACCGTTTGGTCGCAATTTCCATGGAGTCTCCCAGGGCTGAACAATGTTCAGAAAATGGGAGTTTGACGATAAATCTGCCGTCCACCGCCACTTGTAAGTGCTCTAAGAAGTGAGTCTCACAATGCGCTTCAATGGGTGTTCGTGGTTTCTCTGTTGACTCCATGCTATCCAGTGTCCAAAATCGTTCCATTAACTCATTTGTTTCTTCATTTGTTGCTGCTGCGCAAATGGCTGACGATTTACTTGCAGCATTTATTTTTCCTGCAATGATCCAACCAAACTCAGTTTGTTGCATCATTGGACCAGAATGGAACAATCTATGCTGTTGTGGGAGCAATATTGAAAAACAGTGCTCTGCTCCAATCAACATATCGATTTTGCCTGGTTTGTTGAAGTTAGGGTCCGCAAGTGGTCGATTGCTCGGCATGCGCCAATCGGTAATATTGATCGACTGGGCGGGTTGATACGAGATTATATGGGGTAGTACAAATGCTTCCACCCGCATAGTAAAATTGCTGTGTAGTGATTTAACTATGACATTCACCCGAGCCTTGCTGACTCTTGGCTGTCCTCCGATGCCTTCAATCCGGAGTGTTGTGTCGTGACGTTTTAGTGCCAACATTTTTACTAGTCTTTCTGAGATAACGTTGATCTGCGATCCAGAGTCCAGTAATGCCTTGAATGTGGCCTGTTGTCCATTATTTGCTTGTACAGCTACCTTTGCTGTTGCGAGTAGATTGTAATTCTGATTGTTCGCAGATGCCACAACTTGTGTGTGTGGCTCTGCTGCTGCTGATGCGATAGCATTCTCCAAATGAAGAAGAGTATGGTGCTTTTTGTTGCATTTGAAACAGCTGAAGTTGCTTGTGCACGACTTCGTTTTATGGTCATTTTTGAAGCAGTTGACGCATAGTTTTTGTCCTTGCACCCAATTTAGGCGCTCGCTAATTGATTAAGCGCGAAAATCGTCACATTTAGATAAATAGTGACTTGTCTTTTTGCAATAAAGACATCCTCTTTGTCCACTTGACGAGGTTGCACATGTTGTGCTTTTAGGCTCCTTTTTGAAATTTCCGGATGCCTTTTTCCCAGTAGCCATAACTCGAACTCGTTGTTCTAAGAACTGGAGCATGGTGTCCAGTGGCTGGATTTCCTTAGTATTACCCAATGATTGTTCATAGAGTGTTTTATTTGCGTTATCCAGTTTATTTCTTAGGATGGCAATGATAATTGGATCCCATGTTGAAATGTCAATACCGAGTCCCTTCAGTGAAGCTAAGGACTCTATGGTGGTGATGTGCAGCTCCTTTAAAGACTTTACATCGTCGCTGCAGGTTTGTTGCAGCAGAAGGCGATTTAATATCCTAGATGCAATATCTCTAGGATTGTTGTAGGCATCTACTAAAATCTCCCATGCGTAGAGATAGTTTTCTTCCTTAAGATCGATGTGACGGATTAATCTTTCCGCCTCTCCGACTACGCTGGTTTTTAAATACCACATCTTGCGTATGATTGGCATGTTTGTTTCATGTATCATACATGAAAACATATCAAAGAATTGTGTCCATTTGAGAGTATCAGCATCAAATTTTGGAATGGAAATACGTGGCAGATTGATGTTTTCGGCGCACGTACTGCTTGAGTTCCCTGTAAGTGCATTCCGTACATCAGCCTCTGCCTTAAGATATTCAGTGGCGTCGTAGCCAATCTCTTCCGGGTCCTCAAATTCCTGGTATATTTGGAAATGGACCTCTTGAGTTTTTGCCCATAATGACTTAACCATATCTGCATTAAGGGGCTTGTGTTGAAAGGCTCGATTCAATGATGCAATCATTGCCTTTTGCCGACGGCACAATGCCATTAACTTAGCATTTGTGCTTGCTCGGGCATTTACTGATCCTGCAGCTATGACGGTCTTTGGTTCCGTCATGTTGCTGGTAGACTGATCTGCAATGTCAGCCTGTTCCAAGAAGTAAGTTCTGTTCTGCTCTACCATGGCAGCGACGTCTTCGAAGAACTTGAAGTATCTATGAGACTCCTCTAAGTTCGATGAGTTCCTGATCACCTCGTGGTTGTCTTTAAAAACAGTCCACTTTTCCTCTAGTATCGAGGCCCTGGCTTGATAGTAGCCAGGTTTTGCTTTCCGATCAGCTGGGTCCTTTTTGCTGTTCCTGACTAGCCTTGAAATCTCCTGGCTTATCTCGTCCTGCGCAGCTAGGACCTCTTCCAACATAATTGATTTGTCTGTACTCATTATTGTCGCCTTGTTGACACTTTAAGAGTTAGCAGAACCAATTTGTATATGTCGTCCTTAACTCCTGATTATTCCTGACCCGTTGGAAGTGTTTTATTCGCTCTGGTGAGCTGGATACGCTTCGATTCGCAACCGTGATGTGGTCAAGGAATAAGGAGTTTTTTTTTGCTGTAGAAAGGATCCTTTAGTGGAGTCCTTCGTCAGGGTCACCAAAATGTTTGTGTATATGTGTAAGAAGTTGGGAAGCATTCAGTACATAAACTGACTGCTAAAGGGCGTCGCAACTGGCACTTGTAACCAGGTGGACTACGGAGAAATAATGAATGTTTCTTGTTGGTTTTACAAAGAACACTGATTTTATTAACGAAAAAGTAACAATATTTATAGGTAAAAATAGCTTAGTTTACAGTTGTGTAGTATCAATTAGAATTAGGTTATTGTGTGCTCAGCAGTTGCTTGCAATGCAGAGTAGCATATTTAGCAACTGCCGGGTTGGCTGACCGCTACTATTGCGACATATATTGTGCATTGTGCAGTCAGCGATATTCTGTGTGTTCAGCATAATTTGGTGTTGCTTACAGTTTTATTGTGTCAATAAATGTAAAGTGTTGTGTATGGTCTTGAACTAGTTTTATATGTGTTAATTATTTGTGTGTTATTGTTACAATGTCATGTGCAGTTATTTGATGTCTTATAATATAAATGTGTGCTGACTTGTATACGACTGAACAGTTGCTGTGGCTGTGGCTGCAGGTAGGTGCTGTTGCTGTGGCCGCTAGTGTGGGCTGCTGCTGTTGTTGTTGTTGGTGCTGTGGTGGTCAAGATATGGGCTAGCTACTGTTGTTTTAGTGGGTGCTGTGGCCGATAATGCTATTGCTGTTGCTGCTGTGGCCGGGGCTGCTGCTGGTGCTTCTGCTGTTGTTGTTGTTGGTGGGGATCGCTGTCGTTGTTGCTTTTTTCTCTCATATTTGATAACACAAAACAGCTTTTGTGCGGCAGCAGAATGCAACCGTACACCCTCCCCTTACTTCGGGTGGCGATAACGGACGGTGACCTTCCCGGCCGCAGACACCTTCACCTGGAAGCCTTAGTCCTCTACCTCAATAAGTTATTTCATTCCTCGGTGGGTGTTCTGCCGGATGACCTGATAGACGCTCTCCAGGACTTCCTGTGGGAGCATTCCTCTGGTTCCCACCAAACGCCAGGTTTCAGGGGCCATCACCCAATCGATGGCGAAGAGTGGGAGGTCATACAATCCAATGTAACCGTCCCAAATGCTCGTCAACGCCTCGTTCATTGAGCTTTCGGATAACCTTTCGGTCCGGCAAGTCCACTCTAAGGGCGGAGTTCGAAAAGCCGTCTAAGCCTACCTAGATGTGTTGGATAAGACGTGGTGCTTGGCCAATACAGTGGGTAGGTCGCTAATCTCGACGGCGGAGATTGAATTCCTTGGCCTGGTCCTTCTCTGCATGTTCTCCATGGCAATCTCGAAAACCTATTGAAGCTCCGTGGCCCGTGTCACGGGGCTCACCTCATGTCGTCCGCTCCCAGGGGTGACTTGGTCGTTCAAAGCATTAGGTAGGCGGGGCTCACGTCCTTGCACCAAGTGAGCCAGACTGAGCTTCGTAGTGTCGAAAACGCTTGTGTTGATGGCCAGCATTATCTCCGGAAGAAGTTCATCCCACGTGTTTGGATGGCCTTCGACATAATCCGCCAGCATCGTCTTGATCATCCTGTTTGCCCTTTCGGTTGGGCTCTGTTCGGGACTGTAGGAGGCGGTATGTTGCAACTCTATACCCAGCTGCTGGCAGAAGCGGGTTAATGATCGGCTCGTGAACTGCGTTTCCCTATCGCATATGAAGTATCGCGGTGTTGAATGCCTTTTCCAAATGAGCCGTCGTGGCTTTTTGCAATGGTACTTATTCCACCCATTTCGAAAAGTGTTCGCAGAACACCAGCAGCATGGTATTCCCGTGTTTCGACCTCTGTAAGGTCACATTGTATCACCCTTCACCCTTGCGCAGCACTGGCATACCCATGCGCCCTGGCTCATCACTGTCATACCCACGCGCCCCTTGCACATCACTGGCACACTCATGCATACGAAGGGTCCCGTTATGCACTGGGCATCCCCGCTTTGTCACACAGGCCACTGGACCCTGATTGGCCGCTGCGATCGAATGATCTTAAAGCCGACAGCGCGTCAGTGAAGCTACAGGCTATGACGACAGAAAAATCAAATCGTCACGACACTTAGTGCGCGAACCAGCGAAGCGTGCGGTCAGGCTCGGAAAGCCTTGAAATTGTGTTTTTGTACAAGTGACATGAAAAACGTAAATTGATTTGCCGACTGCAAATCTCTCATCCAAAAACAAAACAATAAACAAAACAAAATAAACGTGAAAAGAAAAGGAAAAGGGACCGCGATATTTCACACAAAAAACAAAAAAAAGCACAAACGAGTTTGTGAATGAAAGTTAAAAGAAAACAAAGAGACCGCGACATTTGAAAGGAGACATAACCCAACCTGCAACGTGGCCATCGCCAATCACCTCCGCATCGTTGCAACCGAAGCCGTGAAAGCCGCATAGCCGCCAACAGCGAGAAGCTGACGACCCCAGCGCATCGTTACCGCAGAAGCCGCCAACAGCGAGAAGCCGCCAATACCCGCGCTCGCCGCTGCTGGATCCCTTGGATTTATTCAAAGCTGTAAACGGGGTAAGCTGCCGCTTTTCGGTACCGTCTGCTCAATTTAATCGTCCTGCGTGGCGAAAGCGGTTCCCTTCTACTACACGTAGAAACTTGAGAATCTAAATAAAGAACAAAAATCGAAACTCAGAATTTGCATATAACATTATTTCCACCGGATTCAGTCTTCCTCAAAGCTTAGTGGTAAGATACGTGTCGAGATTCCTCCCCCTGAACCTAATTTTTCCGACCACACCAATATTTACCCATGGGCGGTAGCCTAAAGTAAATGTTGGAACAGTCAAGACGTTGAACACGCTGACTCTTGCTCATCGGCGAAAGCCTGCAGCGGGAGAGGCGACAAGTACAGCAGGTCGATCCCTGCCAATGGGCGAAAGCCTGCGGTGAGCGGGACGACCACTTTACAACCTAGGGATTTATTACCCCAGCCACCAGGCGCGAGGAGCTCTCGAAACTCTTGTCCTAGCAATCCCCACAACTTATAAATTTTCTGTAAGAGAGGCCTTGGACAGACTGAGCCCTACCCCGGCCTAAGAAAACTACTTTACAGATGGCGCCCGAGCAGGGACCCTGGGACATTTTTTTTTTTTGGAGTTTAACATCTAGCGGCCTAAAGAACCACAAAAAAAAGAGAGAAGACCCAGAACAGTTTCTTAGACTACCACACACGTCCCGAATATTCAAGCCAAGTCTCGTAATGTCCAGAATAAATTTTCCATCCTGAAAAAAAAGACGGGAGAATTTCTTTTCAACTCGTAAAACAACCATGTGCCGAGAACAAATTTCACAGCATCAGAATTTTAGACACGACCAACGACGCAAGCTTTGCACATTTGCCGCTACTTGACATTAACATCACGATGTCGACAGCGAGCAGCTTCGGCCCGATTCTCTCTTGAGAAATCGACAAAAGGGGTCGCCGAGTTTAGTTAGTTCTCAACGAATGTTCAACGAGCGAACACCTTTTAATTACGCTGCTATTTAAAAAAACATAAAAACAATTTTTTTACTTACAAGGAGTAATACCCTAGTTATCCTTGCCACACTTAAGCCACATACGCGCATAAAATCATCAAGGAACGACGCCTCCACTCGTCTTTTTTTTTTTTTCTCTCGTAAATCGGGGTCTTTCATACCATCGTTGCTAACCAAGTGCTTCCCAATAGTGGAACAAATTTCTCACCGCTTACTGTACTTAGAAATCTTCGCGCTCGTATCATAGTCGGTACCAAATGGGTCACTTTCCGTCGCAAGGAAGAACTGGAAGCTATAACCAGGGAATTTAGAGTCGACAACGAGGGCACAGTCGATGAAGTGCGTCGACGATTTATCGCTTTCATCTCAAAAGAGACGTTACCATTTTAAAACGTCTAAGCGAAATGGAAGAATACTACGGAGCAGGAACGACGCCCAGGTCGGGCAGAGGTACCACGATCCCCAAAATTAGCACGGGCCCGATCAGCTTCCCCAGCTCTCAGAGGTCTAGAGACGAAGCCGGGCATTGCGAATTATGAAGAACTCCGCAAGTTTTGTTGCTTCCTCCACCCGAAATAGGCCAAAGGGTTAGCCACGAGGCTATTCGAACTGAACATTCCTATGGTACGGTGGCCGACAAGATGCGCCGCTGAAACATAACCTTCGACGGTACCACCGACCCACTCGATTTCATCGAAGTCATAGGGGAGAGGGCGACGGCCTCCCATTTGGACTTTACTTTCATGCCCCAAGCTATCCCAGAGCTACTAGCTGGGATGGCCGAGAAATGGTTTGGTGGACAGCAGCTCCAGCGTGAACCTTGGGCCACATTCCGATTAAAATTTTCGAACTTCTTTCTGGCACCCCGTTACTTTGAACGACTCAAGGATGACATCCGTGAGCGACTCCAGCGCGACGGCAAATGCTTAAAAGAGTACTTGGTTGACATGTGCTCATTGTTGCGACGCACCTCATACAACGAGCGACGCAAACTGGACAGAATTTACGATAATCTTCTCCCGGACTACCAACTTTTTATTCGCCGAGCTGAGTTCTCTACTAGAGTAACTTACGCAGTTGGCCGTCGACTTCGAGGTGGTACGGGATAGGAAGCCGAAGCAGCGATACAACGGATGGTCATCGGCGGAAGCCACCTTAAACGGGAACAGCTCGTTCAACCAGATGCTACGTGGCACCGTTTCAAACGGCATGGGCGGCGACAACAGGGACACACCGAGTGACCGGAAATGCTACAGCTGTGGACAAACGGGTCATAGCGCCAGGGGATGTTGAGAGCAGCGAGTGCTTGTTTGCTGGGTTTGCTCGCAACCAGGGGTTCGTACCATTGACTGCTGCAGAAGGAACCAGGGAAACGACCACCGCTCTCAGCCGGATCCGGTGCGGTCGGGGGCGACAGCCAACGATGACCGGAAATAGTACGAACTTTACGGATGGAGGATGGTAGGATTGCAGCGGTCGTCGTTATCAATGGACGACACCAACCCGCGACCATCGACACGGGAGCCACGCGTAGTTTTATAAGTCAGGCTACGGCGCAGGCTCTCGGTCTTCCGCATCGGATACGGGAGATCCGCACCCATGTTACACTGGCTGATGGAACTAACTTACATTTGACTAAGTCTATGTTATGCATAATCAATCTGGGACAGGAGGATGTCAAATTACCACTTATGATTCTACCGACCGCCTCCGACGACGTTATCTTGGGATTGGACTTTCTGGGCGCAATGTGACCCACCATACGTTGTGTTTCCCTCGAACTGTGCTTGGGGAGTCGCGACACCCCTGAGCTAAAGTTAAGCGGTCTGCACCCACAAATTTTGCTCTTCAACGACACCGAACACACCACATGCAAGAACCTACGCAACGTGGGTGAGCACCGCCACACCATCGCTGTCAAGGCTTGCAAGACCCCACGCAACGTGGGTGAGCAACACCACACCATTCCTGTCAAAACGACCCAGACCAATAACCACGAGAGTGAACCCACCACGACGGAGCCGCAGAAACAAGCCAACACTTCCGACACTACAACCGAGTATCCGAGAGCACTTGTTATTACCACTACCCGGCCTTAGGTAGCTAGTCAACTAGTCCACCAGGAGGACCAAGTCCAACGCGCTCAAAAGTTTCTAGATTCGGAACTGCAGTTGTTCGATGGGCTGAAGGGAGTATCGCACATAACCGAACACGTCATCATAATGTAAGACAATCGCCCTGTCAAATAGAGGTACTATCCGAAAAATCCCGCTATGCAAGAGATTATCAACAAGCAATCGGTCAACCTGATTGCTACAGGATGGTTGTGTGATGTGGAGGATAGAGTGCCGTTGGTGTGTGAGCAGTGCGATCACCGTTTATAGTGATCACTGTCATACCAACGGCGGGCGTGAGTCGCTACGGCCAGGCACCGTTGTTGCCAAGGGCCAAAATGACCATCACGCCACCTTTGCCCTTCCTTTGACATTGGCGCTGACAGGCCCCGATCCAGCGAGGCAGCAGGGCGTATAAAAGGAGCTGCCGACCGACAGCGCGAGTTAGTAGAAATCGGAGCGATCAACGCGCAGCTAAAACACGGCCGGTTCGAGAGTTGCTAAACGCGTCAAGTGAAGTACGGAAGAATATCGAGTGTCCGAGTGAAAGTGGAACAAGGATTACAAGGACATTTCAAGGACTTTACACTCCACACAAGGAGCCAAAGGTAGTCCTAAGCGTTACAAAGTTGTAAATAGACTAAGTGCGGGCTCGTGACTGACTGAGGTCAAGCGCTACGAAAGACTTGTCCTGAGGATACAACTTGCAAGGCGAATCCTTGCCATCCGCGCGTCGAGTTAGTGTGCCTGGCGTAAGACAAGGTGAAGCGCACGTACACCAGCGAGTAGGAGTGCTAATGCTAGCTTCTTGCGGAGACAAGAAAGCCAATAGCGAAACCTGGCGTAGCTGGCGTAGTACGCAACAAACCTTGTCCCGTAGGCGAGACTAAGTTCGATCGTTGACTGGCAGGAGAGCCTGTTGTAGGGTGTTCCAAAGGCAAGGGTAATAGTATCGCGAGGCTAGTCCAGCGCGCAGCCGAACTAGAGTTAAGCAAACAAGTGTAACAAGCAGAAAAATACCGATTCAAATACAAAGATATTTCATATAAACTAAAAGCACCAAGTGTTCTAATTGTCGCAGCGCCACGAATACAAATTTGTTGGCACGTACCCTCAGCACCGCAAGAGCTAGCCCAGCTTATATTCGGGATAAGCCGAAGGTTCGTTACAGTTGCATCGAAAAATCCAAGAGCCCCTATAGCGCCCCGATTGAGCTTGTGAAGAAGAAGACTGGGGATATGCGAATGTGTATAGATTATAGGCAGCTGAACACCCATTCAATTTCAGATGCATACCCGCTTCCCCGGATCAATCACATCCTCGAAAAGTTGGGACATGCGAAGTATATTTCGACGTTAGACTTGAAGAACGGATACTGGCAAATCCCACTGGCCGTCAATAGTCGTGAATTCACCGCGTTCACGATTCCAGGTCGGGGTATATTTCATTTGAAGGTTATGCCGTTTGGGTTGCATTCGGCACCCGCTACCTTTCAACGAGCGTTAGAAGGGATCATCGGGCCAGAGCTCGACCCAAAAGCTTTTGCTTACCTAGACGACATCGTAGTCATCGGAGCCACTCTGGAGGACCACATGCAAAATCTTCGGGAAGTTTTTCAAAGGTTAAGAAGAGCTAATCTGCGTCTTAACTGAGAAAAATGCCAGTTCTTTCCGAAGAGTCTAATTTGGCCACGTGGTAAGTGAGGAAGGCATTCATACTGATCCTGGCAAGATAGCAGCCGTACGCCAACCCGTTCCCCCAACCACGTGTAGACAATACCTTGGGCTAGCATCGTGGTACCGAAGATTTGTCGAGAATTTTGCTACCATCGTACAACCAATGTCATTGCTTCTCAAGAAAGGACAAATATGGAAATGCGGCCTTGACCAGCAGGAAGCCTTCGATAAACTAAAGTGACGTCTGACAACCGTACTAGCGTGCCGCGATTTTAGTCTACCGATTTCGGGGTAGGAGGAGTACTCACACAATGCATTGCCGGACAAGAACGCGTCATCGCCTACGTAAGCCGACGATTAATCAAAGCCGAAGAGAATTATTCGGCCACGGAAAAGGAGTGTCTGTCGATAGTGTGGGCTATTCGTAAGCTGCGTTGTTATTTAGAAGGTTATCGATTTAACGTTATCACAGACCACTTGGCGTTAAATTGGCTTACTTCAATAGAGAGCCCCACAAGACGGATCGTACGATGGGCTTTGGAGTTACAACAATTTCAATTTGATATCCACTACCGGTGAGGTAAGCAAAATGTCGTCGCCGATGCGCTGTCCAGACAGCCACTAGAGGTTCTACAACGATTGCAGGAGCAACCCAGCCGTTGCAAGTCGTTTCAAAAACGCATATGAGAAGTCCAAGAGCAACCCGAGAAGTATCCAGATTACACATTAGAGGATCACCAGTTGTATCGCCATCTGGTTGACCGCCCAACCGAAGAAGAGTATTTTCCATGGAAATTATGCATGGGAAGAGAACACCGACAACGTGTCCTCCAGGAGTGACGACCAAACGGTCGCGGGCCACTTGGGCATACATAAGACCACTACACGAGTCTCTTAACGATATTACTGGCCAGGGCTTTCCCGTGATGTCGCCCTTTATGTACGAAGATGTGAAACATGCCTGAAATATAATACGCAACAACGTAAGCCAGCCGGCAAATTGTTCACGCGTCGGCCCCAGGAACCATTTGACACGGTCTGTGCAGACTTCGTGGGACCCCTGCCACGTTCACCTTGTTATTAGTATTTTTCAAATTATTTTCCAAGTGGGTGGAGTTGGTGCCGCTCCGAAAGGCAACCAGCAGCTCTCTCGAACGCGCTTTCCGAGAACAGATCCTCAGTCATTTCAGCGTACCCAAGACTTTTGTGTACTAGCCGGGCATTCAAGGCCTTCTGTAACACGGCCGTTATCAGTCTTCAACACACCGCACCTTATACGCCACTGCAAAACCCGACCGAACGAGCAAATCGCACCATCAAAACGATGATAGCCCAGTACACCGACGGAGCACAACGATCATGGGATGAGCACTTGCCGGAGATAGCCTTAGCCATCAACAGCAACGTCGAAGAAGTAACGCCAGGAAGAGGCAAGGGAATGGAAACGCCACAGGATCGAGTCCAGCGTCAACTTTGCCGTCAGCGGTTTCTGCTGCCGCCCCGCTGTCTGCTGTTCCAACAGTAATCCCGCTGTCAACTGCTCCTGCTGCCACCTCGCTGTCTGCAGTCCCAGTGTCAACTTTGCCGTCAACTGATCCTGCTGCCGCCTTGCTGCCTGCTGTTCCATCGTCAACTTTGCCGTCAGCTGTTTCTGCTTCCGCCCTGCTGTCTGCTGTTCCAACAGTAATCCCGCTGTCAACTGCTCCTGCTGCTACCTCGCTGTCTGCTGTCCCAGTGTCAACTTTGCCGTCAACTGATCCTGCTGCCGCCTTGCTGCCTGCTGTTCCAGCGTCAACTTTGCCGTCAGCTGTTTCTGCTTCCGCCCCGCTGTCTGCTGTTCCAACAGTAATCCCGCTGTCAACTGCTCCTGCTGCCACCTCGCTGTCTGCTGTCCCAGTGTCAACTTTGCCATCAACTTATCCTATTGCTGCCTGCTGTTCCAGCGTCAACTTTGCCGTCAGCTGTTTCTGCTTCCGCCCCACTGTCTGCTGTTCCAACAGTAATCCCGCTGTCAACTGCTCCTGCTGCCACCTCGCTGTCTGCTGTCCCAGTGTCAACTTTGCCGTCAACTGATCCTGCTGCCGCCTTGCTGCCTGCTGTTCCATCGTCAACTTTGCCGTCAGCTGTTTCTGCTTCCGCCCTGCTGTCTGCTGTTCCAACAGTAATCCCGCTGTCAACTGCTCCTGCTGCCACCTCGCTGTCTGCTGTCCCAGTGTTAACTTTGCCGTCATCTGATCCTGCTGCCGCCTTGCTGCCTGCTGTTCCAGCGTCAACTTTGCCGTCAGCTGTTTCTGCTTCCGCCCCGCTGTCTGCTGTTCCAACAGTAATCCCGCTGTCAACTGCTCCTGCTGCCACCTCGCTGTCTGCTGTCCCAGTGTCCACTTTGCCGTCAACTGATCCTAATGCCACCTCGCTGTCTGCTGTCTCAGTGTCAACTTTGCCGTCAACAGATCCTCTTGCTGCCTGCTGTTCCAGCGTCAACTTTGCCGTCAGCTGTTTCTGCTGCCGCCCCGCTGTCTGCTGTTCCAACAGTAATCCCGCAGTCAACTGCTCCTGCTGCCACCTCGCTGTCTGCTGTCCCAGTGTCAACTTTGCCGTCAACTGATCCTGCTGCCGCCTTGCTGCCTGCTGTTCCAGCGTCAACTTTGCCGTCAGCTGTTTCTGCTGCCGCCCCGCTGTCTGCTGTTCCAACAGTAATCCCGCTGTCAACTGCTCCTGCTGCCACCTCGCTGTCTGCTGTCCCAGTGTCAACTTTGCCGTCAACAGATCCTCTTTCTGCCTGCTGTTCCAGCGTCAACTTTGCCGTCAGCTGTTTCTGCTGCCGCCCCGCTGTCTGCTGTTCCAACAGTAATCCCGCTGTCAACTGCTCCTGCTGCCACCTCGCTGTCTGCTGTCCCAGTGTCAACTTTGCCGTCAACAGATCATCTTGCTGCCTGCTGTTCCAGCGTCAACTTCGCCGTCAGCTGTTTCTGCTTCCGCCCCGCTGTCTGCTGTTCCAACAGTAATCCCGCTGTCAACTGCTCCTGCTGCCACCTCGCTGTCTGCTGTCCCAGTGTCAACTTTGCCGTCAACTGATCCTGCTGCCGCCTTGCTGCCTGCTGTTCCAGCGTCAACTTTGCCGTCAGCTGTTTCTGCTGCCGCCCCGCTGTCTGCTGTTCCAACAGTAATCCCGCAGTCAACTGTTCCTGGTGCCACCTCGCTGTCTGCTGTCCCAGTGTCAACTTTCCCGTCAACTGATCCTGCTGCCGCCTTGCTGCCTGCTGTTCCAGCGTCAACTTTGCCGTCAGCTGTTTCTGCTGCCGCCCCGCTGTCTGCTGTTCCAACAGTAATCCCGCTGTCAACTGCTCCTGCTGCCACCTCGCTGCCTGCTGTTCCAGCCTCAACTTGCCGTCAGCTGTTTCTGCTGCCGCCCCGCTGTCTGCTGTTCCAACAGTAATCCCGCAGTCAACTGCTCCTGGTGCCACCTCGCTGTCTGCTGTCCCACTGTCAACTTTGCCGTCAACAGATCCTCTTGCTGCCTGCTGTTCCAGTGTCAACTTTGCCGTCAGCTGTTTCTGCTGCCGCCCCGCTGTCTGCTGTTCCAACAGTAATCTCGCTGTTAACTGCTCCTGCTGCCACCTCGCTGTCTGCTGTCCCAGTGTCCACTTTGCCGTCAACTGATCCTGCTGCCACCTCGATGTCTGCTGTCCCAGTGTCAACTTTGCCGTCAACAGATCCTCTTGCTGCCTGCTGTTCCAGCGTCAACTTTGCCGTCAGCTGTTTCTGATTCCGCCCCGCTGTCTGCTGTTCCAACAGTAATCCCGCTGTCAACTGCTCCTGCTGCCACCTCGCTGTCTGCAGTCCCAGTGTCAACTTTGCCGTCAACTGATCCTGCTGCCGCCTTGCTGCCTGCTGTTCCAGCGTCAACTTTGCCGTCAGATGTTTCTGCTTCCGCCTCGCTGTCTGCTGTTCCAACAGTAATCCCGCTGTCAACTGCTCCTGCTGCCACCTCGCTGTCTGCTGTCCCAGTCTCAACTTTGCCATCAACTTATCCTCTTGCTGCCTGCTGTTCCAGCGTCAACTTTGCCGTCAGCTGTTTCTGCTTCCGCCCCACTGTCTGCTGTTCCAACAGTAATCCCGCTGTCAACTGCTCCTGCTGCCACCTCGCTGTCTGCTGTCCCAGTGTCAACTTTGCCGTCAACAGATCCTCTTGCTGCCTGCTGTTCCAGCGTCAACTTTGCCGTCAGCTGTTTCTGATTCCGCCCCGCTGTCTGCTGTTCCAACAGTAATCCCGCCGTCAACTGCTCCTGCTGCCACCTCGCTGTCTGCAGTCCCAGTGTCAACTTTGCCGTCAACTGATCCTGCTGCCGCCTTGCTGCCTGCTGTTCCAGCGTCAACTTTGCCGTCAGCTGTTTCTGCTTCCGCCCCGCTGTCTGCTGTTCCAACAGTAATCCCGCTGTCAACTGCTCCTGCTGCCACCTCGCTGTCTGCTGTCCCAGTGTCCACTTTGCCGTCAACTGATCCTAATGCCACCTCGCTGACTGCTGTCTCAGTGTCAACTTTGCCGTCAACAGATCCTCTTGCTGCCTGCTGTTCCAGCGTCAACTTTGCCGTCAGCTGTTTCTGCTGCCGCCCCGCTGTCTGCTGTTCCAACAGTAATCCCGCTGTCAAAAGCTCCTGCTGCCACCTTGCTGTCTGCTTTCCCAGTGTCAACTTTGCCGTCAACTGATCCTGCTGCCGCCTTGCTGCCTGCTGTTCCAGCGTCAACTTTGCAGTCAGCTGTTTCTGCTGCCGCCCCGCTGTCTGCTGTTCCAACAGTAATCCCGCTGTCAACTGCTCCTGCTGCCACCTCGCTGTCTGCTGTCCCAGTGTCAACTTTGCCGTCAACTGATCCTGCTGCCGCCTTGCTGCCTGCTGTTCCAGCGTCAACTTTGCCGTCAGCTGTTTCTGCTTCCGCCCGCTGTCTGCTGTTCCAACAGTAATCCCCAGTCAACTGCTCCTGCTGCCACCTCGCTGTCTGCTGTCCCAGTGTCAACTTTGCCGTCAACTGATCCTGCTGCCGCCTTGCTGCCTGCTGTTCCAGCGTCAACTTTGCCGTCAGCTGTTTCTGCTGCCGCCCCGCTGTCTGCTGTTCCAACAGTAATCCCGCTGTCAACTGCTCCTGCTGCCACCTCGCTGTCTGCTGTCCCAGTGTCAACTTTGCCGTCAACAGATCCTCTTTCTGCCTGCTGTTCCAGAGTCAACTTTGCCGTCAGCTGTTTCTGCTGCCGCCCCGCTGTCTGCTGTTCCAACAGTAATCCCGCTGTCAACTGCTCCTGCTGCCACCTCGCTGTCTGCTGTCCCAGTGTCAACTTTGTCGTCAACAGATCCTCTTGCTGCCTGCTGTTCCAGCCTCAACTTTGCCGTCAGCTGTTTCTGCAGCCGCCCCGCTGTCTGCTGTTCCAACAGTAATCCCGCTGTCAACTGCTCCTGCTGCCACCTCGCTGTCTGCTGTCCCAGTGTCCATTTTGCCGTCAACTGATCCTGCTGCCACCTCGCTGTCTGCTGTCCCAGCGTCAACTTTGCCGTCAGCTGTTTCTGCTGCCGCCCCGCTGTCTGCTGTTCCAACAGTAATCCCGCTGTCAACTGCTCCTGCTGCCACCTCGCTGTCTGCTGTCCCAGTGTCAACTTTGCCGTCAACAGATGCTCTTTCAGCCTGCTGTTCCAGCGTCAACTTTGCCGTCAGCTGTTTCTGCTGCCGCCCCGCTGTCTGCTGTTCCAACAGTAATCCCGCTGTCAACTGCTCCTGCTGCCACCTCGCTGTCTGCAGTCCCAGTGTCAACTTTGCCGTCAACAGATCCTCTTGCTGCCTGCTGTTCCAGCCTCAACTTTGCCGTCAGCTGTTTCTGCTGCCACCCCGCTGTCTGCTGTTCCAACAGTAATCCCGCTGTCAACTGCTCCTGCTGCCACCTCGCTGTCTGCTGTCCCAGTGTCAACTTTGCCGTCAACTGATCCTGCTGCCGCCTTGCTGCCTGCTGTTCCAGCGTCAACTTTGCCGTCAACTGATCCTGCTGCCGCCTTGCTGCCTGCTGTTCCAGCGTCAACTTTGCCGTCAGCTGTTTCTGCTTCCGCCCCGCTGTCTGCTGTTCCAACAGTAATCCCGCTGTCAACTGCTCCTGCTGCCACCTCGCTGTCTGCTGTCCCAGTGTCAACTTTGCCGTCAACTGATCCTGCTGCCGCCTTGCTGCCTGCTGTTCCAGCGTCAACTTTGCCGTCAGCTGTTTCTGCTGCCGCCCCGCTGTCTGCTGTTCCAACAGTAATCCCGCAGTTAACTGCTCCTGGTGCCACCTCGCTGTCTTCTGTCCCAGTGTCAACTTTCCCGTCAACTGATCCTGCTGCCGCCTTGCTGCCTGCTGTTCCAGCGTCAACTTTGCCGTCAGCTGTTTCTGCTGCCGCCCCGCTGTCTGCTGTTCCAACAGTAATCCCACTGTCAACTGCTCCTGCTGCCACCTCGCTGTCTGCTGTCCCACTGTCAACTTTGCCGTCAACAGATCCTCTTGCTGTCTGCTGTTCCAGCCTCAACTTGCCGTCAGCTGTTTCTGCTGCCGCCCCGCTGTCTGCTGTTCCAACAGTAATCCCGCTGTCAACTGCTCCTGCTGCCACCTCGCTGTCTGCTGTCTAAGTGTCAACTTTGCCGTCAACAGATCCTCTTGCTGCCTGCTGTTCCAACCTCAACTTTGCCGTCAGCTGTTTCTGCTGCCGCCCCGCTGTCTGCTGTTCCAAAAGTAATCTCGCTGTTAACTGCTCCTGCTGCCACCTCGCTGTCTGCTGTCCCAGTGTCAACTTTGCCGTCCACAGATCCTCTTGCTGCCTGCTGTTCCAGCGTCAACTTTGCCGTCAGCTGTTTCTGCTTCCGCCCCGCTGTCTGCTGTTCCAACAGTAATCCCGCTGTCAACTGCTCCTGCTGCCACCTCGGTGTCTGCTGTCCCAGTGTCAATTTTGCTGTCAACTGATCCTGCTGCCGCCTTGCTGCCTGCTGTTCCAGCGTCAACTTTGCCGTCAGCTGTTTCTGCTGCCGCCCCGCTGTCTGCTGTTCCAACAGTAATCCCGCTGTCAACTGCTCCTGCTGCCACCTCGTTGTCTGCTGTCCCAGTGTCAACTTTGCCATCAACTTATCCTCTTGCTGCCTGCTGTTCCAGCGTCAACTTTGCCGTCAGCTGTTTCTGCTACCGCCCCACTGTCTGCTGTTCCAACAGTAATCCCGCTGTCAACTGCTCCTGCTGCCACCTCGCTGTCTGCAGTCCCAGTGTCAAATTTGCCGTCAACTGATCCTGCTGCCGCCTTGCTGCCTGCTGTTCCAGCGTCAACTTTGCCGTCAGCTGTTTCTGCTTCCGCCTCGCTGTCTGCTGTTCCAACAGTAATCCCGCTGTCAACTGCTCCTGCTGCCACCTCGCTGTCTGCTGTCCCAGTGTCCATTTTGCCGTCAACTGATCCTGCTGCCACCTTGCTGCCTGCTGGTCCAGCGTCAACTTTGCCGTCAACTGATCCTGCTGCCGCCTTGCTGCCTGCTTTTCCAGCGTCAACTTTGCCGTCAGCTGTTTCTGCTGCCGCCCCGCTGTCTGCTGTTCCAACAGTAATCCCGCTGTCAACTGCTCCTGCTGCCACCTCGCTGTCTGCTGTCCCAGTGTCAACTTTGCCGTCAACTGATCCTGCTGCCGCCTTGCTGCCTGCTGTTCCATCGTCAACTTTGCCGTCAGCTGTTTCTGCTGCCGCCCCGCTGTCTGCTGTTCCAACAGTAATCCCGCTGTCAACTGCTCCTGCTGCCACCTCGCTGTCTGCTTTCCCAGTGTCAACTTTGCCGTCAACTGATCCTCTTGCTGCCTGCTGTTCCAGCCTCAACTTTGCCGTCAGCTGTTTCTGCTGCCGCCCCGCTGTCTGCTGTTCCAACAGTAATCCCGCTGTCAACTGCTCCTGCTGCCACCTCGCTGTCTGCTGTCCCAGTGTCAACTTTGCCGTCAACTGATCCTGCTGCCGCCTTGCTGCCTGCTGTTTCATCGTCAACTTTGCCGTCAGCTGTTTCTGCTGCCGCCCCGCTGTCTGCTGTTCCAACAGTAATCCCGCTGTCAACTGCTCCTGCTGCCACCTCGCTGTCTGCTGTCCCAGTGTCAACTTTGCCGTCAACTGATCCTCTTGCTGCCTGCTGTTCCAGCCTCTACTTTGCCGTCAGCTGTTTCTGCTGCCGCCCCGCTGTCTGCTGTTCCAACAGTAATCCCGCTGTCAACTGCTCCTGCTGCCACCTCGCTGTCTGCTGTCCCAGTGTCAACTTTGCCGTCAACTGATCCTGCTGCCGCCTTGCTGCCTGCTGTTCCAGCGTCAACTTTGCCGTCAGCTGTTTCTGCTGTTGCCCCGCTGTCTGCTGTTCCAACAGTAATCCCGCAGTCAACTGCTCCTGGTGCCACCTCGCTGTCTTCTGTCCCAGTGTCAACTTTCCCGTCAACTGATCCTGCTGCCGCCTTGCTGCCTGCTGTTCCATCGTCAACTTTGCCGTCAGCTGTTTCTGCTGCCGCCCCGCTGTCTGCTGTTCCAACAGTAATCCCGCTGTCAACTGCTCCTGCTGCCACCTCGCTGTCTGCTGTCCCAGTGTCAACTTTGCCGTCAACTGATCCTCTTGCTGCCTGCTGTTCCAGCCTCAACTTTGCCGTCAGCTGTTTCTGCTTCCGCCCCGCTGTCTGCTGTTCCAACAGTAATCCCGCTGTCAACTGCTCCTGCTGCCACCTCGCTGTCTGCTGTCCCAGTGTCAACTTTGCCGTCAACTGATCCTGCTGCCGCCTTGCTGCCTGCTGTTCCATCGTCAACTTTGCCGTCAGCTGTTTCTGCTGCCGCCCCGCTGTCTGCTGTTCCAACAGTAATCCCGCTGTCAACTGCTCCTGCTGCCACCTCGCTGTCTGCTGTCCCAGTGTCAACTTTGCCGTCAACTGATCCTCTTGCTGCCTGCTGTTCCAGCCTCAACTTTGCCGTCAGCTGTTTCTGCTGCCGCCCCGCTGTCTGCTGTTCCAACAGTAATCCCGCTGTCAACTGCTCCTGCTGCCACCTCGCTGTCTGCTGTCCCAGTGTCAACTTTGCCGTCAACTGATCCTGCTGCCGCCTTGCTGCCTGCTGTTCCAGCGTCAACTTTGCCGTCAGCTGTTTCTGCTGCCGCCCCGCTGTCTGCTGTTCCAACAGTAATCCCGCTGTCAACTGCTCCTGGTGCCACCTCGCTGTCTTCTGTCCCAGTGTCAACTTTCCCGTCAACTGATCCTGCTGCCGCCTTGCTGCCTGCTGTTCCAGCGTCAACTTTGCCGTCAGCTGTTTCTGCTGCCGCCCCGTTGTCTGCTGTTCCAACAGTAATCCCGCTGTCAACTGCTCCTGCTGCCACCTCGCTGTCTGCTGTCCCACTGTCAACTTTGCCGTCAACAGATCCTCTTGCTGCTTGCTGTTCCAGCCTCAACTTGCCGTCAGCTGTTTCTGCTGCCGCCCCGCTGTCTGCTGTTCCAACAGTAATCCCGCAGTCAACTGCTCCTGGTGCCACCTCGCTGTCTGCTGTCCCATTGTCAACTTTGCCGTCAACAGATCCTCTTGCTGTCTGCTGTTCCAGCCTCAACTTGCCGTCAGCTGTTTCTGCTGCCGCCCCGCTGTCTGCTGTTCCAACAGTAATCCCGCTGTCAACTGCTCCTGCTGCCACCTCGCTGTCTGCTGTCTAAGTGTCAACTTTGCCGTCAACAGATCCCCTTGCTGCCTGCTGTTCCAGCCTCAACTTTGCCGTCAGCTGTTTCCACTGCCGCCCCGCTGTCTGCTGTTCCAACAGTAATCTCGCTGTTAACTGCTCCTGCTGCCACCTCGCTGTCTGCTGTCCCAGTGTCCACTTTGCCGTCAACTGATCCTGCTGCCACCTCGCTGTCTGCTGTCCCAGTGTCAACTTTGCCGTCAACAGATCCTCTTGCTGCCTGCTGTTCCAGCGTCAACTTTGCCGTCAGCTGTTTCTGCTTCCGCCCCGCTGTCTGCTGTTCCAACAGTAATCCCGCTGTCAACTGCTCCTGCTGCCTCCTCGCTGTCTGCTGTCCCAGTGTCAATTTTGCTGTAAACTGATCCTGCTGCCGCCTTGCTGCCTGCTGTTCCAGCGTCAACTTTGCCGTCAGCTGTTTCTGCTGCCGCCCCGCTGTCTGCTGTTCCAACAGTAATCCCGCTGTCAACTGCTCCTGCTGCCACCTCGTTGTCTGCTGTCCCAGTGTCAACTTTGCCATCAACTTATCCTCTTGCTGCCTGCTGTTCCAGCGTCAACTTTGCCGTCAGCTGTTTCTGCTTCCGCCCCACTGTCTGCTGTTCCAACAGTAATCCCGCTGTCAACTGCTCCTGCTGCCACCTCGCTGTCTGCAGTCCCAGTGTCCACTTTGCCGACAACTGATCCTAATGCCACCTCGCTGTCTGCTGTCTCAGTGTCAACTTTGCCGTCAACAGATCCTCTTGCTGCCTGCTGTTCCAGCGTCAACTTTGCCGTCAGCTGTTTCTGCTTCCGCCTCGCTGTCTGCTGTTCCAACAGTAATCCCGCTGTCAACTGCTCCTGCTGCCACCTCGCTGTCTGCTGTCCCAGTGTCAACTTTGCCGTCAACAGATCCTCTTGCTGCCTGCTGTTCCAGCGTCAACTTTGCCGTCAGCTGTTTCTGCTTCCGCCCCACTGTCTGCTGTTCCAACAGTAATCCCGCTGTCAACTGCTCCTGCTGCCACCTCGCTGTCTGCAGTCCCAGTGTCAATTTTGCTGTCAACTGATCCTGCTGCCGCCTTGCTGCCTGCTGTTCCAGCGTCAACTTTGCCGTCAGCTGTTTCTGCTGCCGCCCCGCTGTCTGCTGTTCCAACAGTAATCCCGCTGTCAACTGCTCCTGCTGCCACCTCGTTGTCTGCTGTCCCAGTGTCAACTTTGCCATCAACTTATCCTCTTGCTGCCTGCTGTTCCAGCGTCAACTTTGCCGTCAGCTGTTTCTGCTTCCGCCCCACTGTCTGCTGTTCCAACAGTAATCCCGCTGTCAACTGCTCCTGCTGCCACCTCGCTGTCTGCAGTCCCAGTGTCAACTTTGCCGTCAACTGATCCTGCTGCCGCCTTGCTGCCTGCTGTTCCAGCGTCAACTTTGCCGTCAGCTGTTTCTGCTTCCGCCTCGCTGTCTGCTGTTCCAACAGTAATCCCGCTGTCAACTGCTCCTGCTGCCACCTCGCTGTCTGCCGTCCCAGTGTCAACTTTGCCATCAACTTATCCTCTTGCTGCCTGCTGTTCCAGCGTCAACTTTGCCGTCAGCTGTTTCTGCTTCCGCCCCACTGTCTGCTGTTTCAACAGTAATCCCGCTGTCAACTGCTCCTGTTGCCACCTCGCTGTCTGCAGTCCCAGTGTCAACTTTGCCGTCAACTGATCCTGCTGCCGCCTTGCTGCCTGCTGATCCAGCGTCAACTTTGCCGTCAGCTGTTTCAGCTTGCGCCCCGCTGTCTGCTTTTCCAACAGTAATCCCGCTGTCAACTGCTCCTGCTGCTACCTCGCTGTCTGCTGTCCCAGTGTCAACTTTACCGTCAACTGATCCTGCTGCCGCCTTGCTGCCTGCTGTTCCAGCGTCAACTTTGCCGTCAGCTGTTTCTGCTTCCGCCCCGCTGTCTGCTGTTCCAACAGTAATCCCGCTGTCAACTGCTCCTGCTGCCACCTCGCTGTCTGCTGTCCCAGTGTCCACTTTGCCGTCAACTGATCCTAATACCATCTCGCTGACTGCTGTCTCAGTGTCAACTTTGCCGTCAACAGATCCTCTTGCTGCCTGCTGTTCCAGCGTCAACTTTGCCGTCAACTGTTTCTGCTGCCGCCCCGCTGTCTGCTGTTCCAACAGTAATCCCGCTGTCAAAAGCTCCTGCTGCCACCTTGCTGCCTGCTTTCCCAGTGTCAACTTTGCCGTCAACTGATCCTGCTGCCGCCTTGCTGCCTGCTGTTCCAGCGTCAACTTTGCCGTCAGCTGTTTCTGCTGCCGCCCCGCTGTCTGCTGTTCCAACAGTAATCCCGCTGTCAACCGCTCCTGCTGCCACCTCGCTGTCTGCTGTCCCAGTGTCAACTTTGCCGTCAACTGATCCTGCTGCCGCCTTGCTGCCTGCTGTTCCAGCGTCAACTTTGCCGTCAGCTGTTTCTGCTTCCGCCCCGCTGTCTGCTGTTCCAACAGTAATCCCGCAGTCAACTGCTCCTGCTGCCACCTCGCTGTCTGCTGTCCCAGTGTCAACTTTGCCGTCAACTGATCCTGTTGCCGCCTTGCTGCCTGCTGTTCCAGCGTCAACTTTGCCGTCAGCTGTTTCAGCTTGCGCCCCGCTGTCTGCTGTTCCAACAGTAATCCCGCTGTCAACTGCTCCTGCTGCCACCTCGCTGTCTGCTGTCCCAGTGTCAACTTTGCCGTCAACTGATCCTGCTGCCGCCTTGCTGCCTGCTGTTCCATCGTCAACTTTGCCGTCAGCTGTTTCTGCTTCCGCCCTGCTGTCTGCTGTTCCAACAGTAATCCCGCTGTCAACTGCTCCTGCTGCCACCTCGCTGTCTGCTGTCCCAGTGTCAACTTTGCCATCAACTTATCCTCTTGCTGCCTTGCTGCCTGCTGATCCAGCGTCAACTTTGCCGTCAGCTGTTTCAGCTTGCGCCCCGCTGTCTGCTGTTCCAACAGTAATCCCGCTGTCAACTGCTCCTGCTGCCACCTCGCTGTCTGCTGTCCCAGTGTCAACTTTGCCGTCAACTGATCCTGCTGCCGCCTTGCTGCCTGCTGTTCCATCGTCAACTTTGCCGTCAGCTGTTTCTGCTTCCGCCCTGCTGTCTGCTGTTCCAACAGTAATCCCGCTGTCAACTGCTCCTGCTGCTACCTCGCTGTCTGCTGTCCCAGTGTCAACTTTGCCGTCAACTGATCCTGCTGCCGCCTTGCTGCCTGCTGTTCCAGCGTCAACTTTGCCGTCAGCTGTTTCTGCTTCCGCCCCGCTGTCTGCTGTTCCAACAGTAATCCCGCTGTCAACTGCTCCTGCTGCCACCTCGCTGTCTGCTGTCCCAGTGTCCACTTTGCCGTCAACTGATCCTAATGCCACCTCGCTGACTGCTGTCTCAGTGTCAACTTTGCCGTCAACAGATCCTCTTGCTGCCTGCTGTTCCAGCGTCAACTTTGCCGTCAGCTGTTTCTGCTGCCGCCCCGCTGTCTGCTGTTCCAACAGTAATCCCGCTGTCAAAAGCTCCTGCTGCCACCTTGCTGTCTGCTTTCCCAGTGTCAACTTTGCCGTCAACTGATCCTGCTGCCGCCTTGCTGCCTGCTGTTCCAGCGTCAACTTTTCCGTCAGCTGTTTCTGCTGCCGCCCCGCTGTCTGCTGTTCCAACAGTAATCCCGCTGTCAACTGCTCCTGCTGCCACCTCGCTGTCTGCTGTCCCAGTGTCAACTTTGCCGTCAACTGATCCTGCTGCCGCCTTGCTGCCTGCTGTTCCAGCGTCAACTTTGCCGTCAGCTGTTTCTGCTTCCGCCCCGCTGTCTGCTGTTCCAACAGTAATCCCGCAGTCAACTGCTCCTGCTGCCACCTCGCTGTCTGCTGTCCCAGTGTCAACTTTGCCGTCAACTGATCCTGTTGCCGCCTTGCTGCCTGCTGTTCCAGCGTCAACTTTGCCGTCAGCTGTTTCAGCTTGCGCCCCGCTGTCTGCTGTTCCAACAGTAATCCCGCTGTCAACTGCTCCTGCTGCCACCTCGCTGTCTGCTGTCCCAGTGTCAACTTTGCCGTCAACTGATCCTGCTGCCGCCTTGCTGCCTGCTGTTCCATCGTCAACTTTGCCGTCAGCTGTTTCTGCTTCCGCCCCACTGTCTGCTGTTCCAACAGTAATCCCGCTGTCAACTGCTCCTGTTGCCACCTCGCTGTCTGCAGTCCCAGTGTCAACTTTGCCGTCAACTGATCCTGCTGCCGCCTTGCTGCCTGCTGATCCAGCGTCAACTTTGCCGTCAGCTGTTTCAGCTTGCGCCCCGCTGTCTGCTGTTCCAACAGTAATCCCGCTGTCAACTGCTCCTGCTGCCACCTCGCTGTCTGCTGTCCCAGTGTCAACTTTGCCGTCAACTGATCCTGCTGCCGCCTTGCTGCCTGCTGTTCCAGCGTCAACTTTGCCGTCAGCTGTTTCTGCTGCCGCCCTGCTGTCTGCTGTTCCAACAGTAATCCCGCTGTCAACTGCTCCTGCTGCTACCTCGCTGTCTGCTGTCCCAGTGTCAACTTTGCCGTCAACTGATCCTGCTGCCGCCTTGCTGCCTGCTGTTCCAGCGTCAACTTTGCCGTCAGCTGTTTCTGCTTCCGCCCCGCTGTCTGCTGTTCCAACAGTAATCCCGCAGTCAACTGCTCCTGCTGCCACCTCGCTGTCTGCTGTCCCAGTGTCAACTTTGCCGTCAACTGATCCTGTTGCCGCCTTGCTGCCTGCTGTTCCAGCGTCAACTTTGCCGTCAGCTGTTTCAGCTTGCGCCCCGCTGTCTGCTGTTCCAACAGTAATCCCGCTGTCAACTGCTCCTGCTGCCACCTCGCTGTCTGCTGTCCCAGTGTCAACTTTGCCGTCAACTGATCCTGCTGCCGCCTTGCTGCCTGCTGTTCCAGCGTCAACTTTGCCGTCAGCTGTTTCTGCTTCCGCCCCACTGTCTGCTGTTTCAACAGTAATCCCGCTGTCAACTGCTCCTGTTGCCACCTCGCTGTCTGCAGTCCCAGTGTCAACTTTGCCGTCAACTGATCCTGCTGCCGCCTTGCTGCCTGCTGATCCAGCGTCAACTTTGCCGTCAGCTGTTTCAGCTTGCGCCCCGCTGTCTGCTGTTCCAACAGTAATCCCGCTGTCAACTGCTCCTGCTGCCACCTCGCTGTCTGCTGTCCCAGTGTCAACTTTGCCGTCAACTGATCCTGCTGCCGCCTTGCTGCCTGCTGTTCCATCGTCAACTTTGCCGTCAGCTGTTTCTGCTTCCGCCCTGCTGTCTGCTGTTCCAACAGTAATCCCGCTGTCAACTGCTCCTGCTGCCACCTCGCTGTCTGCTGTCCCAGTGTCAACTTTGCCGTCAACTGATCCTGCTGCCGCCTTGCTGCCTGCTGTTCCAGCGTCAACTTTGCCGTCAGCTGTTTCTGCTTCCGCCCCGCTGTCTGCTGTTCCAACAGTAATCCCGCTGTCAACTGCTCCTGCTGCCACCTCGCTGTCTGCTGTCCCAGTGTCCACTTTGCCGTCAACTGATCCTAATGCCACCTCGCTGACTGCTGTCTCAGTGTCAACTTTGCCGTCAACAGATCCTCTTGCTGCCTGCTGTTCCAGCGTCAACTTTGCCGTCAGCTGTTTCTGCTGCCGCCCCGCTGTCTGCTGTTCCAACAGTAATCCCGCTGTCAAATGCTCCTGCTGCCACCTTGCTGTCTGCTTTCCCAGTGTCAACTTTGCCGTCAACTGATCCTGCTGCCGCCTTGCTGCCTGCTGTTCCAGCGTCAACTTTGCCGTCAGCTGTTTCTGCTGCCGCCCCGCTGTCTGCTGTTCCAACAGTAATCCCGCAGTCAACTGCTCCTGCTGCCACCTCGCTGTCTGCTGTCCCAGTGTCAACTTTGCCGTCAACTGATCCTGCTGCCGCCTTGCTGCCTGCTGTTCCAGCGTCAACTTTGCCGTCAGCTGTTTCTGCTTCCGCCCCGCTGTCTGCTGTTCCAACAGTAATCCCGCAGTCAACTGCTCCTGCTGCCACCTTGCTGCCTGCTGTCCCAGTGTCAACTTTGCCGTCAACTGTGCCGCCTTGCTGCTTCAGCTTGCTGCCCCCGCTGTCTGCTGTTCCAACAGTAATCCGCTGTCAACTGCTCCTGCTGCCACCTCGCTGTCTGCTGTCCCAGTGTCAACTTTGCCGTCAACTGATCCTGCTGCCGCCTTGCTGCCTGCTGTTCCATCGTCAACTTTGCCGTCAGCTGTTTCTGCTTCCGCCCTGCTGTCTGCTGTTCCAACAGTAATCCCGCTGTCAACTGCTCCTGCTGCCACCTCGCTGTCTGCTGTCCCAGTGTCAACTTTGCCGTCAACTGATCCTCTTGCTGCCTGCTGTTCCAGCGTCAACTTTGCCGTCAGCTGTTTCTGCTTCCGCCCCACTGTCTGCTGTTCCAACAGTAATCCCGCAGTCAACTGCTCCTGCTGCCACCTCGCTGTCTGCTGTCCCAGTGTCAACTTTGCCGTCAACTGATCCTGTTGCCGCCTTGCTGCCTGCTGTTCCAGCGTCAACTTTGCCGTCAGCTGTTTCAGCTTGCGCCCCGCTGTCTGCTGTTCCAACAGTAATCCCGCTGTCAACTGCTCCTGCTGCCACCTCGCTGTCTGCTGTCCCAGTGTCAACTTTGCCGTCAACTGATCCTGCTGCCGCCTTGCTGCCTGCTGTTCCATCGTCAACTTTGCCGTCAGCTGTTTCTGCTTCCGCCCTGCTGTCTGCTGTTCCAACAGTAATCCCGCTGTCAACTGCTCCTGCTGCCACCTCGCTGTCTGCTGTCCCAGTGTCCACTTTGCCGTCAACTGATCCTAATGCCACCTCGCTGACTGCTGTCTCAGTGTCAACTTTGCCGTCAACAGATCCTCTTGCTGCCTGCTGTTCCAGCGTCAACTTTGCCGTCAGCTGTTACTGCTGCCGCCCCGCTGTCTGCTGTTCCAACAGTAATCCCGCTGTCAAAAGCTCCTGCTGCCACCTTGCTGTCTGCTTTCCCAGTGTCAACTTTGCCGTCAACTGATCCTGCTGCCGCCTTGCTGCCTGCTGTTCCAGCGTCAACTTTGCCGTCAGCTGTTTCTGATTCCGCCCCGCTGTCTGCTGTTCCAACAGTAATCCCGCAGTCAACTGCTCCTGCTGCCACCTCGCTGTCTGCTGTCCCAGTGTCAACTTTGCCGTCAACTGATCCTGTTGCCGCCTTGCTGCCTGCTGTTCCAGCGTCAACTTTGCCGTCAGCTGTTTCAGCTTGCGCCCCGCTGTCTGCTGTTCCAACAGTAATCCCGCTGTCAACTGCTCCTGCTGCCACCTCGCTGTCTGCTGTCCCAGTGTCAACTTTGCCGTCAACTGATCCTGCTGCCGCCTTGCTGCCTGCTGTTCCATCGTCAACTTTGCCGTCAGCTGTTTCTGCTTCCGCCCTGCTGTCTGCTGTTCCAACAGTAATCCCGCTGTCAACTGCTCCTGCTGCCACCTCGCTGTCTGCTGTCCCAGTGTCAACTTTGCCGTCAACTGATCCTGCTGCCGCCTTGCTGCCTGCTGTTCCAGCGTCAACTTTGCCGTCAGCTGTTTCTGCTTCCGCCCCGCTGTCTGCTGTTCCAACAGTAATCCCGCTGTCAACTGCTCCTGCTGCCACCTCGCTGTCTGCTGTCCCAGTGTCCACTTTGCCGTCAACTGATCCTAATGCCACCTCGCTGAATGCTGTCTCAGTGTCAACTTTGCCGTCAACAGATCCTCTTGCTGTCTGCTGTTCCAGCGTCAACTTTGCCGTCAGCTGTTTCTGCTGCCGCCCCGCTGTCTGCTGTTCCAACAGTAATCCCGCTGTCAACTGCTCCTGCTGCCACCTTGCTGTCTGCTGTCCCAGTGTCAACTTTGCCGTCAACTGATCCTGCTGCCGCCTTGCTGCCTGCTGTTCCAGCGTCAACTTTGCCGTCAGCTGTTTCTGCTGCCGCCCCGCTGTCTGCTGTTCCAACAGTAATCCCGCAGTCAACTGCTCCTGCTGCCACCTCGCTGTCTGCTGTCCCAGTGTCAACTTTGCCGTCAACTGATCCTGCTGCCGCCTTGCTGCCTGCTGTTCCAGCGTCAACTTTGCCGTCAGCTGTTTCTGCTTCCGCCCCGCTGTCTGCTGTTCCAACAGTAATCCCGCTGGTCAACTGCTCCTGCTGCCACCTCGCTGTCTGCTGTCCCAGTGTCAACTTTGCCGTCAACTGATCCTGCTGCCGCCTTGCTGCCTGCTGTTCCAGCGTCAACTTTGCCGTCAGCTGTTTCTGCTGCCGCCCCGCTTTCTGCTGTTCCAACAGTAATCCCGCTGTCAACTGCTCCTGCTGCCACCTCGCTGTCTGCTGTCCCAGTGTCAACTTTGCCGTCAACTGATCCTGCTGCCGCCTTGCTGCCTGCTGTTCCAGCGTCAACTCTGCCGTCAGCTGTTTCTGCTGCCGCCCCGCTGTCTGCTGTTCCAACAGTAATCCCGCTGTCAACTGCTCCTGCTGCCACCTTGCTGTCTGCTATCCCAGTGTCAACTTTGCCGTCAACTGATCCTGCTGCCGCCTTGCTGCCTGCTGTTCCAGCGTCAACTTTGCCGTCAGCTGTTTCTGATTCCGCCCCGCTGTCTGCTGTTCCAACAGTAATCCCGCAGTCAACTGCTCCTGCTGCCACCTCGCTGTCTGCTGTCCCAGTGTCAACTTTGCCGTCAACTGATCCTGTTGCCGCCTTGCTGCCTGCTGTTCCAGCGTCAACTTTGCCGTCAGCTGTTTCTGCTGCCGCCCCGCTGTCTGCTGTTCCAACAGTAATCCCGCTGTCAACTGCTCCTGCTGCCACCTCGCTGTCTGCTGTCCCAGTGTCAACTTTGCCGTCAACTGATCCTGCTGCCGCCTTGCTGCCTGCTGTTCCAGCGTCAACTTTGCCGTCAGCTGTTTCTGCTTCCGCCCTGCTGTCTGCTGTTCCAACAGTAATCCCGCTGTCAACTGCTCCTGCTGCCACCTCGCTGTCTGCTGTCCCAGTGTCAACTTTGCCGTCAACTGATCCTGCTGCCGCCTTGCTGCCTGCTGTTCCAGCGTCAACTTTGCCGTCAGCTGTTTCTGCTTTCCCCGCTGTCTGCTGTTCCAACAGTAATCCCGCTGTCAACTGCTCCTGCTGCCACCTCGCTGTCTGCTGTCCCAGTGTCAACTTTGCCGTCAACTGATCCTGCTGCCGCCTTGCTGCCTGCTGTTCCATCGTCAACTTTGCCGTCAGCTGTTTCTGCTTCCGCCCTGCTGTCTGCTGTTCCAACAGTAATCCCGCAGTCAACTGCTCCTGCTGCCACCTCGCTGTCTGCTGTCCCAGTGTCAACTTTGCCGTCAACTGATCCTGTTGCCGCCTTGCTGCCTGCTGTTCCAGCGTCAACTTTGCCGTCAGCTGTTTCAGCTTGCGCCCCGCTGTCTGCTGTTCCAACAGTAATCCCGCTGTCAACTGCTCCTGCTGCCACCTCGCTGTCTGCTGTCCCAGTGTCAACTTTGCCGTCAACTGATCCTGCTGCCGCCTTGCTGCCTGCTGTTCCATCGTCAACTTTGCCGTCAGCTGTTTCTGCTTCCGCCCTGCTGTCTGCTGTTCCAACAGTAATCCCGCTGTCAACTGCTCCTGCTGCCACCTCGCTGTCTGCTGTCCCAGTGTCAACTTTGCCGTCAACTGATCCTGCTGCCGCCTTGCTGCCTGCTGTTCCAGCGTCAACTTTGCCGTCAGCTGTTTCAGCTTGCGCCCCGCTGTCTGCTGTTCCAACAGTAATCCCGCTGTCAACTGCTCCTGCTGCCACCTCGCTGTCTGCTGTCCCAGTGTCAACTTTGCCGTCAACTGATCCTGCTGCCGCCTTGCTGCCTGCTGTTCCATCGTCAACTTTGCCGTCAGCTGTTTCTGCTTCCGCCCCGCTGTCTGCTGTTCCAACAGTAATCCCGCTGTCAACTGCTCCTGCTGCCACCTCGCTGTCTGCTGTCCCAGTGTCAACTTTGCCGTCAACTGATCCTGCTGCCGCCTTGCTGCCTGCTGTTCCAGCGTCAACTTTGCCGTCAGCTGTTTCTGCTTCCGCCCCGCTGTCTGCTGTTCCAACAGTAATCCCGCTGTCAACTGCTCCTGCTGCCACCTCGCTGTCTGCTGTCCCAGTGTCAACTTTGCCGTCAACAGATCCTCTTGCTGCCTGCTGTTCCAGCGTCAACTTTGCCGTCAGCTGTTTCTGCTGCCGCCCCGCTGTCTGCTGTTCCAACAGTAATCCCGCTGTCAAAAGCTCCTGCTGCCACCTCGCTGTCTGCTTTCCCAGTGTCAACTTTGCCGTCAACTGATCCTGCTGCCGCCTTGCTGCCTGCTGTTCCAGCGTCAACTTTGCCGTCAGCTGTTTCTGCTGCCGCCCCGCTGTCTGCTGTTCCAACAGTAATCCCGCAGTCAACTGCTCCTGCTGCCACCTCGCTGTCTGCTGTCCCAGTGTCAACTTTGCCGTCAACTGATCCTGCTGCCGCCTTGCTGCCTGCTGTTTCCAGCGTCACTTTGCCGTCAGCTGTTTCTGCTTCCGCCCCGCTTTCTGCTGTTCCAACAGTAATCCCGCAGTCAACTGCTCCTGCTGCCACCTCGCTGTCTGCTGTCCCAGTGTCAACTTTGCCGTCAACTGATCCTGCTGCCGCCTTGCTGCCTGCTGTTCCAGCGTCAACTTTGCCGTCAGCTGTTTCTGCTTCCGCCCCGCTGTCTGCTGTTCCAACAGTAATCCCGCTGTCAACTGCTCCTGCTGCCACCTCGCTGTCTACTGTCCCAGTGTCAACTTTGCCGTCAACTGATCCTGCTGCCGCCTTGCTGCCTGCTGTTCCAGCGTCAACTTTGCCGTCAGCTGTTTCTGCTTCCGCCCCGCTGTCTGCTGTTCCAACAGTAATCCCGCTGTCAGCTGCTCCTGCTGCCACCTCGCTGTCTGCTGTCCCAGTGTCCACTTTGCCGTCAACTGATCCTAATGCCACCTCGCTGACTGCTGTCTCAGTGTCAACTTTGCCGTCAACAGATCCTCTTGCTGCCTGCTGTTCCAGCCTCAACTTTGCCGTCAGCTGTTTCTGCTTCCGCCCCGCTGTCTGCTGTTCCAACAGTAATCCCGCTGTCAACTGCTCCTGCTGCTACCTCGCTGTCTGCTGTCCCAGTGTCCACTTTGCCGTCAACTGATCCTAATGCCACCTCTGCTGCTGTCTCAGTGTCAACTTTGCCGTCAACAGATCCTCTTGCTGCCTGCTGTTCCAGCGTCAACTTTGCCGTCAGCTGTTTCTTCTGCCGCCCCGCTGTCTGCTGTTCCAACAGTAATCCCGCTGTCAAATGCTCCTGCTGCCACCTTGCTGTCTGCTTTCCCAGTGTCAACTTTGCCGTCAACTGATCCTGCTGCCGCCTTGCTGCCTGCTGTTCCAGCGTCAACTTTGCCGTCAGCTGTTTCTGCTGCCGCCCCGCTGTCTGCTGTTCCAACAGTAATCCCGCAGTCAACTGCTCCTGCTGCCACCTCGCTGTCTGCTGTCCCAGTGTCAACTTTGCCGTCAACTGATCCTGCTGCCGCCTTGCTGCCTGCTGTTCCAGCGTCACTTTGCCGTCAGCTGTTTCTGCTTCCGCCCCGCTTTCTGCTGTTCCAACAGTAATCCCGCAGTCAACTGCTCCTGCTGCCACCTCGCTGTCTGCTGTCCCAGTGTCAACTTTGCCGTCAACTGATCCTGCTGCCGCCTTGCTGCCTGCTGTTCCAGCGTCAACTTTGCCGTCAGCTGTTTCTGCTGCCGCCCCGCTGTCTGCTGTTCCAACAGTAATCCCGCTGTCAACTGCTCCTGCTGCCACCTCGCTGTCTGCTGTCCCAGTGTCAACTTTGCCGTCAACTGATCCTGCTGCCGCCTTGCTGCCTGCTGTTCCAGCGTCAACTTTGCCGTCAGCTGTTTCTGCTTCCGCCCCGCTTTCTGCTGTTCCAACAGTAATCCCGCTGTCAACTGCTCCTGCTGCCACCTCGCTGTCTGCTGTCCCAGTGTCAACTTTGCCGTCAACTGATCCTGCTGCCGCCTTGCTGCCTGCTGTTCCAGCGTCAACTTTGCCGTCAGCTGTTTCTGCTTCCGCCCCGCTGTCTGCTGTTCCAACAGAAAGCCCGCTGTCAACTGCTCCTGCTGCCACCTCGCTGTCTACTGTCCCAGTGTCAACTTTGCCGTCAACTGATCCTGCTGCCGCCTTGCTGCCTGGTGTTCCAGCGTCAACTTTGCCGTCAGCTGTTTCTGCTTCCGCCCCGCTGTCTGCTGTTCCAACAGTAATCCCGCTGTCAGCTGCTCCTGCTGCCACCTCGCTGTCTGCTGTCCCAGTGTCCACTTTGCCGTCAACTGATCCTAATGCCACCTCGTTGACTGCTGTCTCAGTGTCAACTTTGCCGTCAACAGATCCTCTTGCTGCCTGCTGTTCCAGCCTCAACTTTGCCGTCAGCTGTTTCTGCTTCCGCCCCGCTTTCTGCTGTTCCAACAGTAATCCCGCAGTCAACTGCTCCTGCTGCCACCTCGCTGTCTGCTGTCCCAGTGTCAACTTTGCCGTCAACTGATCCTGCTGCCGCCTTGCTGCCTGCTGTTCCATCGTCAACTTTGCCGTCAGCTGTTTCTGCTTCCGCCCTGCTGTCTGCTGTTCCAACAGTAATCCCGCTGTCAACTGCTCCTGCTGCCACCTCGCTGTCTGCTGTCCCAGTGTCAACTTTGCCGTCAACTGATCCTGCTGCCGCCTTGCTGCCTGCTGTTCCAGCGTCAACTTTGCCGTCAGCTGTTTCAGCTTGCGCCCCGCTGTCTGCTGTTCCAACAGTAATCCCGCTGTCAACTGCTCCTGCTGCCACCTCGCTGTCTGCTGTCCCAGTGTCAACTTTGCCGTCAACTGATCCTGCTGCCGCCTTGCTGCCTGCTGTTCCATCGTCAACTTTGCCGTCAGCTGTTTCTGCTTCCGCCCTGCTGTCTGCTGTTCCAACAGTAATCCCGCTGTCAACTGCTCCTGCTGCCACCTCGCTGTCTGCTGTCCCAGTGTCAACTTTGCCGTCAACTGATCCTGCTGCCGCCTTGCTGCCTGCTGTTCCAGCGTCAACTTTGCCGTCAGCTGTTTCTGCTTCCGCCCCGCTGTCTGCTGTTCCAACAGTAATCCCGCTGTCAACTGCTCCTGCTGCCACCTCGCTGTCTGCTGTCCCAGTGTCCACTTTGCCGTCAACTGATCCTAATGCCACCTCGCTGAATGCTGTCTCAGTGTCAACTTTGCCGTCAACAGATCCTCTTGCTGCCTGCTGTTCCAGCGTCAACTTTGCCGTCAGCTGTTTCTGCTGCCGCCCCGCTGTCTGCTGTTCCAACAGTAATCCCGCTGTCAAAAGCTCCTGCTGCCACCTTGCTGTCTGCTTTCCCAGTGTCAACTTTGCCGTCAACTGATCCTGCTGCCGCCTTGCTGCCTGCTGTTCCAGCGTCAACTTTGCCGTCAGCTGTTTCTGCTGCCGCCCCGCTGTCTGCTGTTCCAACAGTAATCCCGCAGTCAACTGCTCCTGCTGCCACCTCGCTGTCTGCTGTCCCAGTGTCAACTTTGCCGTCAACTGATCCTGCTGCCGCCTTGCTGCCTGCTTTTCCAGCGTCACTTTGCCGTCAGCTGTTTCTGCTTCCGCCCCGCTTTCTGCTGTTCCAACAGTAATCCCGCAGTCAACTGCTCCTGCTGCCACCTCGCTGTCTGCTGTCCCAGTGTCAACTTTGCCGTCAACTGATCCTGCTGCCGCCTTGCTGCCTGCTGTTCCAGCGTCAACTTTGCCGTCAGCTGTTTCTGCTTCCGCCCCGCTGTCTGCTGTTCCAACAGAAAGCCCGCTGTCAACTGCTCCTGCTGCCACCTCGCTGTCTGCTGTCCCAGTGTCAACTTTGCCGTCAACTGATCCTGCTGCCGCCTTGCTGCCTGGTGTTCCAGCGTCAACTTTGCCGTCAGCTGTTTCTGCTTCCGCCCCGCTGTCTGCTGTTCCAACAGTAATCCCGCTGTCAGCTGCTCCTGCTGCCACCTCGCTGTCTGCTGTCCCAGTGTCCACTTTGCCGTCAACTGATCCTAATGCCACCTCGCTGACTGCTGTCTCAGTGTCAACTTTGCCGTCAACAGATCCTCTTGCTGCCTGCTGTTCCAGCCTCAACTTTGCCGTCAGCTGTTTCTGCTTCCGCCCCGCTGTCTGCTGTTCCAACAGTAATCCCGCTGTCAACTGCTCCTGCTGCCACCTCGCTGTCTGCTGTCCCAGTGTCCACTTTGCCGTCAACTGATCCTAATGCCACCTCGCTGACTGCTGTCTCAGTGTCAACTTTGCCGTCAACAGATCCTCTTGCTGCCTGCTGTTCCAGCGTCAACTTTGCCGTCAGCTGTTTCTTCTGCCGCCCCGCTGTCTGCTGTTCCAACAGTAATCCCGCTGTCAACTGCTCCTGCTGCCACCTTGCTGTCTGCTTTCCCAGTGTCAACTTTGCCGTCAACTGATCCTGCTGCCGCCTTGCTGCCTGCTGTTCCAGCGTCAACTTTGCCGTCAGCTGTTTCTGCTGCCGCCCCGCTGTCTGCTGTTCCAACAGTAATCCCGCAGTCAACTGCTCCTGCTGCCACCTCGCTGTCTGCTGTCCCAGTGTCAACTTTGCCGTCAACTGATCCTGCTGCCGCCTTGCTGCCTGCTGTTCCAGCGTCACTTTGCCGTCAGCTGTTTCTGCTTCCGCCCCGCTTTCTGCTGTTCCAACAGTAATCCCGCAGTCAACTGCTCCTGCTGCCACCTCGCTGTCTGCTGTCCCAGTGTCAACTTTGCCGTCAACTGATCCTGCTGCCGCCTTGCTGCCTGCTGTTCCAGCGTCAACTTTGCCGTCAGCTGTTTCTGCTGCCGCCCCGCTGTCTGCTGTTCCAACAGTAATCCCGCTGTCAACTGCTCCTGCTGCCACCTCGCTGTCTGCTGTCCCAGTGTCAACTTTGCCGTCAACTGATCCTGCTGCCGCCTTGCTGCCTGCTTTTCCAGCGTCACTTTGCCGTCAGCTGTTTCTGCTTCCGCCCCGCTGTCTGCTGTTCCAACAGTAATCCCGCAGTCAACTGCTCCTGCTGCCACCTCGCTGTCTGCTGTCCCAGTGTCAACTTTGCCGTCAACTGATCCTGCTGCCGCCTTGCTGCCTGCTGTTCCAGCGTCAACTTTGCCGTCAGCTGTTTCTGCTTCCGCCCCGCTGTCTGCTGTTCCAACAGAAAGCCCGCAGTCAACTGCTCCTGCTGCCACCTCGCTGTCTACTGTCCCAGTGTCAACTTTGCCGTCAACTGATCCTGCTGCCGCCTTGCTGCCTGCTGTTCCAGCGTCAACTTTGCCGTCAGCTGTTTCTGCTTCCGCCCCGCTTTCTGCTGTTCCAACAGTAATCCCATGTCAGCTGCTCCTGCTGCCACCTCGCTGTCTGCTGTCCCAGTGTCCACTTTGCCGTCAACTGATCCTAATGCCACCTCGCTGAATGCTGTCCCAGTGTCAACTTTGCCGTCAACAGATCCTCTTGCTGCCTGCTGTTCCAGCGTCAACTTTGCCGTCAGCTGTTTCTTCTGCCGCCCCGCTGTCTGCTGTTCCAACAGTAATCCCGCTGTCAAAAGCTCCTGCTGCCACCTTGCTGTCTGCTTTCCCAGTGTCAACTTTGCCGTCAACTGATCCTGCTGCCCTTGCTTGCCTGCTGTTCCAGCGTCAACTTTGCCGTCAGCTGTTTCTGCTGCCGCCCCGCTGTCTGCTGATCCAACAGTAATCCCGCTGTCAACTGCTCCTGCTGCCACCTCGCTGTCTGCTGTCCCAGCGTCAACTTTGCCGTCAGCTGTTTCTGCTTCCGCCCCGCTTTCTGCTGTTCCAACAGTAATCCCGTTGTCAACTGCTCCTGCTGCTACCTCGCTGCCTGCTGTCCCAGTGTCAACTTTGCCGTCAACTGATCCTGCTGCCGCCTTGCTGCCTGCTGTTCCAGCGTCAACTTTGCCGTCAGCTGTTTCTGCTGCCGCCCCGCTGTCTGCTGTTCCAACAGTAATCCCGCTGTCAACTGCTCCTGCTGCCACCTCGCTGTCTGCTGTCCCTGTGTCAACTTTGCCGTCAACAGATCCTGCTATCGCCTTGCTGCCTGCTGTTCCAGCCTCAACTTTGCCGTCAGCTGTTTCTGCTGCCGCCCCGCTGTCTGCTGTTCCAACAGTAATCCCGCTGTCAACTGCTCCTGCTGCCACCTCGCTGTCTGCTGTCCCAGTGTCCATTTTGCCGTCAATTGCTCCTGCTGCCACCTCGCTGTCTGCTGTCCCAGTGTCAACTTTGCCGTCAACTGATCCTGCTGCCGCCTTGCTGCCTGCTGTTCCAGCGTCAACTTTGCCGTCAGCTGTTTCTGCTGCCGCCCCGCTGTCTGCTGTTCCAACAGAAATCCCGCTGTCAACTGCTCCTGCTGCCACCTCGCTGTCTGCTGTCCCAGTGTCAACTTTGCCGTCAACTGATCCTGCTGCCGCCTTGCTGCCTGGTGTTCCAGCGTCAACTTTGCCGTCAGCTGTTTCTGCTTCCGCCCCGCTGTCTGCTGTTCCAACAGTAATCCCGCTGTCAGCTGCTCCTGCTGCCACCTCGCTGTCTGCTGTCCCAGTGTCAACTTTGCCGTCAACAGATCCTCTTGCTGCCTGCTGTTCCAGCGTCAACTTTGCCGTCAGCTGTTTCTGCTTCGCCCCGCTGTCTGCTGTTCCAACAGTAATCCCGCTGTCAACTGCTCCTGCTGCCACCTCGCTGTCTGCTGTCCCAGTGTCCACTTTTTCGTCAACTGATCCTGCTGCCACCTCGCTGTCTGCTTTCCCAGTGTTAACTTTGCCGTCAACAGATCCTCTTGCTGCCTGCTGTTCCAGCGTCAACTTTGCCGTCAGCTGTTTCTGCTTCCGCCCCGCTGTCTGCTGTTCCAACAGTAATCCCGCAGTCAACTGCTCCTGCTGCCACCTCGCTGTCTGCTGTCCCAGTGTCAACTTTGCAGTCAACTGATCCTGCTGCCGCCTTGCTGCCTGCTGTTCCTGCATGCCGTCAGCTGTTTCTGCTGCCGCCCCGCTGTCTGCTGTTCCAACAGTAATCCCGCTGTCAACTGCTCGTGCTGCCACCTCGCTGTCTGCTGTCCCAGTGTCAACTTTGCCGTCATCTGATCCTGCTGCCGCCTTGCTGCCTGCTGTTCCAGCGTCAACTTTGCCGTCAGCTGTTTCTGCTTCCGCCCCGCTTTCTGCCGTTCCAACAGTAATCCCGCAGTCAACTGCTCCTGCTGCCACCTCGCTGTCTGCTGTCCCAGTGTCAACTTTGCCGTCAACTGATCCTCTTGCTGCCTGCTGTCTGCTGTCCAAGTGTCAACTTTGCCGTCAACAGATCCTCTTGCTGCCTGCTGTTCCAGCGTCAACTTTGCCGTCAGCTGTTTCAGCTTGCGCCCCGCTGTCTGCTGTTCCAACAGTAATCCCGCTGTCAACTGCTCCTGCTGCCACCTCGCTGTCTGCTGTCCCAGTGTCAACTTTGCCGTCAACAGATCCTCTTGCTGCCTGCTGTTCCAGCGTCAACTTTGCCGTCAGCTGTTTCTGCTTCCGCCCCGCTGTCTGCTGTTCCAACAGAAAGCCCGCTGTCAACTGCTCCTGCTGCCACCTCGCTGTCTGCTGTCCCAGTGTCAACTTTGCCGTCAACTGATCCTGCTGCCGCCTTGCTGCCTGGTGTTCCAGCGTCAACTTTGCCGTCAGCTGTTTCTGCTTCCGCCCCGCTGTCTGCTGTTCCAACAGTAATCCCGCTGTCAACTGCTCCTGCTGCCACCTCGCTGTCTGCTGTCCCAGTGTCCACTTTGCCGTCAACTGATCCTAATCCACCTGCTGACTGCTGTGTCAGTGTCAACTTTGCCGTCAACAGATCCTCTTGCTGCCTGCTGTTCCAGCCTCAACTTTGCCGTCAGCTGTTTCTGCTTCCGCCCCGCTGTCTGCTGTTCCAACAGTAATCCCGCTGTCAACTGCTCCTGCTGCTACCTCGCTGTCTGCTGTCCCAGTGTCCACTTTGCCGTCAACTGATCCTAATGCCACCTCGCTGACTGCTGTCTCAGTGTCAACTTTGCCGTCAACAGATCCTCTTGCTGCCTGCTGTTCCAGCGTCAACTTTGCCGTCAGCTGTTTCTTCTGCCGCCCCGCTGTCTGCTGTTCCAACAGTAATCCCGCTGTCAAAAGCTCCTGCTGCCACCTTGCTGTCTGCTTTCCCAGTGTCAACTTTGCCGTCAACTGATCCTGCTGCCGCCTTGCTGCCTGCTGTTCCAGCGTCAACTTTGCCGTCAGCTGTTTCTGCTGCCGCCCCGCTGTCTGCTGTTCCAACAGTAATCCCGCAGTCAACTGCTCCTGCTGCCACCTCGCTGTCTGCTGTCCCAGTGTCAACTTTGCCGTCAACTGATCCTGCTGCCGCCTTGCTGCCTGCTGTTCCAGCGTCACTTTGCCGTCAGCTGTTTCTGCTTCCGCCCCGCTTTCTGCTGTTCCAACAGTAATCCGCAGTCAACTGCTCCTGCTGCCACCTCGCTGTCTGCTGTCCCAGTGTCAACTTTGCCGTCAACTGATCCTGCTGCCGCCTTGCTGCCTGCTGTTCCAGCGTCAACTTTGCCGTCAGCTGTTTCTGCTGCCGCCCCGCTGTCTGCTGTTCCAACAGTAATCCCGCTGTCAACTGCTCCTGCTGCCACCTCGCTGTCTGCTGTCCCAGTGTCAACTTTGCCGTCAACTGATCCTGCTGCCGCCTTGCTGCCTGCTTTTCCAGCGTCAACTTTGCCGTCAGCTGTTTCTGCTGCCGCCTCGCTGTCTGCTGTCCCAGTGTCAACTTTGCCGTCAACTGATCCTGCTGCCGCCCTTGCTGCCTGCTGTTCCAGCGTCAACTTTGCCGTCAGCTGTTTCTGCTGCCGCCCCGCTGTCTGCTGTTCCAACAGTAATCCGCTGTCAACTGCTCCTGCTGCCACCTCGCTGTCTGCTGTCCCAGTGTCAACTTTGCCGTCAACTGATCCTGCTGCCGCCTTGCTGCCTGGTGTTCCAGCGTCAACTTTGCCGTCAGCTGTTTCTGCTTCCCCCGCTGTCTGCTGTTCCAACAAATCCCGCTGTCAACTGCTCCTGCTGCCACCTCGCTGTCTGCTGTCCCAGTGTCAACTTTGCCGTCAACTGATCCTGCTGCCTGCTGTTCCAGCGTCAACTTTGCCGTCAGCTGTTTCTGCTGCCGCCCGCTGTCTGCTGTTCCAACAGTAATTCCGCTGTCAACTGCTCCTGCTGCCACCTCGCTGTCTGCTGTCCCAGTGTCAACTTTGCCGTCAACTGATCCTGCTGCCGCCTTGCTGCCTGCTGTTCCAGCGTCAACTTTGCCGTCAGCTGTTTCTGCTTCCGCCCCGCTGTCTGCTGTTCCAACAGTAATCCCGCTGTCAACTGTCTCCTGCTGCCACCTCGCTGTCTGCTGTCCCAGTGTCAACTTTGCCGTCAACTGATCCTGCTGCCGCCTTGCTGCCTGCTGTTCCAGCGTCAACTCTGCCGTCAGCTGTTTCTGCTGCCGCCCCGCTGTCTGCTGTTCCAACAGTAATCCCGCAGTCAACTGCTCCTGCTGCCACCTCGCTGTCTGCTGTCCCAGTGTCAACTTTGCCGTCAACTGATCCTGCTGCCGCCTTGCTGCCTGCTGTTCCAGCGTCAACTTTGCCGTCAGCTGTTTCTGCTGCCGCCCCGCTGTCTGCTGTTCCAACAGTAATCCCGCAGTCAACTGCTCCTGCTGCCACCTCGCTGTCTGCTGTCCCAGTGTCAACTTTCGTCAACTCTTGCTGCCGCTGTCAACTGATCCTGCTGCAACAGATCCTCTGCTGCCTGCTGTTCCAGCGTCAACTTTGCCGTCAGCTGTTTCTGCTTCCGCCCCGCTGTCTGCTGTTCCAACAGTAATCCCGCTGTCAACTGCTCCTGCTGCCACCTCGCTGTCTGCTGTCCCAGTGTCAACTTTGCCGTCAACTGATCCTGCTGCCGCCTTGCTGCCTGCTGTTCCAGCGTCAACTTTGCCGTCAGCTGTTTCTGCTGCCGCCCCGCTGTCTGCTGTTCCAACAGTAATCCCGCTGTCAACTGCTCCTGCTGCCACCTCGCTGTCTGCTGTCCCAGTGTCAACTTTGCCGTCAACTGATCCTGCTGCCGCCTTGCTGCCTGCTGTTCCAGCGTCAACTTTGCCGTCAGCTGTTTCTGCTTCCGCCCCGCTGTCTGCTGTTCCAACAGTAATCCCGCTGTCAACTGCTCCTGCTGCCACCTCGCTGTCTGCTGTCCCAGTGTCAACTTTGCCGTCAACTGATCCTGCTGCCGCCTTGCTGCCTGCTGTCTCAGTGTCAACTTTGCCGTCAACAGATCCTCTTGCTGCCTGCTGTTCCAGTGTCAACTTTGCCGTCAGCTGTTTCTGCTGCTGCCCCGCTGTCTGCTGTTCCAACAGTAATCCCGCTGTCAACTGCTCCTGCTGCCACCTCGCTGTCTGCTGTCCCAGTGTCAACTTTGCCGTCAACTGATCCTGCTGCCGCCTTGCTGCCTGCTGTTCCAGCGTCAACTTTGCCGTCAGCTGTTTCTGCTGCCGCCCCGCTGTCTGCTGTTCCAACAGTAATCCCGCTGTCAACTGCTCCTGCTGCCACCTCGCTGTCTGCTGTCCCAGTGTCAACTTTGCCGTCAACTGATCCTGCTGCCGCCTTGCGCCTGCTGTTCCAGCGTCAACTTTGCTGTCAGCTGTTTCTGCTGCCGCCCGCTGTCTGCTGTTCCAACAGTAATCCCCGTAGTCAACTGCTCCTGCTGCCACCTCGCTGTCTGCTGTCCCAGTGTCAACTTTGCCGTCAACTGATCCTGCTGCCGCTTTGCTGCCTGCTGTTCCAGCGTCAACTTTGCCGTCAGCTGTTTCTGCTGCCCCCTCTGTCTGCTGTTCCAACAGTAATCCGCCGTCAACTGCTCCTGCTGCCACCTCGCTGTCTGCTGTCCCAGTGTCAACTTTGCCGTCAACAGATCCTGCTGCCGCCTGCTGTTCCAGCGTCAACTTTGCCGTCAGCTGTTTCTGCTCCGCCCTGCTGTCTGCTGTTCCAACAGTAATCCCGCTGTCAACTGCTCCTGCTGCCACCCCGCTGTCTGCTGTCCCAGTGTCACAACGCTGCGCCCACCTCGCTGTCTCACTGTTGGTCAACTGTCTTTGCTGTCAACTGATCCTTGCCGCCTTGCTGCCTGCTGTTCCAGCGTCAACTTTGCCGTCAGCTGTTTCTGCTTCCGCCCCGCTGTCTGCTGTTCCAATCCGCTGTCAACTGCTCCTGCTGCCACCTCGCTGTCTGCTGTCCCAGTGTCAACTTTGCCGTCAACTGATCCTGCTGCGCCTTGCTGCCTGCTGTTCCAGCGTCAACTTTGCCGTCAGCTGTTTCTGCTTCCCGCCCCGCTGTCTGCTGTTCCAACAGTAATCCCGCTGTCAACTGCTCCTGCTGCCACCTCGCTGTCTGCTGTCCCAGTGTCAACTTTGCCGTCAACAGATCCTCTTGCTTGCCTGCCTGCTGTTCCAGCGTCAACTTTGCCGTCAGCTGTTTCTGCTTTCGCCCCGCTGTCTGCTGTTCCAACAGTAATCCCGCTGTCAACTGCTCCTGCTGCCACCTCGCTGTCTGCTGTCCCAGTGTCAACTTTGCCGTCAACTGATCCTTCTGCCTTGCTGCCTGCTGTTCCAGCGTCAACTTTGCCGTCAGCTGTTTCTGCTGCCGCCCCGCTGTCTGCTGTCCCAACAGTAATCATGCCGTCAACTGCTCCTGCTGCCACCTCGCTGTCTGCTGTCCCAGTGTCAACTTTGCCGTCAATTGATCCTGCTGCCGCCTCGCTGTCTGCTGTCCCAGTGTCAACTTTGCCGTCAACTGATCCTGCTGCTTGCTGTTCCAACTGTTCCAACGTCAACTTTGCCGTCAGCTGTTTCTGCTGCCGCCCCGCTGTCTGCTGTTCCAACAGTAATCCGCAGTCAACTGCTCCTGCTGCCACCTCGCTGTCTGCTGTCCCAGTGTCAACTTTGCCGTCAACTGATCCTGCTGCCGCCTTGCTGCCTGCTGTTCCAGCGTCAACTTTGCCGTCAGCTGTTTCTGCTGCCGCCCCGCTGTCTGCTGTTCCAACAGTAATCCGCTGTCAACTGCTCCTGCTGCCACCTCGCTGTCTGCTGTCCCAGTGTCAACTTTGCCGTCAACTGATCCTGCTGCGCCTTGCTGCCTGCTGTTCCAGCGTCAACTTTGCCGTCAGCTGTTTCTGCTGCCGCCCCGCTGTCTGCTGTTCCAACAGTAATCCCGCCGTCAACTGCTCCTGCTGCCACCTCGCTGTCTGCTGTCCCAGTGTCAACTTTGCCGTCAACTGATCCTGCTGCCGCCTTGCTGCCTGCTGTTCCAGCGTCAACTTTGCCGTCAGCTGTTTCTGCTTCCGCCCCGCTGTCTGCTGTTCCAACAGTAATCCCGCTGTCAACTGCTCCTGCTGCCACCTCGCTGTCTGCTGTCCCAGTGTCAACTTTGCGCGTCAACTGATCCAGATCCCGCCTTGCTGCCTGCTGTTCCAGCGTCAACTTTGCCGTCAGCTGTTTCTGCTTCCGCCCCGCTGTCTGCTGTTCCAACAGTAATCCCGCTGTCAACTGCTCCTGCTGCCACCTCGCTGTCTGCTGTCCCAGTGTCAACTTTGCCGTCAACTGATCCTTTTGCCGCCTTCTGCCGCTGCTGCCTGCTGTTCCAGCGTCAACTTTGCCGTCAGCTGTTTCTGCTTCCGCCCTGCTGTCTGCTGTTCCAACCAGTAATCCTGCTGTCAACTGCTCCTGCTGCCACCTCGCTGTCTGCTGTCCCAGTGTCAACTTTGCCGTCAACTGATCCTGCTGCCTCTCTTGCCTGCTGTTCCAGCGTCAACTTTGCCGTCAGCTGTTTCTGCTGCCGCCCCGCTGTCTGCTGTTCCAACAGTAACTTCCGCTGTCAACTGCTCCTGCTGCCACCTCGCTGTCTGCTGTCCCAGTGTCAACTTTGCCGTCAACTGATCCTGCTGCCGCCTTGCTGCCTGCTGTTCCAGCGTCAACTTTGCCGTCAGCTGTTTCTGCTGCCGCCCCGCTGTCTGCTGTTCCAACAGTAATCCCGCAGTCAACTGCTCCTGCTGCCACCTCGCTGTCTGCTGTCCCAGTGTCAACTTTGCCGTCAACTGATCCTGCTGCCGCCTTGCTGCCTGCTGTTCCAGCGTCAACTCTGCTGTCAGCTGTTTCTGCTGCCGCCCCGCTGTCTGCTGTTCCAACAGTAATCCCGTTGTCAACTGCTCCTGCTGCCACCTCGCTGTCTGCTGTCCCAGTGTCAACTTTGCCGTCAGCTGTTTCTGCTGCCGCCCCGCTGTCTGCTGTTCCAACAGTAATCCCTGCAGTCAACTGCTCCTGCTGCCACCTCGCTGTCTGCTGTCCCAGTGTCAATCTTGCCGTCAACTGATCCTGCTGCCGCCTTGCTGCCTGCTGTTCCAGCGTCAACTTTGCCGTCAGCTGTTTCTGCTGCCGCCCCCTGCTGTCTGCTGTTCCAACAGTAATCCCGCTGTCAACTGCTCCTGCTGCCACCTCGCTGTCTGCTGTCCCAGTGTCAACTTTGCCGTCAACTGATCCTGCTGCCGCCTTGCTGCCTGCTGTTCCAAAGTGTCAACTTTGCCGTCAGCTGTTTCTGCTGCCGCCCCGCTGTCTGCTGTTCCAACAGTAATCCCGCGTGTCAACTGCTCCTGCTGCCACCTCGCTGTCTGCTGTCCCAGTGTCAACTTTGCCGTCAACTGATCCTGCTGCCGCCTTGCTGCCTGCTGTTCCAGCGTCAACTTTGCCGTCAGCTGTTTCTGCTTCCGCCCCGCTGTTCTGTTCCAACAGTAATCCCGCTGTCAACTGCTCCTGCTGCCACCTCGCTGTCTGCTGTCCCAGTGTCAACTTTGCCGTCAACTGATCCTCTTGCTGCCTGCTGTTCCAGCGTCAACTTTGCCGTCAGCTGTTTCTGCTTCCGCCCGCTGTCTGCTGTTCCAACAGTAATCCCGCTGTCAACTGCTCCTGCTGCCACCTCGCTGTCTGCTGTCCCAGTGTCAACACTTGCCGTCAACTGATCCTGCTGCCGCCTTGCTGTCTGCTGTTCCACAGTGTCAACCTGTTTGCCGCCCCATGTCAACTTGCTCCTCCTTGCTGCCTGCTGTTCCAGCGTCAACTTTGCCGTCAGCTGTTTCTGCTTCCGCCCCGCTGTCTGCTGTTCCAACAGTAATCCCGCTGTCAACTGCTCCTGCTGCCACCTCGCTGTCTGCTGTCCCAGTGTCAACTTTGCCGTCAACTGATCCTTTGCCGCCTTGCTGCCTGCTGTTCCAGCGTCAACTTTGCCGTCAGCTGTTTCTGCTTCCGCGCCCGCTGTCTGCTGTTCCAACAGTAATCCCGCTGTCAACTGCTCCTGCTGCCACCTCGCTGTCTGCTGTCCCAGTGTCAACTTTGCCGTCAACAGATCCTATTGCCGCCTTGCTGCCTGCTGTTCCAGCGTCAACTTTGCCGTCAGCTGTTTCTGCTTCCGCCCCGCTGTCTGCTGTTCCAACAGTAATCCCGCTGTCAACTGCTCCTGCTGCTACCTCGCTGTCTGCTGTCCCAGTGTCAACTTTGCCGTCAACTGATCCTGCTGCCGCCTTGCTGCCTGCTGTTCCAGCGTCAACTTTGCCGTCAGCTGTTTCTGCTGCCGCCCCGCTGTCTGCTGTTCCAACAGTAATCCCGCTGTCAACTGCTCCTGCTGCCACCTTTGCTGTCTGCTGTCCCAGTGTCAACTTTGCTGTCAACTGATCCTGCTGCTGCCTTGCTGCCTGCTGTTCCAGCGTCAACTTTGCCGTCAGCTGTTTCTGCTGCCGCCCCGCTGTCTGCTGTTCCAACAGTAATCCCGCCGTCAACTGCTCCTGCTGCCACCTCGCTGTCTGCTGTCCCAGTGTCAACTTTGCCGTCAACTGATCCTGCTGCCGCCTTGCTGCTGCTTGCTGCCTGCTGTTCCAGCGTCAACTTTGCCGTCAGCTGTTTCTGCTGCCTGCCCTGCTGTCTGCTGTTCCAGACAGTAATCCCGCTGTCAACTGCTCCTGCTGCCACCTCGCTGTCTGCTGTCCCAGTGTCAACTTTGCCGTCAACTGATCCTGCTGCCGCCTTGCTGCCTGCTGTGCCAGCGTCAACTTTGCCGTCAGCTGTTTCTGCTGCCGCCCGCTGTCTGCTGTTCCAACAGTAATCCCGCCGTCAACTGCTCCTGCTGCCACCTCGCTGTCTGCTGTCCCAGTGTCAACTTTGCCGTCAACCGATCCTCTGCCTTGCTGCCTGCTGTTCCAGCGTCAACTTTGAAGTCAGCTGTTTCTGCTTCCGCCCCGCTGTTCTGCTGTTCCAACAGTAACCCCTTGTCAACTGCTCCTGCTGCCACCTCTGTCTGCTGTCCCAGTGTCAACTTTGCCGTCAACTGATCCTGCTGCCGCCTTGCTGCCTGCTGTTCCAGCGTCAACTTTGCCGTCAGCTGTTTCTGCTGCCGCCCCGCTGTCTGCTGTTCCAACAGTAATCCCGCCGTCAACTGCTCCTGCTGCCACCTCGCTGTCTGCTGTCACAGTGTCAACTTTGCCGTCAACAGAACCTCTTGCTGAATGCTGTTCCAGCGTCAACTTTGCTGTCAGCTGTTTCTGCTTCCGCCCCGCTGTCTGCTGTTCCAACAGTAATCCCGCCGCCAACCGCTCCTGATGCCACCTCGCTGTTTGCTGTCCCAGTGTCAACTTTGCCGTCAACTGATCCTGCTGCCGCCTTGCTGCCTGCTGTTCCAGCGTCAACTTTGCCGTCAGCTGTTTCTGCTGCCGCCCCGCTGTCTGCTGTTCCAACAGTAATCCGCAGTCAACTGCTCCTGCTGCCACCTCGCTGTCTGCTGTCCCAGTGTCAACTTTGCTGTCAACTGCTCCTGCTGCCGCTTGCTGCCTGCTGTTCCAGCGTCAACTTTGCCGTCAGCTGTTTCTGCTGCCGCCCCGCTGTCTGCTGTTCCAACAGTAATCCGCTGTCAACTGCTCCTGCTGCCACCTCGCTGTCTGCTGTCCCAGTGTCAACTTTGCCGTCAACTGATCCTGCTGCCGCCTTGCTGCCTGCTGTTCCAGCGTCAACTTTGCTGTCAGCTGTTTCTGCTGCCGCCCCGCTGTCTGCTGTTCCAACAGTAATCCCGCAGCCAACTGCTCCTGCTGCCACCTCGCTGTCTGCTGTCCCAGTGTCAACTTTGCCGTCAACTGATCCTCTTGCCTGCCTGCTGTTCCAGCGTCAACTTTGCCGTCAGCTGTTTCTGCTTCCGCCCCGCTGTCTGCTGTTCCAACAGTAATCCCCGCTGTCAACTGCTCCTGCTGCCACCTCGCTGTCTGCTGTCCCAGTGTCAACTTTGCCGTCAACTGATCCTAATGCCGCCTTGCTGCCTGCTGTTCCAGCGTCAACTTTGCCGTCAGCTGTTTCTGCTTGCCCTGCTGTCTGCTGTTCCAACAGTAAACCCGCTGTCAACTGTTCTGCTGCCACCTCGCTGTCTGCTGTCCCAGTGTCAACTTTGCTGTCAACTGATCCTGCTGCCGCCTTGCTGCCTGCTGTTCCAGCGTCAACTTTGCCGTCAACTGCTGTCTCCGCTGTTTCTGCTGCCGCCCCGCTGTCTGCTGTTCCAACAGTAATCCGCAGTCAACTGCTCCTGCTGCCACCTCGCTGTCTGCTGTCCCAGTGTCAACTTTGCCGTCAACTGATCCTGCTGCCGCCTTGCTGCCTGCTGTTCCAGCGTCAACTTTGCCGTCAGCTGTTTCTGCTGCCGCCCGCTGTCTGCTGTTCCAACAGTAATCCCGCTGTCAACTGCTCCTGCTGCCACCTCGCTGTCTGCTGTCCCAGTGTCAACTTTGCCGTCAGCTGTTTCTGCTGCCGCCCGCTGTCTGCTGTTCCAACAGTAATCCCGCTGTCAACTGCTCCTGCTGCCACCTCGCTGTCTGCTGTCCCAGTGTCAACTTTGCCGTCAACTGATCCTGCTGCCGCCTTGCTGCCTGCTGTTCCAGCGTCAACTTTGCCGTCAGCTGTTTCTGCTGCCGCCCCGCTGTCTGCTGTTCCAACAGTAATCCCTGTCAACTGCTCCTGCTGCCACCTCGCTGTCTGCTGTCCCAGTGTCAACTTTGCCGTCAACTGATCCTGCTGCCGCCTTGCTGCCTGCTGTTCCAGCGTCAACTTTGCCGTCAGCTGTTTCTGCTGCCGCCCCGCTGTCTGCTGTTCCAACAGTAATCCCGCATGTCAACTGCTCCTGCTGCCACCTCGCTGTCTGCTGTCCCAGTGTCAACTTTGCCGTCAACTGATCCTGTTGCCGCCTTGCTGCCTGCTGTTCCAGCGTCAACTTTGCCGTCAGCTGTTTCTGCTTCCGCCCCGCTGTCTGCTGTTCCAACAGTAATCCCGCTGTCAACTGCTCCTGCTGCCCATCAACTTTGCTGTCTGCTGTCCCAGTGTTCCATTGCTTGTCAACTGATCCTGCTGCCAGCGCCTTGCCGCCTGCTGTTCCAGCGTCAACTTTGTTCCAGCGTCAACTGCAGCTGTTTCTGCTTCCGCCCCGCTGTCTGCTGTTCCAACAGTAATCCCGCTGTCAACTGCTCCTGCTGCCACCTCGCTGTCTGCTGTCCCAGTGTCAACTTTGCCGTCAACTGATCCTTGCCGCCTTGCTGCCTGCTGTTCCAGCGTCAACTTTGCCGTCAGCTGTTTCTGCTGCCGCCCCGCTGTCTGCTGTTCCAACAGTAATCCCGCTGTCAACTGCTCCTGCTGCCACCTCGCTGTCTGCTGTCCCAGTGTCAACTTTGCCGTCAACAGATCCTGTTGCCGCCTGTCTGTTCCAGCGTCAACTTTGCTGTCAGCTGTTTCTGCTGCCGCCCCGCTGTCTGCTGTTCCAACAGTAATCCGCTGTCAACTGCTCCTGCTGCCACCTCGCTGTCTGCTGTCCCAGTGTCAACTTTGCCGTCAACTGATCCTGCTGCGCCTTGCCTGCTGTTCCAGCGTCAACTTTCCTCAGCTTTCTGCTTCCGCCCCGCTGTCTGCTGTTCCAACAGTAATCCCGCCGTCAACTGCCTCCTGCTGCCCTCGCTGTCTGCTGTCCCAGTGTCAACTTTGCCGTCAACTGATCCTGCTTTGCCGCCTGCTGCCTGCTGTTCCAGCGTCAACTTTGCCGTCAGCTGTTTCTGCTTCCGCCCCGCTGTCTGCTGTTCCAACAGTAATCCCGCTGTCAACTGCTCCTGCTGCCACCTCGCTGTCTGCTGTCCCAGTGTCAACTTTTGCCGTCAACTGATCCTGCTGCCGCCTTGCTGCCTGCTGTTCCAGCGTCAACTTTGCCGTCAGCTGTTTCTGCTGCCGCCCCGCTGTCTGCTGTTCCAACAGTAATCCCGCTGTCAACTGCTCCTGCTGCCACCTCGCTTGTCTGCTGTCCCAGTGTCAACTTTGCCGTCAACAGATCCTGCTTGCTGCCTGCTGTTCCAGCGTCAACTTTGCCGTCAGCTGTTTCTGCTTCCGCCCCGCTGTCTGCTGTTCCAACAGTAATCCCGCTGTCAACTGCTCCTGCTGCCACCTCGCTGTCTGCTGTCCCAGTGTCAACTTTGCCGTCAACTGATCCTGCTGCCGCCTCTGCTTGCTGTTGCCAGCGTCAACTTTGCCGTCAGCTGTTTCTGCTGCCGCCCCGCTGTCTGCTGTTCCAACAGTAATCCCGCTGTCAACTGCTCCTGCTGCCACCTCGCTGTCTGCTGTCCCAGTGTCAACTTTGCCGTCAACTGATCCTGCTGCCGCCTTGCTGCCTGCTGTTCCAGCGTCAACTTTGCCGTCAGCTGTTTCTGCTGCCGCCCCGCTGTCTGCTGTTCCAACAGTAATCCTGCCGTCAACTGCTCCTGCTGCCACCTCGCTGTCTGCTGTCCCAGTGTCAACTTTGCCGTCAACTGATCCTGCTGCCGCCTTGCTGCCTGCTGTTCCAGCGTCAACTTTGCCGTCAGCTGTTTCTGCTGCCGCCCCGCTGTCTGCTGTTCCAACAGTAATCCCGCTGTCAACTGCTCCTGCTGCCACCTCGCTGTCTGCTGTCCCAGTGTCAACTTTGCCGTCAACTGATCCTCTCCTTGCTGCCTGCTGTTCCAGCGTCAACTTTGCCGTCAGCTGTTTCTGCTTCTGCCCTGCTGTCTGCTGTTCCAACAGTAATCCCGTGTCAACTGCTCCTGCTGCCACCTCGCTGTCTGCTGTCCCAGTGTCAACTTTGCCGTCAACTGATCCTGCTGCCGCCTTGCTGCCTGCTGTTCCAGCGTCAACTTTGCCGTCAGCTGTTTCTGCTGCCGCCCCGCTGTCTGCTGTTCCAACAGTAATCCCGCTGTCAACTGCTCCTGCTGCCACCTCGCTGTCTGCTGTCCCAGTGTCAACTTTGCCGTCAACTGATCCTGCTGCCGCCTTGCTGCCTGCTGTTCCAGCGTCAACTTTGCCGTCAGCTGTTTCTGCTGCCGCCCCGCTGTCTGCTGTTCCAACAGTAATCCCGCTGTCAACTGCTCCTGCTGCCACCTCGCTGTCTGCTGTCCCAGTGTCAACTTTGCCGTCAACTGATCCTGCTGCCGCCTTGCTTCCTGCTGTTCCAGCGTCAACTTTGCCGTCAGCTGTTTCTGCTGCCGCCCCGCTGTCTGCTGTTCCAACAGTAATCCCGCTGTCAACTGCTCCTGCTGCCACCTCGCTGTCTGCTGTCTCAGTGTCAACTTTGCCGTCAACAGATCCTGCTTGCTTGCCTGCTGTTCCAGCGTCAACTTTGCCGTCAGCTGTTTCTGCTGCCGCCCGCTGTCTGCTGTTCCAACAGTAATCCCGCTGTCAACTGCTCCTGCTGCCACCTCGCTGTCTGCTGTCCCAGTGTCAACTTTGCCGTCAACTGATCCTGCTGCCGCCTTGCTGCCTGCTGTTCCAGCGTCAACTTTGCCGTCAGCTGTTTCTGCTGCCGCCCCGCTGTCTGCTGTTCCAACAGTAATCACGCCGTCAACTGCTCCTGCTGCCACCTCGCTGTCTGCTGTCCCAGTGTCAACTTTGCCGTCAACTGATCCTGCTGCCGCCTTGCTGCCTGCTGTTCCAGCGTCAACTTTGCCGTCAGCTGTTTCTGCTGCCGCCCCGCTGTCTGCTGTTCCAACAGTAATCCCGCTGTCAACTGCTCCTGCTGCCACCTCGCTGTCTGCTGTCCCAGTGTCAACTTTGCCGTCAACTGATCCTGCTGCCGCCTTGCTGCCTGCTGTTCCAGCGTCAACTTTGCCGTCAGCTGTTTCTGCTGCCGCCCCGCTGTCTGCTGTTCCAACAGTAATCCCGCTGTCAACTGCTCCTGCTGCCGCCCCGCTGACTGCTGTTCCAACAGTAATCCCGCTGTCAACTGCTCCTGCTGCCACCTCGCTGTCTGCTGTCCCAGTGTCAACTTTGCCGTCAACTGATCCTGCTGCCGCATTGCTGCCTGCTGTTCCAGCGTCAACTTTGCCGTCAGCTGTTTCTGCTGCCGCCCCGCTGTCTGCTGTTCCAACAGTAATCCCGCTGTCAACTGCTCCTGCTGCCACCTCGCTGTCTGCTGTCCCAGTGTCAACTTTGCCGTCAACAGATCCTTTGCTGCCTGCTGTTCCAGCGTCAACTTTGCCGTCAGCTGTTTCTGCTGCCGCCCGCTGTCTGCTGTTCCAACAGTAATCCCGCTGTCAACTGCTCCTGCTGCTCACCTCGTCTGTCTGCTGTCCCAGTGTCAACCTTTGCCGTCAACTGATCCTGCTTGCTGCCTGCTGTTCCAGCGTCAACTTTGCCGTCAGCTGTTTCTGCTGCCGCCCCGCTGTCTGCTGTTCCAACAGTAATCCCGCTGTCAACTGCTCCTGCTGCCACCTCGCTGTCTGCTGTCCCAGTGTCAACTTTGCCGTCAACTGATCCTGCTGCCGCCTTGCTGCCTGCTGTTCCAGCGTCAACTTTGCCGTCAGCTGTTTCTGCTGCCGCCCCGCTGTCTGCTGTTCCAACAGTAATCCCGCTGTCAACTGCTCCTGCTGCCACCTCGGTGTCTGCTGTCCCAGTGTCAACTTTGCCGTCAACTGATCCTGCTGCCGCCTTGCTGCCTGCTGTTCCAGCGTCAACTTTGCCGTCAGCTGTTTCTGCTGCCGCCCCGCTGTCTGCTGTTCCAACAGTAATCCCGCTGTCAACTGCTCCTGCTGCCACCTCGCTGTCTGCTGTCCCAGTGTCAACTTTGCCGTCAACTGATCCTGCTGCCGCCTTGCTGCCTGCTGTTCCAGCGTCAACTTTGCCGTCAGCTGTTTCTGCTGCCGCCCTGCTGTCTGCTGTTCCAACAGTAATCCCGCTGTCAACTGCTCCTGCTGCCACCTCGCTGTCTGCTGTCCCAGTGTCAACTTTGCCGTCAACTGATCCTGCTGCCGCCTTGCTGCCTGCTGTTCCAGCGTCAACTTTGCCGTCAGCTGTTTCTGCTGCCGCCCTGCTGTCTGCTGTTCCAACAGTAATCCCGCTGTCAACTGCTCCTGCTGCCACCTCGCTGTCTGCTGTCCCAGTGTCAACTTTGCCGTCAACTGATCCTGCTGCCGCCTTGCTGCCTGCTGTTCCAGCGTCAACTTTGCCGTCAGCTGTTTCTGCTGCCGCCCCGCTGTCTGCTGTTCCAACAGTAATCCCGCTGTCAACTGCTGCTGCTGCCACCTCGCTGTCTGCTGTCCCAGTGTCAACTTTGCCGTACAAAGATCCTCTTGTGGCCTGCTGTTCCAGCGTCAACTTTGCCGTCAGCTGTTTCTGCTGCCGCCCCGCTGTCAGCTGTTCCAACAGTAATCCCGCCGCCAACTGCTCCTGCTGCCACCTCGCTGTCTGCTGTCCCAGTGTCAACTTTGCCGTCAACTGATCCTGCTGCCGCCTTGCTGCCTGCAGTTCCAGCGTCAACTTTGCCGTCAGCTGTTTCTGCTGCCGCCCGCTGTCTGCTGTTCCAACAGTAATCCCGCTGTCAACTGCTCCTGCTGCCACCTCGCTGTCTGCTGTCCCAGTGTCAACTTTGCCGTCAACTGATCCTGCTGCCGCCTTGTTGCCTGCTGTTCCAGCGTCAACTTTGCCGTCAGCTGTTTCTGCTGCTGCCCCGCTGTCTGCTGTTCCAACAGTAATCCCGCTGTCAACTGCTCCTGCTGCCACCTCGCTGTCTGCTGTCCCAGTGTCAACTTTGCCGTCAACTGATCCTGCTGCCGCCTTGTTGCCTGCTGTTCCAGCGTCAACTTTGCCGTCAGCTGTTTCTGCTGCCGCCCCGCTGTCTGCTGTTCCAACAGTAATCCCGCCGTCAACTGCTCCTGCTGCCACCTCGCTGTCTGCTGTCCCAGTGTCAACTTTGCCGTCAACTGATCCTGTCCACTTTTTGTGCCTGCTGTTCCAGCGTCAACTTTGCCGTCAGCTGTTTCTGCTGCCGCCCCGCTGTCTGCTGTTCCAACAGTAATCCCGCTGTCAACTGCTCCTGCTGCCACCTCGCTGTCTGCTGTCCCAGTGTCAACTTTGCCGTCAACTGATCCTCTTTGCTGCCTGCTGTTCCAGCGTCAACTTTGCCGTCAGCTGTTTCTGCTGCCGCCCCGCTGTCTGCTGTTCCAACAGTAATCCCGCTGTCAACTGCTCCTGCTGCAACCTCGCTGTCTGCTGTCCCAGTGTCAACTTTGCCGTCAACAGATCCTCTTGCTGCCTGCTGTTCCAGCGTCAACTTTGCCGTCAGCTGTTTCTGCTGCCGCCCAGCTGTCTGCTGTTCCAACAGTAATCCCGCTGTCAACTGCTCCTGCTGCCACCTCGCTGTCTGCTGTCCCAGTGTCAACTTTGCCGTCAACTGATCCTGCTGCACCCTTGCTGCCTGCTGTTCCAGTGTCAACTTTGCTTTTCCTCTTTCCAGCGTCAACTTTGCCGTCAGCTGTTTCTGCTGCCGCCCGCCCGCTGTCTGCTGTTCCAACAGTAATCCCGCTGTCAACTGCTCCTGCTGCCACCTCGCTGTCTGCTGTCCCAGTGTCAACTTTGCCGTCAACTGATCCTGCTCCGCCTTGCTGCCTGCTGTTCCAGCGTCAACTTTGCCGTCAGCTGTTTCTGCTGCCGCCCGCTGTCTGCTGTTCCAACAGTAATCCCGCTGTCAACTGCTCCTGCTGCCACCTCGCTGTCTGCTGTCCCAGTGTCAACTTTGCCGTCAACAGATCCTGCTCCCTTGCTGCCTGCTGTTCCAGCGTCAACTTTGCCGTCAGCTGTTTCTGCTGCCGCCCCGCTGTCTGCTGTTCCAACAGTAATCCCGCTGTCAACTGCTCCTGCTGCCACCTCGCTGTCTGCTGTCCCAGTGTCAACTTTGCCGTCAACAGATCCTTCTGCGCCTTGCCTGCTGTTCCAGCGTCAACTTTGCCGTCAGCTGTTTCTGCTGCCGCCGCTGTCTGCTGTTCCAACAGTAATCCCGCTGTCAACTGCTCCTGCTGCCACCTCGCTGTCTGCTGTCCCAGTGTCAACTTTGCCGTCAACAGATCCTCTTGCTGCCTGCTGTTCCAGCGTCAACTTTGCCGTCAGCTGTTTCTGCTGCCGCCCCGCTGTCTGCTGTTCCAACAGTAATCCCGCCGTCAACTGCTCCTGCTGCCACCTCGCTGCCTGCTGTCCCAGTGTCAACTTTGCCGTCAACTGATCCTGCTGCCTTCTTGCTGCCTGCTGTTCCAGCGTCAACTTTGCCGTCAGCTGTTTCTGCTGCCGCCCCGCTGTCTGCTGTTCCAACAGTAATCCCGCTGTCAACTGCTCCTGCTGCCACCTCGCTGTCTGCTGTCCCAGTGTCAACTTTGCCGTCAACAGATCCTCTTGCTGCCTGCTGTTCCAGCGTCAACTTTGCCGTCAGCTGTTTCTGCTGCCGCCCCGCTGTCTGCTGTTCCAACAGTAATCCCGCTGTCAACTGCTCCTGCTGCCACCTCGCTGTCTGCTGTCCCAGTGTCAACTTTGCCGTCAACAGATCGTGCTGCCGCCTTGCTGCCTGCTGTTCCAGCGTCAACTTTGCCGTCAGCTGTTTCTGCTGCCGCCCCGGTGTCTGCTGTTCCAACGGTAATCCCGCTGTCAACTGCTCCTGCTGCCACCTCGCTGTCTGCTGTCCCAGTGTCAACTTTGCCGTCAACTGATCCTGCTGCCGCCTTGCTGCCTGCTGTTCCAGCGTCAACTTTGCAGTCAGCTGTTTCTGCTGCCGCCCTGCTGTCTGCTGTACCAACAGTAATCCGCTGAATCGCTGTCAATTGCTCCTGCTGCCACCTCGGTTTCTGCTTTCCCAGAGTCAACTTTGCCGTCATCTGATCCTGCTGCCGCCTTGCTGACTGCTGTTCCAGCGTCAACTTTGAAGTCAGCTGTTCCTGCTGCCACCTCGCTGTCTGCTGTCCCAGTGTCAACTTTGCCGTCAACTGATCCTGCTGCCGCCTTGCTGCCTGCTGTTCCAGCGTCAACTTTGCAGTCAGCTGTTTCTGCTGCCGCCCTGCTGTCTGCTGTACCAACAATAATCCCGCTGTCAACTGCTCCTGCTGCAACTTCGTTGTCTGCTGTCCCAGTGTCAACTTTGCCGTCAACAGATCCTCTTGCTGCCTGCTGTTCCGCGTCAACTTTGCCGTCAGCTGTTTCTGCTGCCGCCCCGCTGTATGCTGTTCCAACAGTAATCCCGCTGTCAACTGCTCCTGATGCTACCTCGCTGTCTGCTGTCCCAGTGTCAACTTTGCCGTCAACTGATCCTCTTGCTGCCTGCTGTTCCAGCGTCAACTTTGCCGTCAGCGGTTTCTGCTGCCGTCCCGCTGTATGCTGTTCCAACAGTAATCCCGCTGTCAACTGCTCCTGCTGCCACCTCGCTGTCTGCTGTCCCAGTGTCAACTTTGCCGTCAACTGATCCTGCTGCCGCCTTTTTGCCTGCTGTTCCAGCGTCAACTTTGCAGTCAGCTGTTTCTGCTGCCGCCCCGCTGTCTGCTGTTCCAACAGAAATCCCGCTGTCAATTGCTCCTGCTGCCACCTCGCTTTCTGCTTTCCCAGTGTCAACTTTGCCGTCATCTGATTCTGCTGCCGCCTTGCTGCCTGCTGTTCCAGCGTCAACTTTGAAGTCAGCTGTTCCTGCTGCCACCTCCGCTGTCTGCTGTCCCCAGTGTCAACTTTGCCGTCAACTGATCCTGCTGCCGCCTTGCTGCCTGCTGTTCCAGCGTCAACTTTGCAGTCAGCTGTTTCTGCTGCCGCCCCGCTGTCTGCTGTTCCAACAGTAATCCCGCCGCCAACTGCTCCTGCTGCCACCTCGCTGTCTGCTGTCCCAGTGTCAACTTTGCCATCAACTGATCCTGCTGCCGGCTTGCTGCCTGCTGTTCCAGCGTCAACTTTGCCGTCAGCTGTTTCTGCTGCCGCCCCGCTGTCTGCTGTTCCAACAGTAATCCCGCTGTCAACTGCTCCTGCTGCCACCTCGCTGTCTGCTGTCCCAGTGTCAACTTTGCCTGTCAACTGATCCTGCTGCCGCCTTGCTGCCTGCTGTTCCAGCGTCAACTTTGCCGTCAGCTGTTTCTGCTGCCGCCCCGCTGTCTGCTGTTCCAACAGTAATCCCGCTGTCAACTGCTCCTGCTGCAACCTCGCTGTCTGCTGTCCCAGTGTCAACTTTGCCGTCAACAGATCCTCTTGCTGCCTGCTGTTCCAGCGTCAACTTTGCCGTCAGCTGTTTCTGCTGCCGCCCGCTGTCTGCTGTTCCAACAGTAATCCCGCTGTCAACTGCTCCTGCTGCCACCTCGCTGTCTGCTGTCCCAGTGTCAACTTTGCCGTCAACTGATCCTCCTTGCTGCCTGCTGTTCCAGCGTCAACTTTGCCGTCAGCTGTTTCTGCTGCCGCCCCGCTGTCTGCTGTTCCAACAGTAATCCCGCTGTCAACTGCTCCTGCTGCCACCTCGCTGTCTGCTGTCCCAGTGTCAACTTTGCCGTCAACAGATCCTGTGCTGCCGCCTTGCTGCCTGCTGTTCCAGCGTCAACTTTGCCGTCAGCTGTTTCTGCTGCCGCCCCGTGTCTGCTGTTCCAACAGTAATCCCGCTGTCAACTGCTCCTGCTGCCAACCTCGCTGTCTGCTGTCCCAGTGTCAACTTTGCCGTCAACTGATCCTGCTGCCGCCTTTTTGCCTGCTGTTCCAGCGTCAACTTTGCAGTCAGCTGTTTCTGCTGCCGCCCCGCTGTCTGCTGTTCCTACAGAAATCCCGCTGTCAATTGCTCCTGCTGCCACCTCGGTTTCTGCTTTCCCAGAGTCAACTTTGCCGTCATCTGATCCTGCTGCCGCCTTGCTGACTGCTGTTCCAGCGTCAACTTTAAGTCAGCTGTTCCCTGCTGCCACCTCGCTGTCTGCTGTCCCAGTGTCAACTTTGCCGTCAACTGATCCTGCTGCCGCCTTTTTGCCTGCTGTTCCAGCGTCAACTTTGCAGTCAGCTGTTTCTGCTGCCGCCCCTGCTGTCTGCTGTTCCAACAGAATCCGCTGTCAATTGCTCCTGCTGCCACCTCGCTTTCTGCTTTCCCAGTGTCAACTTTGCCGTCATCTGATTCTGCTGCCGCCTTGCGCCTGCTGTTCTAGCGTCAACTTTGAAGTCAGCTGTTCCTGCTGCCACCTCGCTGTCTGCTGTCCCAGTGTCAACTTTGCCGTCAACTGATCCTGCTGCCGCCTTGCTGCCTGCTGTTCCAGCGTCAACTTTGAAGTCAGCTGTTCCTGCTGCCGCCCCGCTGTCTGCTGTTCCAACAGTAATCCCGCCGCCAACTGCTCCTGCTGCCACCTCGCTTTCTGCTTTCCCAGTGTCAACTTTGCCGTCATCTGATCCTGCTGCCGCCTTGCTGCCTGCTGTTCCAGCGTCAACTTTGCCGTCAGCTGTTTCTGCTGCCGCCCCGCTGTCTGCTGTTCCAACAGTAATCCCGCTGTCAACTGCTCCTGCTGCCACCTCGGTTTCTGCTTTCCCAGTGTCAACTTTGCCGTCATCTGATCCTGCTGCCGCCTTGCTGCCTGCTGTTCCAGCGTCAACTTTGCCGTCAGCTGTTTCTGCTGCCGCCCCGCTGTCTGCTGTTCCAACAGTAATCCCGCTGTCAACTGCTCCTGCTGCCACCTCGCTGTCTGCTGTCCCAGTGTCAACTTTGCCGTCAACTGATCCTGCTGCCGCCTTGCTGCCTGCTGTCCCAGTGTCAACTTTGCCGTCAACTGATCCTCTTGCTGCCTGCTGTTCCAGCGTCAACTTTGCCGTCATCTGTTTCTGCTGCCGCCCCGCTGTCTGCTGTTCCAACAGTAATCCCGCTGTCAACTGCTCCTGCTGCCACCTCGCTGTCTGCTGTCCCAGTGTCAACTTTGCCGTCAACTGATCCTGCTGCCGCCTTGCTGCCTGCTGTTCCAGCGTCAACTTTGCCGTCAGCTGTTTCTGCTGCCGCCCCGCTGTCTGCTGTTCCAACAGTAATCCCGCTGTCAACTGCTCCTGCTGCTACCTCGCTGTCTGCTGTCTCAGTGTCAACTTTGCCGTCAACAGATCCTCTTGCTGCCTGCTGTTCCAGCGTCAACTTTGCCGTCAGCTGTTTCTGCTGCCGCCCCGCTGTCTGCTGTTCCAACAGTAATCCCGCTGTCAACTGCTCCTGCTGCAACCTCGCTGTCTGCTGTCCCAGTGTCAACTTTGCCGTCAACAGATCCTCTTGCTGCCTGCTGTTCCAGCGTCAACTTTGCCGTCAGCTGTTTCTGCTGCCGCCCCGCTGTATGCTGTTCCAACAGTAATCCCGCTGTCAACTGCTCCTGATGCTACCTCGCTGTCTGCTGTCCCAGTGTCAACTTTTCCGTCAACTGATCCTCTTGCTGCCTGCTGTTCCAGCGTCAACTTTGCCGTCAGCTGTTTCGGCTGCCGCCCCGCTGTCTGCTGTTCCAACAGTAATCCCGCCGTCAACTGCTCCTGCTGCCACCTCGCTGTCTGCTGTCCCAGTGTCAACTTTGCCGTCAACAGATCGTGCTGCCGCCTTGCTGCCTGCTGTTCCAGCGTCAACTTTGCCGTCAGCTGTTTCTGCTGCCGCCCCGCTGTCTGCTGTTCCAACAGTAATCCGCTGTCAACTGCTCCTGCTGCCACCTCGCTGTCTGCTGTCCCAGTGTCAACTTTGCCGTCAACTGATCCTGCTGCCGCCTTTTTGCCTGCTGTTCCAGCGTCAACTTTGCAGTCAGCTGTTTCTGCTGCCGCCCCGCTGTCTGCTGTTCCAACAGTAATCCCGCTGTCAACTGCTCCTGCTGCCACCTCGCTGTCTGCTGTCCCAGTGTCAACTTTGCCGTCAACTGATCCTGCTGCCGCCTTGCTGCCTGCTGTTCCAGCGTCAACTTTGCCGTCAGCTGTTTCTGCTGCCGCCCCGCTGTCTGCTGTTCCAACAGTAATCCCGCTGTCAACTGCTCCTGCTGCAACCTCGCTGTCTGCTGTCCCAGTGTCAACTTTGCCGTCAACAGATCCTCTTGCTGCCTGCTGTTCCAGCGTCAACTTTGCCGTCAGCTGTTTCTGCTGCCGCCCCGCTGTCTGCTGTTCCAACAGTAATCCCGCTGTCAACTGCTCCTGCTGCCACCTCGCTGTCTGCTGTCCCAGTGTCAACTTTGCCGTCAACAGATCCTCTTGCTGCCTGCTGTTCCAGCGTCAACTTTGCCGTCAGCTGTTTCTGCTGCCGCCCCGCTGTCTGCTGTTCCAACAGTAATCCCGCTGTCAACTGCTCCTGCTGCCACCTCGCTGTCTGCTGTCCCAGTGTCAACTTTGCCGTCAACTGATCCTTCTTGCTGCCTGCTGTTCCAGCGTCAACTTTGCCGTCAGCTGTTTCTGCTGCCGCCCCGCTGTCTGCTGTTCCAACAGTAATCCCGCCGATCAACTGCTCCTGCTGCCACCTCGCTGTCTGCTGTCCCAGTGTCAACTTTGCCGTCAACAGATCAACTGATGCTGCCTGCTGCCTCCAGCGTCAACTTTGCCGTCAGCTGCCTATACTGTTCCAACGGTAATCCGCTGTCAACTGCTCCTGCTGCCACCTCGCTGTCTGCTGTCCCAGTGTCAACTTTGCCGTCAACTGATCCTGCTGCCGCCTTTTTGCCTGCTGTTCCAGCGTCAACTTTGCTGTCAGCTGTTTCTGCTGCCGCCCCGCTGTCTGCTGTTCCAACAGAAATCCCGCTGTCAATTGCTCCTGCTGCCACCTCGCTTTCTGCTTTCCCAGTGTCAACTTTGCCGTCATCTGATTCTGCTGCCGCCTTGCTGCCTGCTGTTCTAGCGTCAACTTTGAAGTCAGCTGTTCCTGCTGCCACCTCGCTGTCTGCTGTCCCAGTGTCAACTTTGCCGTCAACTGATCCTGCTGCCGCCTTGCCTGCCCTGTTCCAGCGTCAACTTTGAAGTCAGCTGTTCCTGCTGCCGCCCCGCTGTCTGCTGTTCCAACAGTAATCCCGCCGCCAACTGCTCCTGCTGCCACCTCGCTGTCTGCTGTCCCAGTGTCAACTTTGCCGTCAACTGATCCTGCTTCCCTTGCTGCCTGCTGTTCCAGCGTCAACTTTGCCGTCAGCTGTTTCTGCTGCCGCCCCGCTGTCTGCTGTTCCAACAGAAATCCCGCCGTCATCTGATCCTGCTGCCGCCTTGCTGCCTGCTGTCCCAGTGTCAACTTTGCCATCAACTTATCCTTTTGCTGCCTGCTGTTCCAGCGTCAACTTTGCCGTCATCTGTTTCAGCTTCCGCCCCGCTGTCTGCTGTTCCAACAGTAATCCCGCTGTCAACTGCTCCTGCTGCCACCTCGCTGTCTGCTGTCCCAGTGTCAACTTTGCCGTCAACTGATCCTGCTGCCGCCTTGCTGCCTGCTGTTCCAGCGTCAACTTTGCCGTCAGCTGTTTCTGCTGCCGCCCCGCTGTCTGCTGTTCCAACAGTAATCCCGCTGTCAACTGCTCCTGCTGCAACCTCGCTGTCTGCTGTCTCAGTGTCAACTTTGCCGTCAACAGATCCTCTTGCTGCCTGCTGTTCCAGCGTCAACTTTGCCGTCAGCTGTTTCTGCTGCCGCCCCGCTGTCTGCTGTTCCAACAGTAATCCCGCTGTCAACTGCTCCTGCTGCAACCTCGCTGTCTGCTGTCCCAGTGTCAACTTTGCCGTCAACAGATCCTCTTGCTGCCTGCTGTTCCAGCGTCAACTTTGCCGTCAGCTGTTTCGGCTGCCGCCCCGCTGTCTGCTGTTCCAACAGTAATCCCGCCGTCAACTGCTCCTGCTGCCACCTCGCTGTCTGCTGTCCCAGTGTCAACTTTGCCGTCAACAGATCGTGCTGCCGCCTTGCTGCCTGCTGTTCCAGCGTCAACTTTGCCGTCAGCTGTTTCTGCTGCCGCCCCGGTGTCTGCTGTTCCAACGGTAATCCCGCTGTCAACTGCTCCTGCTGCCACCTCGCTGTCTGCTGTCCCAGTGTCAACTTTGCCGTCAACTGATCCTGCTGCCGCCTTTTTGCCTGCTGTTCCAGCGTCAACTTTGCAGTCAGCTGTTTCTGCTGCCGCCCCGCTGTCTGCTGTTCCTACAGAAATCCCGCTGTCAATTGCTCCTGCTGCCACCTCGGTTTCTGCTTTCCCAGAGTCAACTTTGCCGTCATCTGATCCTGCTGCCGCCTTGCTGACTGCTGTTCCAGCGTCAACTTTGAAGTCAGCTGTTCCTGCTGCCACCTCGCTGTCTGCTGTCCCAGTGTCAACTTTGCCGTCAACTGATCCTGCTGCCGCCTTTTTGCCTGCTGTTCCAGCGTCAACTTTGCAGTCAGCTGTTTCTGCTGCCGCCCCGCTGTCTGCTGTTCCAACAGAAATCCCGCTGTCAATTGCTCCTGCTGCCACCTCGCTTTCTGCTTTCCCAGTGTCAACTTTGCCGTCATCTGATTCTGCTGCCGCCTTGCTGCCTGCTGTTCTAGCGTCAACTTTGAAGTCAGCTGTTCCTGCTGCCACCTCGCTGTCTGCTGTCCCAGTGTCAACTTTGCCGTCAACTGATCCTGCTGCCGCCTTGCTGCCTGCTGTTCCAGCGTCAACTTTGAAGTCAGCTGTTCCTGCTGCCGCCCCGCTGTCTGCTGTTCCAACAGTAATCCCGCCGCCAACTGCTCCTGCTGCCACCTCGCTGTCTGCTGTCCCTGTGTCAACTTTGCCGTCAACTGATCCTGCTTCCCTTGCTGCCTGCTGTTCCAGCGTCAACTTTGCCGTCAGCTGTTTCTGCTGCCGCCCCGCTGTCTGCTGTTCCAACAGTAATCCCGCTGTCAACTGCTTCTGCTGCCACCTCGGTTTCTGCATTCCCAGTGTCAACTTTGCCGTCATCTGATCCTGCTGCCGCCTTGCTGACTGCTGTTCCAGCGTCAACTTTGCCGTCAGCTGTTTCTGCTTCCGCCCTGCTGTCTGCTGTACCAACAATAATCCCGCTGTCAACTGCTCCTGCTGCCACCTCGCTGTCTGCTGTCCCAGTGTCATTTTTGCCGTCAACAGATACTCTTGATGCCTGCTGTTCCAGCGTCAACTTTGCAGTCAGCTGTTTCTGCTGCCGCCCCGCTGTCTGCTGTGCCAACAGAAATCCCGCCGTCAATTGCTCCTGCTGCCACCTCGCTTTCTGCTTTCCCAGTGTCAACTTTGCCGTCATCTGATCCTGCTGCCGCCTTGCTGCCTGCTGTTCCAGCGTCAACTTTGCCGTCAGCTGTTTCTGCTGCCGCCATGCTGTCTGCTGTACAGACAATAATCCCGCTGTCAACTGCTCCTGCTGCCACCTCGCTGTCTGCTGTCCCAGTGTCACTTTTGCCGTCAACAGATACTCTTGATGCCTGCTGTTCCAGCGTCAACTTTGCCGTCAGCGGTTTCTGCTGCCGTCCCGCTGTATGCTGTTCCAACAGTTATCCCGCTGTCAACTGCTCCTGCTGCCACCTCGCTGTCTGCTGTCCCAGTTTCAACTTTGCCGACAACTGATCCTGCTGCCGCCTTTTTGCCTGCTGTTCCAGCGTCAACTTTGCAGTCAGCTGTTTCTGCTGCCGCCCCGCTGTCTGCTGTTCCAACAGTAATCCCGCCGTCAATTGCTCCTGCTGCCACCTCGCTTTCTGCTTTCCCAGTGTCAACTTTGCCGTCATCTGATCCTGCTGCCGCCTTGCTGCCTGCTGTTCCAGCGTCAACTTTGCCGTCAGCTGTTTCTGCTGCCGCCCCGCTGTCTGCTGTTCCAACAGTAATCCCGCTGTCAACTGCTCCTGCTGCCACCTCGATGTCTGCTATCCCAGTGTCAACTTTGCCGTCAACTGATCCTGCTGCCGCCTTTTTGACTGCTGTTCCAGCGTCAACTTTGCCGTCAACTGTTTCTGCTGCCGCCCCGCTGTCTGCTGTTCCAACAGAAATCCCGCCGTCAATTGCTCCTGCTGCCACCTCGCTGTCGGCTGTCCCAGTGTCAACTTTGCCGTCAACTGATCCTGCTGCCGCCTTGCTGCCTGCTGTACCAGCGTCAACTTTGCCGTCAAATGTTTCTGCTGCCGTCCCGCTGTCTGCTGTTCCAACAGTAATCCCACTGTCAACTGCTCCTGCTGCTACCTCGCTGTCTGCTGTCCCAGTGTCAACTTTGCCGTCAACAGATCCTCTTGCTGCCTGCTGTTCCAGCGTCAACTTTGCCGTCAGCTGTTTCTGCTGCCGCCCCGCTGTATGCTGTACCAACAGTAATCCCGCTGTCAACGGCTCCTGCTGCCACCTCGCTGTCTGCTGTCCCAGTGTCAACTTTGCCGTCAACTGATCCTGCTGCCGCCTTGCTGCCTGCTGTTCCAGCGTCAACTTTGCCGTCAGCTGTTTCTGCTGCCGCCCCGCTGTCTGCTGTTGCAACAGCAATCTCGCTGTCAACTGCTCCTGCTGCCACCTCGCTGTCTGCTGTCCAAGTGTCAACCTTGCCGTCAACAGATCCTCTTTCTGCCTGCTGTCCAGCGTCAACTTTGCCGTCAGCTGTTTCTGCTGCCGCCCCGCTGTCTGCTGTTCCAACAGTAATCCCGCTGTCAACTGCTCCGGCTGCCACCTCGCTGTCTGCTGTCCCAGTGTCAACTTTGGCGCAACTGATCCTGCTGCCGCCCCGCTGTCTGCTGTTCCAACAGTAATCCCGCTGTCAACTGCTCCTTCTGCCACCTCGCTGTCTGCTGTCCCAGTGTCAACTTTGCCGTCAACTGATCCTGCTGCCGCCTTGCTGCCTGCTGTTCCAGCGTCAACTTTGCCGTCAGCTGTTTCTGCTACCGCCCCGCTGTCTGCTGTTCCAACAGTAATCCCGCTGTCAACTGCTCCTGCTGCCACCTCGCTGTCTGCTGTCCCAGTGTCAACTTTGCCGTCAACAGATCCTCTTGCTGCATGCTATTCCAGCGTCAACTTTGCCGTCAGCTGTTTCTGCTGCCGCCACGCTGTCTGCTGTTCCAAAAGTAATCCCGCTGTCAACTGTTCCTGCTGCCACCTCGCTGTCTACTGTCCCAGTGTCAACCTTGCCGTCAAAAGATCCTCTTTTTGCCTGCTGTTCAAGCGTCAACTTTGCCGTCAGCTGTTTCTGCTGTTGCCCCGCTGTCTGCTGTTCCAACAGGAATCCCGCTGTCAACTGCTCCTGCTGCCACCTCGCTGTCTGCTGTCCCAGTGTCAACTTTGCCGTCAACAGATCCTGCTGCCGCCTTGCTGCCCGCTGTTCCAGCGTCAACTTTGCCGTCAGCTGTTTCTGCTGCCGCCCCGCTGTCTGCTGTTCCAACAGTAATCCCGCTGTCAACTGCTCCTGCTGCCACCTCGCTGTCTGCTGTCCCAGTGTCAACTTCGCCGTCATCTGATCCTGCTGCCGCCTTGCTGCCTGCTGTTCCAGCGTCAACTTTGCGGTCAGCTGTTTCTGCTGCCGCCCCGCTGTCTGCTGTTCCAACAGTAATCCCGCTGTCAACTGCTCCGGCTGCCACCTCGCTGTCTGCTGTCCCAGTGTCAACTTTGCCGCAACTGATCCTGCTGCCGCCCCGCTGTCTGCTGTTCCAACAGTAATCCCGCTGTCAACTGCTCCGGCTGCCACCTCGCTGTCTGCTGTCCCAGTGTCAACTTTGCCGCAACTGATCCTGCTGCCGCCCCGCTGTCTGCTGTTTCAACAGTAATCCCGCTGTCAACTGCTCCATCTGCCACCTCGCTGTCTGCTGTCCCAGTGTCAACTTTGCCGTCAACAGATCCTGCTGCCGCCTTGCTGCCTGCTGTTCCAGCGTCAACTTTGCCGTCAGCTGTTTCTGCTGCCGCCCCGCTGTCTGCTGTTCCAACAGTAATCCCGCTGTCAACTGCTCCTGCTGCCACCTCGCTGTCTGCTGTCCCAGTGTCAACCTTGCCGTCAAAGATAATCTTTCTGCCTGCTGTTCAGGCGTCAACTTTGCCGTCAGCGGTTTCTGCTGCCGCCCCGCTGTCTGCTGTTCCAACAGTTATCCCGCTGTCAACTGCTCCGGCTGCCACCTCGCTGTCTGCTGTCCCAGTGTCAACTTTGCCGCAACTGATCCTGCTGCCGCCTTGCTGCCTGCTGTTCCATCGTCAACTTTGCCGTCAGATGTTTCTGCTGCCGCCCCGCTGTCTGCTTTTCCAACAGTAATCCCGCTGTCAACTGCTCCTGCTGCCACCTCGCTGTCTGCTGTCCCAGTGTCAACTTTGCCGCAACTGATCCTGCTGGCGCCTTGCTGCCTGCTGTTCCAGCGTCAACTTTGCCGTCAGCTGTTTCTGCTGCCGCCCCGCTGTCTGCTGTTGCAACAGCAATCCCGCTGTCAACTGCTCCTGCTGCCACCTCGCTGTCTGCTGTCCAAGTGTCAACCTTGCCGTCAACAGATTCTCTTTCTGCCTGCTGTCCAGCGTCAACTTTGCCGTCAGCTGTTTCTGCTGCCGCCCCGCTGTCTGCTGTTGCAACAGCAATCCCGCTGTCAACTGCTCCAGCTGTTACCTCGCTGTCTGCTGTCCCAGTGTCAACTTTGCCGTCAACAGATCCTCTTGCTGCATGCTATTCCAGCGTCAACTTTGCTGTCAGCTGTTTCTGCTGCCGCCACGCTGTCTGCTGTTCCAAAAGTAATCCCGCAGTCAACTGTTCCTGCTGCCACCTCGCTGTCTACTGTCCCAGTGTCAACCTTGCCGTCAAAAGATCCTCTTTCTGCCTGCTGTTCAAGCGTCAACTTTGCCGTCAGCTGTTTCTGCTGCCGGCCCGCTGTCTGCTGTTCCAACAGTAATCGCGCTGTCAACTGCTCCTGCTGCCACCTCGCTGTCTGCTGTCCCAGTGTCAACTTTGCCGTCAACAGATCCTCTTGCTGCATGCTATTTCAGCGTCAACTTTGCCGTCAGCTGTTTCTGCTGCCGCCACGCTGTCTGCTGTTCCAAAAGTAATCCCGCTGTCAACTGTTCCTGCTGCCACCTCGCTGTCTACAGTCCCAGTGTCAACCTTGCCGTCAAATGATCCTCTTGCTGCCTGCTGTTCAAGCGTCAACTTTGTGTCAGCTGTTTCTGCTGCCGCCCCGCTGTCTGCTGTTCCAACAGTAATCCCGCTGTCAACTGCTGTCAGCTGTTTCTGCTGCCGCCCCGCTGTCTGCTGTTCCAACAGTAATCCCGCTGTCAACTGCTCCTGCTGCCACCTCGCTGTCTGCTGTCCCAGTGTCAACTTTGCCGTCAACAGATCCTCTTGCTGCCTGCTGTTCCAGCGTCAACTTTGCCGTCAGCTGTTGCTGCTGCCGCCCCGCTGTCTGCTGTTCCAACAGTAATCCTTCTGTGAACTGCTCCTGCTGCCACCTCGCTGTCTGCTGTCCCAGTTTAAACTTTGCCGTCAACTGATCCTGCTGCCGCCTTGCTGCCTGCTGTTCCAGCGTCAACTTTGCAGTCAGCTGTTTCTGCTGCCGCCCCGCTGTCTGCTGCTCCAACAGTAATCCCGCTGTCAACTGCTCCTGCTGCCACCTCGCTGTCTGCTGTCCCAGTGTCAACTTTGCCGTCATCTGATCCTGCTGCCGCCTTGCTGCCTGCTGTTCCAACAGTAATCCCGCTGTCAACTGATCCTGCTGCCGCCTTGCTGCCTGCTGTTCCAGCGTCAACTTTGCCGTCAGCTGTTTCTGCTGCCGCCCCGCTGTCTGCTGTTCCAACAGTAATCCCGCTGTCAACTGCTCCTGCTGCCACTTCGCTGTCTGCTGTCCCAGTGTCAACTTTGCCGTCAACAGATCCTCTTGCTGCCTGCTGTTCCAGCGTCAACTTTGCCGTCAGCTGTTTCTGCTGCCGCCCCGCTGTCTGCTGTTCCAACAGTAATCCTGCTGTCAACTGCTCCTGCTGCCACCTTGCTGTCTGCTGTCCCAGTGTCAACTTTGCCGTCAACAGATCCTGCTGCCGCCTGCTGCCTGCTGTTGCAGCGTCAACTTTGCAGTCAGCTGTTCCTGCTGCCGTCCCTGCTGTCTGCTGTTCCAACAGTAATCCCGCCGCCAGCTGCTCCTGCTGCCCTCGCTGTCTGCTGTCCCTGTGTCAACTTTGCCGTCAACTGATCCTCTTGCTGCCTGCTGTTACAGCGTCAACTTTGCCGTCAGCTGTTTCTGCTGTCGCCCCGCTGTCTGCTGTTCCAACAGTAATCCCGCTGTCAACTGCTCCTGCTGCCACCTCGCTGTCTGCTGTCCCAGTGTCAACTTTGCCGTCAACTGATCCTGCTGCCGCCTTGCTGCCTGCTGTTCCAGCGTCAACTTTGCCGTCAGCTGTTTCTGCTGCCGCCCCGCTGTCTGCTGTTCCAACAGTAATCCCGCTGTCAACTGCTCCTGCTGCCACTTCGCTGTCTGCTGTCCCAGTGTCAACTTTGCCGTCAACAGATCCTCCTGCTGCCTGCTGTTCCAGCGTCAACTTTGCCGTCAACTGTTTCTGCTGCCGCCCCGCTGTCTGCTGTTCCAACAGTAATCCTTCTGTCAACTGCTCCTGCTGCCACCTCGATGTCTGCTGTCCCAGTGTCAACTTTGCCGTCAACAGATCCTGCTGCCGCCCTGCTGCCTGCTGTTCCAGCGTCAACTTTGCAGTCAGCTGTTCCTGCTGCCGTCCCGCTGTCTGCTGTTCCAACAGAAATCCCACCGTCAACTGCTCCTGCTGCCACCTCGCTGTCTGCTGTCCCAGTGTCAACTTTGCCGTCAACTGATCCTCCTTTGCTGCCTGCTGTTCCAGCGTCAACTTTGCCGTCAGCTGTTTCTGCTGCCGCCCCGCTGTCTGCTGTTCCAACAGTAATCCCGCTGTCAACTGCTCCTGCTGCCACCTCGCTGTCTGCTGTCCCAGTGTCAACTTTGCCGTCAACTGATCCTGCTGCCGCCTTGCTGCCTGCTGTTCCAGCGTCAACTTTGCCGTCAGCTGTTTCTGCTGCCGCCCCGCTGTCTGCTGTTGCAACAGTAATCCCGCTGTCAACTGCTCCTGCTGCCACCTCGCTGTCTGCTGTCCCAGTGTCAACCTTGCCGTCAACAGATCCTCTTTCTGCCTGCTGTTCCAGCGTCAACTTTGCCGTCAGCTGTTTCTGCTGCCGCCCCGCTGTCTGCTGTTCCAAGAGTAATCCCGCTGTCAACTGCTCCGGCTGCCACCTCGCTGTCTGCTGTCCCAGTGTCAACTTTGCCGCAACTGATCCTGCTGCCGCCCCGCTGTCTGCTGTTTCAACAGTAATCCCGCTGTCAACTGCTCCTTCTGCCACCTCGCTGTCTGCTGTCCCAGTGTCAACTTTGCCGTCAACAGATCCTGCTGCCGCCTTGCTGCCTGCTGTTCCAGCGTCAACTTTGCCGTCAGCTGTTTCTGCTGCCGCCCCGCTGTCTGCTGTTCCAACAGTAATCCCGCTGTCAACTGCCCCTGCTGCCACCTCGCTGTCTGCTGTCCCAGTGCCAACTTTGCCGTCAACTGATCCTGCTGCCGCCTTGCTGCCTGCTGTTCCAGCGTCAACTTTGCCGTCAGCTGTTTCTGCTGCCGCCCCGCTGTCTGCTGTTCCAACAGTAATCCCGCTGTCAACTGCTCCTGCTGCCACCTCGCTGTCTGCTGTCCCAGTGTCAACTTTGCCGTCAACAGATCCTCTTGCTGCATGCTATTCCAGCGTCAACTTTGCCGTCAGCTGTTGCTGCTGCCGCCCCGCTGTCTGCTGTTCCAACAGTAATCCTTCTGTCAACTGCTCCTGCTGCCACCTCGCTGTCTACAGTCCCAGTGTCAACCTTGCCGTCAAAAGATCCTCTTGCTGCCTGCTGTTCAAGCGTCAACTTTGTGTCAGCTGTTTCTGCTGCCGCCCCGCTGTCTGCTGTTCCAACAGTAATCCCGCTGTCAACTGCCGTCAGCTGTTTCTGCCGCCCCCGCTGTCTGCTGTTCCAACAGTAATCCCGCTGTCAAGTGCTCGTGCTGCCAACTCGCTGTCTGCTGTCCCAGTGTCAACTTTGCCGTCAACAGATCCTCTTGCTGCCTGCTGTTCCAGCGTCAACTTTGCAGTCAGCTGTTTCTGCTGCCGCCCCGCTGTCTGATGTTCCAACAGTAATCCCGCTGTCAACTGCTCCTGCTGCCACCTCGCTGTCTGCTGTCCCAGTGTCAACTTTGCCGTCATCTGATCCTGCTGCCGCCTTGCTGCCTGCTGTTCCAACAGTAATCCCGCTGTCAACTGCTCCTGCTGCCACCTCGCTGTCTGCTGTCCCAGTGTCAACTTTGCCGCCAACAGATCCTCTTGCTGCCTGCTGTTCCAGCGTCAACTTTGCCGTCAGCTGTTGCTGCTGCCGCCCCGCTGTCTGCTGTTCCAACAGTAATCCTTCTGTCAACTGCTCCTGCTGCCACCTCGCTGTCTGCTGTCCCAGTTTCAACTTTGCCGTCAACTGATCCTGCTGCCGCCTTGCTGCCTGCTGTTCCAGCGTCAACTTTGCAGTCAGCTGTTTCTGCTGCCGCCCCGCTGTCTGCTGTTCCAACAGTAATCCCGCTGTCAACTGCTCCTGCTGCCACCTCGCTGTCTGCTGTCCCAGTGTCAACTTTGCCGTCATCTGATCCTGCTGCCGCCTTGCTGCCTGCTGTTCCAACAGTAATCCTTCTGTCAACTGCTCCTGCTGCCAATTCGCTGTCTGCTGTCCCAGTTTCAACTTTGCCGTCAACTGATCCTGCTGCCGCCTTGCTGCCTGCTGTTCCAGCGTCAACTTTGCAGTCAGCTGTTTCTGCTGCCGCCCCGCTGTCTGCTGTTCCAACAGTAATCCCGCTGTCAACTGCTCCTGCTGCCACCTCGCTGTCTGCTGTCCCAGTGTCAACTTTGCCGTCATCTGATCCTGCTGCCGCCTTGCTGTCTGCTGTTCCAACAGTAATCCCGCTGTCAACTGCTCCTGCTGCCACCTCGCTGTCTGCTGTCCCAGTGTCAACTTTGCCGTCAACAGATCCTCTTGCTGCCTGCTGTTCCAGCGTCAACTTTGCCGTCAGCTGTTGCTGCTGCCGCCCCGCTGTCTGCTGTTCCAACAGTAATCCCGCTGTCAACTGCTCCTGCTGCCACCTCGCTGTCTGCTGTCCCAGTGTCAACTTTGCCGTCAACAGATCCTCTTGCTGCCTGCTGTTCCAGCGTCAACTTTGCCGTCAGCTGTTGCTGCTGCCGCCCCGCTGTCTGCTGTTCCAACAGTAATCCTTCTGTCAACTGCTCCTGCTGCCACCTCGCTGTCTGCTGTCCCAGTGTCAACTTTGACGTCAACTGATCCTGCTGCCGCCTTGCTGCCTGCTGTTCCAGCGTCAACTTTGCAGTCAGCTGTTTCTGCTGCCGCCCCGCTGTCTGCTGTTCCAACAGTAATCCCGCTGTCAACTGCTCCTGCTGCCACCTCGCTGTCTGCTGTCCCAGTGTCAACTTTGCCGTCATCTGATCCTGCTGCCGCCTTGCTGCCTGCTGTTCCAACAGTAATCCTTCTGTCAACTGCTCCTGCTGCCACCTCGCTGTCTGCTGTCCCAGTGTCAACTTTGCCGTCAACAGATCCTCTTGCCGCTCTGCCTGCTGTTCAAGCGTCAACTTTGCCGTCAGCTGTTTCTGCTGCCGCCCCGCTGTCTGCTGTTCCAACAGTAATCCCGCTGTCAACTGCTCCTGCTGCCACCTCGCTGTCTGCTGTCCCAGTGTCAACTTTGCCGTCAACTGATCCTGCTGCCGCCTTGCTGCCTGCTGTTCCATCGTCAACTTTGCCGTCAACTGTTTCTGCTGCCGCCCCGCTGTCTGCTGTTCCAACAGTAATCCCGCTGTCAACTGCTCCTGCTGCCACCTCGCTGTCTGCTGTCCCAGTGTCAACTTTGACGTCAACAGATCCTGCTGCCGCCTTGCTGCCTGCTGTTCCAGCGTCAACTTTGCCGTCAGCTGTTTCTGCTGCCGCCCCGCTGTCTGCTGTTCCAACAGTAATCCCGCTGTCAACTGCTCCTGATGCTACCTCGCTGTCTGCTGTCCCAGTGTCAACTTTGCCGTCAACTGATCCTCTTGCTGCCTGCTGTTCCAGCGTCAACTTTGCCGTCAGCTGTTTCTGCTGCCGCCCCGCTGTCTGCTGCTCCAACGGTAATCCCGCTAACAACTGCTCCTGCTGCCACTTCGCTGTCTGCTGTCCCAGTGTCAACTTTGCCGTCAACAGATCCTCTTGCTGCCTGCTGTTCCAGCGTCAACTTTGCCGTCAACTGTTTCTGCTGCCGCCCCGCTGTCTGCTGTTCCAACAGTAATCCCGCTGTCAACTGCTACTGCTGCCACCTCGCTGTCTGCTGTCCCAGTGTCAACTTTGCCGTCAACTGATCCTGCTGCCGCCTTGCTGCCTGCTGTTCCAGCGTCAACTTTGCCGTCAGCTGTTTCTGCTGCCGCCCCGCTGTCTGCTGTTCCAACAGTAATCCCGCTGTCAACTGCTCCTGATGCTACCTCGCTGTCTGCTGTCCCAGTGTCAACTTTGCCGTCAACTGATCCTGTTGCTGCCTTGCTGTTCCAGCGTCAACTTTGCCGTCAACTGTTTCTGCTGCCGCCCCGCTGTCTGCTGTTCCAACAGTAATCCCGCTGTCAACTGCTACTGCTGCCACCTCGCTGTCTGCTGTCCCAGTGTCAACTTTGACGTCAACTGATCCTGCTGCCGCCTTGCTGCCTGCTGTTCCATCGTCAACTTTGCCGTCAACTGTTTCTGCTGCCGCCCCGCTGTCTGCTGTTCCAACAGTAATCCCGCTGTCAACTGCTCCTGCTGCCACCTCGCTGTCTGCTGTCCCAGTGTCAACTTTGCCGTCAACAGATCCTGCTGCCGCCTTGCTGCCTGCTGTTCCATCGTCAACTTTGCCGTCAGCTGTTTCTGCTGCCGCCCCGCTGTCTGCTGTTCCAACAGTAATCCCGCTGTCAACTGCTCCTGATGCTACCTCGCTGTCTGCTGTCCCAGTGTCAACTTTGCCGTCAACTGATCCTGCCGCCGCCTTGCTGCCTGCTGTTCCAGCGTCAACTTTGCCGTCAGCTGTTTCTGCTGCCGCCCCGCTGTCTGCTGTTCCAACGGTAATCCCGCTAACAACTGCTCCTGCTGCCACTTCGCTGTCTGCTGTCCCAGTGTCAACTTTGCCGTCAACAGATCCTCTTGCTGCCTGCTGTTCCAGCGTCAACTTTGCCGTCAACTGTTTCTACTGCCGCCCCGCTGTCTGCTGTTCCAACAGTAATCCCGCTGTCAACTGCTCCTGCTGCCACCTCGCTGTCTGCTGTCCCAGTGTCAACTTTGCCGTCAACTGATCCTGCTGCCGCCTTGCTGCCTGCTGTTCCATCGTCAACTTTGCCGTCAACTGTTTCTGCTGCCGCCCCGCTGTCTGCTGTTCCAACAGTAATCCCGCTGTCAACTGCTCCTGCTGCCACCTCGCTGTCTGCTGTCCCAGTGTCAACTTTGACGTCAACAGATCCTGCTGCCGCCTTGCTGCCTGCTGTTCCAGCGTCGTCAACTTTGCCGTCAGCTGTTTCTGCTGCCGCCCCGCTGTCTGCTGTTCCAACAGTAATCCCGCTGTCAACTGCTCCTGATGCTACCTCGCTGTCTGCTGTCCCAGTGTCAACTTTGCCGTCAACAGATCCTCTTGCTGCCTGCTGTTCCAGCGTCAACTTTGCCGTCAGCTGTTTCTGCTGCCGCCCCGCTGTCTGCTGTTCCAACAGTAATCCCGCTGTCAACTGCTCCTGCTGCCACCTCGCTGTCTGCTGTCCCAGTGTCAACTTTGCCGTCAACAGATCCTCTTGCTGCCTGCTGTTCCAGCGTCAACTTTGCCGTCAGCTGTTTCTGCTGCCGCCCCGCTGTCTGCTGTTCCAACAGTAATCCCGCTGTCAACTGCTCCTGCTGCCACCTCGCTGTCTGCTGTCCCAGTGTCAACTTTGCCGTCAACAGATCCTCTTGCTGCCTGCTGTTCCAGCGTCAACTTTGCCGTCAACTGTTTCTGCTGCCGCCCCGCTGTCTGCTGTTCCAACAGTAATCCTTCTGTCAACTGCTCCTGCTGCCACCTCGATGTCTGCTGTCCCAGTGTCAACTTTGCCGTCAACAGATCCTTGCTGCCGCCTTGCTGCCTGCTGTTCCAGCGTCAACTTTGCCGTCAGCTGTTTCTGCTGCCGCCCCGCTGTCTGCTGTTCCAACAGTAATCCCGCTGTCAACTGCTCCTGCTGCCACTTCGCTGTCTGCTGTCCCAGTGTCAACTTTGCCGTCAACAGATCCTCTTGCTGCCTGCTGTTCCAGCGTCAACTTTGCCGTCAACTGTTTCTACTGCCGCCCCGCTGTCTGCTGTTCCAACAGTAATCCTTCTGTCAACTGCTCCTGCTGCCACCTCGATGTCTGCTGTCCCAGTGTCAACTTTGCCGTCAACAGATCCTGCTGCCGCCCTGCTGCCGCCCTGCTGCCTGCTGTTCCAGCGTCAACTTTGCAGTCAGCTGTTCCTGCTGCCGTCCCGCTGTCTGCTGTTCCAACAGAAATCCCGCCGCCAACTGCTCCTGCTGCCACCTCGCTGTCTGCTGTCCCTGTGTCAACTTTGCCGTCAACTGATCCTCTTGCTGCCTTCTGTTCCAGCGTCAACTTTGCCGTCAGCTGTTTCTGCTGCCGCCCCGCTGTCTGCTGTTCCAACAGTAATCCCGCCGTCATCTGCTCCTGCTGCCACCTCGCTGTCGGCTGTCCCAGTGTCAACTTTGCCGTCAACTGATCCTGCTGCCGCCTTGCTGCCTGCTGTTCCAGCGTCAACTTTGCCGTCAGCTGTTTCTGCTGCCGCCCCGCTGTCTGCTGTTCCAACAGTAATCCCGCTGTCAACTGCTCCTGCTGCCACTTCGCTGTCTGCTGTCCCAGTGTCAACTTTGCCGTCAACAGATCCTCTGCCTTGCTGCTGCTGTTCCAGCGTCAACTTTGCCGTCAACTGTTTCTACTGCCGCCCCGCTGTCTGCTGTTCCAACAGTAATCCTTCTGTCAACTGCTCCTGCTGCCACCTCGATGTCTGCTGTCCCAGTGTCAACTTTGCCGTCAACAGATCCTGCTGCCGCCCTGCTGCCTGCTGTTCCAGCGTCAACTTTGCAGTCAGCTGTTCCTGCTGCCGTCCCGCTGTCTGCTGTTCCAACAGAAATCCCGCCGCCAACTGCTCCTGCTGCCACCTCGCTGTCTGCTGTCCCAGTGTCAACTTTGCTGTCAACTTATCCTCTTGCTGCCTGCTGTTCCAGCGTCAACTTTGCCGTCAGCTGTTTCTGCTGCCGCCCCGCTGTCTGCTGTTCCAACAGTAATCCCGCCGTCATCTGCTCCTGCTGCCACCTCGCTGTCGGCTGTCCCAGTGTCAACTTTGCGTCAACTGATCCTGCTGCCGCCTTGCTGCCTGCTGTTCCAGCGTCAACTTTGCCGTCAGCTGTCTCTGCTGCCGCCCCGCTGTCTGCTGTACCAACAGTAATCCCGCTGTCAACTGCTCCAGCTGCCACCTCGCGGTCTGCTGTCCCAGTGTCAACCTTGCCGTCAACAGATCCTCTTTCTGCCTGCTGTTCCAGCGTCAACTTTGCCGTCAGCTGTTTCTGCTGCCGCCCCGCTGTCTGCTGTTCCAACAGTAATCCCGCTGTCAACTGCCCCGGCTGCCACCTTGCTGTCTGCTGTCCTAGTGTCAACTTTGCCGCAACTGATCCTGCTGCCGCCTTGCTGCCTGCTTTTCCAGCGTCAACTTTGCCGTCAGCTGTTTCTGCTGTCGCCCCGCTGTCTTCTGTTCCAACAGTAATCCCGCTGTCAACTGCTCCTGCTGCCACCTCGCTGTCTGCTGTCCCAGTGTCAACTTTGCCGTCAACAGATTCTGCTGCCGCCTTGCTGCCTGCTGTTCCAGCGTCAACTTTGCCGTCAGCTGTTTCTGCTGCCGCCCCGCTGTCTGCTGTTCCAACAGTAATCCCGCTGTCAACTGCTCCTGCTGCCACCTCGCTGTCTGCTGTCCCAGTGTAAACTTTGCCGTCATCTGATCCTGCTGCCGCCTTGCTGCCTGCTGTTCCAGCGTCAACTTTGCCATCGGCTGTTTCTGCTGTCGCCCCGCTGTCTGCTGTTCCAACAGTAATCCCGCTGTCAACTGCTCCTGCTGCCACCTCGCTGTCTGCTGTCCCAGTGTCAACTTTGCAGTCAACAGATCCTGCTGCCGCCTTGCTGCCTGCTGTTCCAGCGTCAACTTTGTCGTCAACTGTTTCTGCTGCCGCCCCGCTGTCTGTTGTTCCAACAGTAATCCTTCTGTCAACTGCTCCTGCTGCCACCTCGATGTCTGCTGTCCCAGTGTCAACTTTGCCGTCAACTGATCCTGCTGCCGCCTTGCTGCCTGCTGTACCAGCGTCAACTTTGCAGTCAGCTGTTCCTGCTGCCGTCCCGCTGTCTGCTGTTCCAACAGTAATCCCGCCGCCAACTGCTCCTGCTGCCACCTCGCTGTCTGCTGTCCCTGTGTCAACTTTGCCGTCAACTGATCCTGCTGCCGCCTTGCTGCCTGCTGTTCCAGCGTCAACTTTGCAGTCAGCTGTTTCTGCTGCCGCCCCGCTGTCTGCTGTTCCAACAGTAATCCCGCTGTCAACTGCTCCTGCTGCCACCTCGCTGTCTGCTGTCCCAGTGTCAACTTTGCCGTAAGCAGATCCTGATGCCGCCTTGCTGCCTGCTGTTCCAGCGTCAACTTTGCCGTCAGCTGTTTCTGCTTCCGCCCCGCTGTCTGCTGTTCCAACAGTAATCCCGCTGTCAACTGCTCCTGCTGCCACCTCGCTTTCTGCTTTCCCAGTGTCAACTTTGCCGTCATCTGATCCTGCTGCCGCCTTGCTGCCTGCTGTTCCAGCGTCAACTTTGCCGTCAGCTGTTTCTGCTGCCGCCCTGCTGTCTGCTGTACCAACAGTAATCCCGCTGTCAACTGCTCCTGCTGCCACCTCGCTTTCTGCTTTCCCAGTGTCAACATTGCCGTCAACTGATTCTGCTGCCGCCTTGCTGCCTGCTGTTCCAGCGTCAACTTTGCAGTCAGCTGTTTCTGCTGCCGCCCCGCTGTCTGCTGTTCCAACAGAAATCCCGCCGTCAATTGCTCCTGCTGCCACCTCGCTTTCTGCTTTCCCAGTGTCAACTTTGCCGTCATCTGATCCTGCTGCCGCCTTGCTGCCTGCTGTTCCAGCGTCAACTTTGCCGTCGGCTGTTTCTGCTGCCGCCCCGCTGTCTGCTGTTCCAACAGTAATCCCGCTGTCAACTGCTCCTGCTGCCACCTCGCTGTCTGCTGTCCCAGTGTCAACTTTGCCGTCAACTGATCCTGCTGCCGCCTTGCTGCCTGCTGTTCCAGCGTCAACTTTGCAGTCAGCTGTTTCTGCTGCCGCCCCGCTGTCTGCTGTTCCAACAGTAATCCCGCTGTCAACTGCTCCTGCTGCCACCTCGCTGTCTGCTGTCCCAGTGTCAACTTTGCCGTAAGCAGATCCTGATGCCGCCTTGCTGCCTGCTGTTCCAGCGTCAACTTTGCCGTCAGCTGTTTCTGCTGCCGCCCCGCAGTCTGCTGTTCCAACAGTAATCCCGCTGTCAACTGCTCCTGCTGCCACCACGCTTTCTGCTTTCCCAGTGTCAACTTTGCCGTCATCTGATCCTGCTGCCGCCTTGCTGCCTGCTGTTCCAGCGTCAACTTTGCCGTCAGCTGTTTCTGCTGCCGCCCTGCTGTCTGCTGTTCCAACAGTAATCCCGCTGTCAACTGCTCCTGCTGCCACCTCGCTTTCTGCTTTCCCAGTGTCAACATTGCCGTCAACTGATTCTGCTGCCGCCTTGCTGCCTGCTGTTCCAGCGTCAACTTTGCAGTCAGCTGTTTCTGCTGCCGCCCCGCTTCTGCTGTTCCAACAGAAATCCCGCCGTCAATTGCTCCTGCTGCCACCTCGCTTTCTGCTTTCCCAGTGTCAACTTTGCCGTCATCTGATCCTGCTGCCGCCTTGCTGCCTGCTGTTCCAGCGTCAACTTTGCCGTCGGCTGTTTCTGCTGCCGCCCCGCTGTCTGCTGTTCCAACAGTAATCCCTCTGTCAACTGCTCCTGCTGCCACCTCGCTGTCTGCTGTCCCAGTGTCAACTTTGCCGTCAACTGATCCTGCTGCCGCCTTTTTGCCTGCTGTTCCAGCGTCAACTTTGCCGTCAGCTGTTTCTGCTGCCGCCCCGCTGTCTGCTGTTCCAACAGTAATCCCGCTGTCAATTGCTCCTGCTGCCACCTCGCTGTCGGCTGTCCCAGTGTACACTTTGCCGTCATCTGATCCTGCTGCCGCCTTGCTGCCTGCTGTATCAGCGTCAACTTTGCCGTCAGCTTTTTCTGCTGCCGCCCCGCTGTCTGCTGTTCCAACAGTAGTCCCGATGACAACTGCTCCTGCTGCCACCTCGCTGTCTGCTGTCCCAGTTTCAACTTTGCCGTCAACAAATCCTGCTGCCGCCTTGCTGCCTGCTGTTCCAGCGTCAACTTTGCCGTCAGCTGTTTCTGCTGCCGCCCCGCTGTCTGCTGTTCCAACAGTAATCCCGCTGTCAACTGCTCCTGCTGCCACCTCGCTGTCTGCTGTCCCAGTGTCAACTTTGCCGTCATCTGATCCTGCTGCCGCCTTTCTGCCTGCTGTTCCAGCGTCAACTTTGCCGTCAGCTGTTTCTGCTGCCGCCCCGCTGTCTGCTGTTCCAACAGTAATCCCGCTGTCAACTGCTCCTGCTGCCACCTCGCTGTCTGCTGTCCCAGTGTCAACTTTGCCGTCATCTGATCCTGCTGCCGCCTTTTTGCCTGCTGTTCCAGCGTCAACTTTGCCGTCAGCTGTTTCTGCTGCCGCCCCGCTGTCTGTTGTTCCAACAGTAATCCTTCTGTCAACTGCTCCTGCTGCCACCTCGATGTCTGCTGTCCCAGTGTCATTTTTGCCGTCAACAGATACTCTTGATGCCTGCTGTTCCAGCGTCAACTTTGCCGTCAGCTGTTTCTGCTGCCGCCCCGCTGTCTGCTGTTCCAACAGAAATCCCGCCGTCTATTGCTCCTGCTGCCACCTCGCTGTCTGCCTTCCCAGTATCAACTTTGCCGTCAACAGATACTCTTGCTGTCTGCTGTTCCAGCGTCAACTTTGCCGTCAGCGGTTTCTGCTGCCGTCCCGCTGTATGCTGTTCCAACAGTAATCCCGCTGTCAACTGCTCCTGCTGCCACCTTGCTGTCTGCTGTCCCAGTGTCAACTTTGCCGTCAACTGATCCTGCTGCCGCCTTGCTGTCTGCTGTTCCAGCGCCAACTTTGCCGTCAGCTGTTTCTGCTGCCGCCCCGCTTTCTGCTGTTCCAACAGTAATCCCGCTGTCAACTGCTCCTGCTGCCACCTCGCTGTCTGCTGTCCCAGTGTCAACTTTGCCGTCAACAGATCCTGCTCTTGCTGTCTGCTGTTCCAGCGTCAACTTTGCCGTCAGCGGTTTCTGCTGCCGCCCGCTGTATGCTGTTCCAACAGTAATCCCGCTGTCAACTGCTCCTGCTGCCACCTCGCTGTCTGCTGTCCCAGCGTCAACTTTGCCGTCAACAGATCCTCTTGCTGCCTGCTGTTCCAGCGTCAACTTTGCCGTCAGCTGTTTCTGCTGCCGCCCCGCTGTCTGCTGTTCCAACAGTAAATCCCGCTGTCAACTGCTCCTGCTGCCACCTCGCTTTCTGGCTGTCCCAGTGTCAACTTTGCCGTCAACTGATCCTGCTGCCGCCTTGCTGCCTGCTGTTCCAGCGTCAATTTTGCCGTCAGCTGTTTCTGCTGCCGCCCCGCTGTATGCTGTTCCAACAGTAATCCCGCTGTCAACTGCTCCTGCTGCCACCTCGCTGTCTGCTGTCCCAGCGTCAACTTTGCCGTCAACAGATCCTCTTGATGCCTGCTGTTCCAGCGTCAACTTTGCAGTCAGCGGTTTCTGCTGCCGCCCCGCAGTCTGCTGTTCCAACAGTAATCCCGCTGTCAACTGCTCCTGCTGCCACCTCGCTGTCTGCTGTCCCAGTGTCAACCTTGCCGTCAAAAGATAATCTTTCTGCCTGCTGTTCAAGCGTCAACTTTGCCGTCAGCAGTTTCTGCTGCCGCCCCGCTGTCTGCTGTTCCAACAGTAATCCCGCTGTCAACTGCTCCGGCTGCCACCTCGCTGTCTGCTGTCCCAGTGTCAACTTTGCCGCAACTGATCCTGCTGCCGCCTTGCTGCCTGCTGTTCCATCGTGAACTTTGCCGTCAGCTGTTTCTGCTGCCGCCCCGCTGTCTGCTGTTCCAACAGTAATCCCGCTGTCAACTGCTCCTGCTGCTACCTCGCTGTCTGCTGTCCCAGTGTCAACTTTGCCGCAACTGATCCTGCTGCCGCCTTGCTGCCTGCTGTTCCAGCGTCAACTTTGCCGTCAGCTGTTTCTGCTGCAGCCCCGCTGTCTGCTGTTCCAACAGCAATCCCGCTGTCAACTGCTCCTGCTGCCACCTCGCTGTCTGCTGTCCAAGTGTCAACCTTGCCGTCAACAGATCCTCTGCCCCTTTCTGCCTGCTGTTCCAGCGTCAACTTTGCCGTCAGCTGTTTCTGCTGCCGCCCCGCTGTCTGCTGTTCCAAGAGTAATCCCGCTGTCAAATGCTCCGGCTGCCACCTCGCTGTCTGCTGTCCCAGTGTCAACTTTGCCGCAACTGATCCTGCTGCCGCCCCGCTGTCTGCTGTTTCAACAGTAATCCCGCTGTCAACTGCTCCTGCTGCCACCTCGCTGTCTGCTGTCCCAGTGTCAACTTTGCCGTCAACAGATCCTGCTGCCGCCTTGCTGCCTGCTGTTCCAGCGTCAACTTTGCCGTCAGCTGTTTCTGCTGCCGCCCCGCTGTCTGCTGTTCCAACAGTAATCCCGCTGTCAACTGCCCCGGCTGCCACCTCGCTGTCTGCTGTCCCAGTGCCAACTTTGCCGCAACTGATCCTGCTGCCGCCTTGCTGCCTGCTGTTCCAGCGTCAACTTTGCCGTCAGCTGTTTCTGCTGCCGCCCCGCTGTCTGCTGTTGCAACAGCAATCCGCGTGTCAACTGCTCCAGCTGCCACCTCGCTGTCTGCTTTCCCAGTGTCAACTTTGCCGTCAACAGATCCTCTTGCTGCATGCTATTCCAGCGTCAACTTTGCTGTCAGCTGTTTCTGCTGCCGCCCCGCTGTCTGCTGTTCCAAAAGTAATCCCGCTGTCAACTGTTCCTGCTGCCACCTCGCTGTCTACTGTCCCAGTGTCAACCTTGCCGTCAAAGATCCTCTTTCTGCCTGCTGTTCCAGCGTCAACTTTGCCGTCAGCTGTTTCTGCTGCCGCCCCGCTGTCTGCTGTTCCAACAGTAATCCGCTGTCAACTGCTCCTGCTGCCACCTCGCTGTCTGCTGTCCCAGTGTCAACTTAGCCGTCAACAGATCCTCTTGCTGCATGCTGTTCCAGCGTCAACTTTGCCGTCAGCTGTTTCTGCTGCCGCCACGCTGTCTGCTGTTCCAAAAGTAATCCCGCTGTCAACTGTTCCTGCTGCCACCTCGCTGTCTACAGTCCCAGTGTCAACCTTGCCGTCAAAGATCCTCTTGCTGCCTGCTGTTCAAGCGTCAACTTTGTGTCAGCTGTTTCTGCTGCCGCCCCGCTGTCTGCTGTTCCAACAGTAATCCCGCTGTCAACTGCCGTCAGCTGTTTCTGCTGCCGCCCCGCTGTCTGCTGTTCCAACAGTAATCCCGCTGTCAAGTGCTCCTGCTGCCACCTCGCTGTCTGCTGTCCCAGTGTCAACTTTGCCGTCAACAGATCCTCTTGCTGCCTGCTGTTCCAGCGTCAACTTTGCCGTCAGCTGTTTCTGCTGCCGCCCCGCTGTCTGCTGTTCCAACAGAAATCCCGCCGTCAATTGCTCCTGCTGCCACCTCGCTTTCGGCTGTCCCAGTGTCAACTTTGCCGTCATCTGATCCTGCTGCCGCCTTTTTGCCTGCTGTTCCAGCGTCAACTTTGCCGTCAGCTGTTTCTGCTGCCGCCCCGCTGTCTGCTGTTCCAACAGTAATCCCGCTGTCAACTGCTCCGGCTGCCACCTCGCTGTCTGCTGTCCAAGTGTCAACTTTGCCGTCAACTGATCCTGCTGCCGCCTTTTTGCCTCCTGCTCCAGCGTTAACTTTGCAGTCAGCTGTTTCTGCTGCCGCCCCGCTGTCTGCTGTTCCAACAGAAATCCCGCCGTCAATTGATCCTCCTGCCACCTCGCTGTCTGCTGTCCCTGAGTCAACTTTGCCGCCAACTGATCCTGCTGCCGCCTTGCTGTTCCAGCGCCAACTTTGCCGTCAGCTGTTTCTGCTGCCGCCCCGCTGTCTGCTGTTCCAACAGTAATCCCGCTGTCAACTGCTCCTGCTGCCACCTCGCTATCTGCCTTCCCAGTATCAACTTTGCCGTCAACAGATACTCTTGCTGTCTGCTGTTCCAGCGTCAACTTTGCCGTCAGCGGTTTCTGCTGCCGTCCCGCTGTCTGCTGTTCCAACAGTAATCCCGCTGTCAACTGCTCCTGCTGCCACCTCGCTGTCTGCTGTCCCAGTGTCAACTTTGCCGTCAACTGATCCTGCTGCCGCCTTGCTGCCTGCTTTTCCAGCGTCAACTTTGCCGTCAGCTGTTTCTGCTGCCGCCCCGCTGTCTGCTGTTCCAACAGAAATCCCGCCGTGTATTGCTCCTGCTGCCACCTCGCTTTCGGCTGTCCCAGTGTCAACTTTGCCGTCAACTGATCCTGCTGCCGCCTTGCTGCCTGCTGTTCCAGCGTCAATTTTGCCGTCAGCTGTTTCTGCTGCCGCCCCGCTGTCTGCTGTTCCAACAGTAATCCCGCTGTCAACTGCTCCTGCTGCCACCTCGCTGTCTGCCTTCCCAGTATCAACTTTGCCGTCAACAGATACTCTTGCTGCCTGCTGTTCCAGCGTCAATTTTGCCGTCAGCTGTTTCTGCTGCCGCCCCGCTGTCTGCTGTTCCAACAGTAATCCCGCTGTCAACTGCTCCGCCTGCCACCTCGCTGTCTGCTGTCCCAGTGTCAACTTTGCCGCAACTGATCCTGCTGCCGCCTTGCTGCCTGCTGTTCCATCGTCAACTTTGCCGTCAGCTGTTTCTGCTGCCGCCCCGCTGTCTGCTGTTCCAACAATAATCCGCTGTCAACTGCTCCTGCTGCCACCTCGCTGTCTGCTGTCCCAGTGTCAACTTTGCCGCAACTGATCCTGCTGCCGCCTTGCTGCCTGCTGTTCCAGCGTCAACTTTGCCGTCAGCTGTTTCTGCTGCCGCCCCGCTGTCTGCTGTTCCAACAGTAATCCCGCTGTCAACTGCTCCTGCTGCTACCTCGCTGTCTGCTGTCCCAGTGTCAACTTTGCCGCAACTGATCCTGCTGCCGCCTTGCTGCCTGCTGTTCCAGCGTCAACTTTGCCGTCAGCTGTTTCTGCTGCCGCCCCGCTGTCTGCTGTTCCAACAGTAATCCCGCTGTCAACTGCTCCGGCTGCCACCTCGCTGTCTGCTGTCCCAGTGTCAACTTTGCCGCAACTGATCCTGCTGCCGCCCCGCTGTCTGCTGTTTCAACAGTAATCCCGCTGTCAACTGCTCCTTCTGCCACCTCGCTGTCTGCTGTCCCAGTGTCAACTTTGCCGTCAACAGATCCTGCTGCCGCCTTGCTGCCTGCTGTTCCAGCGTCAACTTTGCCGTCAGCTGTTTCTGCTGCCGCCCCCGCTGTCTGCTGTTCCAACAGTAATCCCGCTGTCAACTGCCCCGGCTGCCACCTCGCTGTCTGCTGTCCCAGTGCCAACTTTGCCGCAACTGATCCTGCTGCCGCCTTGCTGCCTGCTGTTCCAGCGTCAACTTTGCCGTCAGCTGTTTCTGCTGCCGCCCCGCTGTCTGCTGTTGCAACAGCAATCCCGCTGTCAACTGCTCCAGCTGCCACCTCGCTGTCTGCTTTCCCAGTGTCAACTTTGCCGTCAACAGATCCTCTTGCTGCATGCTATTCCAGCGTCAACTTTGCTGTCAGCTGTTTCTGCTGCCGCCACGCTGTCTGCTGTTCCAAAAGTAATCCCGCTGTCAACTGTTCCTGCTGCCACCTCGCTGTCTACTGTCCCAGTGTCAACCTTGCCGTCCAAAGATCCTCTTTCTGCCTGCTGTTCAAGCGTCAACTTTGCCGTCAGCTGTTTCTGCTGCCGCCCCGCTGTCTGCTGTTCCAACAGTAATCCCGCTGTCAACTGCTCCTGCTGCCACTTCGCTGTCTGCTGTCCCACTGTCAACTTTGCCGTCAACAGATCCTCTTGCTGCCTGCTTTTCCAGCGTCAACTTTGCCGTCAGCTGTTTCTGCTGCCGCCCCGCTGTCTGCTGTTCCAACAGAAATCCCGCCGTCTATTGCTCCTGCTGCCACCTCGCTTTCTGCTGTCCCAGTGTCAACTTTGCCGTCAACTGATCCTGCTGCCGCCTTGCTGCCTGCTGTTCCAGCGTCAACTTTGCCGTCAGCTGTTTCTGCTGCCGCCCCGCTGTCTGCTGTTCCAACAGTAATCCCGCTGTCAACTGCTCCTGCTGCCACCTCGCTGTCTGATGTCCCAGTGTCATTTTTGCCGTCAACAGATACTCTTGATGCCTGCTGTTCCAGCGTCAACTTTGCAGTCAGCCGTTTCTGCTGCCGCCCTGCAGTCTGCTGTTCCAACAGTAATCCCGCTGTCAACTGCTCCTGCTGCCACCTCGCTGTCTGCTGTCCCAGTGTCAACCTTGCCGTCAAAAGATAATCTTTCTGCCTGCTGTTCAAGCGTCAACTTTGCCGTCAGCAGTTTCTGCTGCCGCCCCGCTGTCTGCTGTTCCAACAGTAATCCCGCTGTCAACTGCTCCGGCTGCCACCTCGCTGTCTGCTGTCCCAGTGTCAACTTTGCCGCAACTGATCCTGCTGCCGCCTTGCTGCCTGCTGTTCCATCGTGAACTTTGCCGTCAGCTGTTTCTGCTGCCGCCCCGCTGTCTGCTGTTCCAACAGTAATCCCGCTGTCAACTGCTCCTGCTGCTACCTCGCTGTCTGCTGTCCCAGTGTCAACTTTGCCGCAACTGATCCTGCTGCCGCCTTGCTGCCTGCTGTTCCAGCGTCAACTTTGCCGTCAGCTGTTTCTGCTGCCGCCCCGCTGTCTGCTGTTGCAACAGCAATCCCGCTGTCAACTGCTCCTGCTGCCACCTCGCTGTCTGCTGTCCAAGTGTCAACCTTGCCGTCAACAGATCCTCTTTCTGCCTGCTGTCCAGCGTCAACTTTGCCGTCAGCTGTTTCTGCTGCCGCCCCGCTGTCTGCTGTTCCAACAGTAATCCCGCTGTCAACTGCCGCTGCCATTGCTGCCACCTCCGCCTGTCTGCTGTCCCAGTGTCAACTTTGCCGCAACTGATCCTGCTGCCGCCCCGCTGTCTGCTGTTTCAACAGTAATCCCGCTGTCAACTGCTCCTTCTGCCACCTCGCTGTCTGCTGTCCCAGTGTCAACTTTGCCGTCAACAGATCCTGCTGCCGCCTTGCTGCCTGCTGTTCCAGCGTCAACTTTGCCGTCAGCTGTTTCTGCTGCCGCCCCGCTGTCTGCTGTTCCAACAGTAATCCCGCTGTCAACTGCTCCTGGCAGCCACCTCGCTGTCTGCTGTCCCAGTGCCAACTATGCCGCAACTGATCCTGCTGCCGCCTTGCTGCCTGCTGTTCCAGCGTCAACTTTGCCGTCAGCTGTTTCTGCTGCCGCCCCGCTGTCTGCTGTTGCAACAGCAATCCCGCTGTCAACTGCTCCAGCTGCCACCTCGCTGTCTGCTTTCCCAGTGTCAACTTTGCCGTCAACAGATCCTCTTGCTGCATGCTATTCCAGCGTCAACTTTGCTGTCAGCTGTTTCTGCTGCCGCCACGCTGTCTGCTGTTCCAAAAGTAATCCCGCTGTCAACTGTTCCTGCTGCCACCTCGCTGTCTACTGTCCCAGTGTCAACCTTGCCGTCAAAAGATCCTCTTTCTGCCTGCTGTTCAAGCGTCAACTTTGCCGTCAGCTGTTTCTGCTGCCGCCCCGCTGTCTGCTGTTCCAACAGTAATCCCGCTGTCAACTGCTCCTGCTGCCACCTCGCTGTCTGCTGTCCCAGTGTCAACTTAGCCGTCAACAGATCCTCTTGCTGCATGCTATTCCAGCGTCAACTTTGCCGTCAGCTGTTTCTGCTGCCGCCACGCTGTCTGCTGTTCCAAAAGTAATCCCGCTGTCAACTGTTCCTGCTGCCACCTCGCTGTCTACAGTCCCAGTGTCAACCTTGCCGTCAAAGATCCTCTTGCTGCCTGCTGTTCAAGCGTCAACTTTGTGTCAGCTGTTTCTGCTGCCGCCCCGCTGTCTGCTGTTCCAACAGTAATCCCGCTGTCAACTGCCGTCAGCTGTTTCTGCTGCCGCCCCTGCTGTCTGCTGTTCCAACAGTAATCCCGCTGTCAACTGCTCCTGCTGCCACCTCGCTGTCTGCTGTCCCAGTGTCATCTTTGCCGTCAACAGATCCTCCTGCTGCCTGCTGTTCCAGCGTCAACTTTGGCGTCGGCTGTTTCTGCTGCCGCCCCGCTGTCTGCTGTTCCAACAGTAATCCCGCCGTCAACTGCTCCTGCTGCCACCTCGCTTTCTGCTGTCCCAGTGTCAACTTTGCCGTCATCTGATCCTGCTGCCGCCTTTTTGCCTGCTGTTCCAGCGTCAACTTTGCCGTCAGCTGTTTCTGCTGCCGCCCCGCTGTCTGCTGTTCCAACAGTAATCCCGCTGTCAACTGCTCCTGCTGCCACCTCGCTGTCTGCTGTCCAAGTGTCAACTTTGCCGTCAACTGATCCTGCTGCCGCCTTGCTGCCTGCTGCTCCAGCGTCAACTTTGCAGTCAGCTGTTTCTGCTGCCGCCCCGCTGTCTGCTGTTCCAACAGAAATCCCGCCGTCAATTGATCATCCTGCCACCTCGCTGTCTGCTGTCCCTGAGTCAACTTTGCCGCCAACTAATCCTGCTGCCGCCTTGCTGTTCCAGCGCCAACTTTGCCGTCAGCTGTTTCTGCTGCCGCCCCGCTGTCTGCTGTTCCAACAGTAATCCCGCTGTCAACTGCTCCTGCTGCCACCTCGCTGTCTGCTTTCCCAGTGTCAACTTTGCCGTCAACAGATCCTCTTGCTGTCTGCTGTTCCAGCGTCAACTTTGCCGTCAGCTGTTTCTGCTGCCGTCCCGCTGTCTGCTGTTCCAACAGTAATCCCGCTGTCAACTGCTCCTGCTGCCACCTCGCTGTCTGCTGTCCCAGTGTCAACTTTGCCGTCAACTGATCCTGCTGCCGCCTTGCTGCCTGCTTTTCCAGCGTCAACTTTGCCGTCAGCTGTTTCTGCTGCCGCCCCGCTGTCTGCTGTTCCAACAGAAATCCCGCCGTAAACTGCTCCTGCTGCCACCTCGCTGTCTGCTGTCCCAGTGTCAACTTTGCCGTCAACTGATCCTGCTGCCGCCTTGCTGCCTGCTGTTCCAGCGTCAATTTTGCCGTCAGCTGTTTCTGCTGCCGCCCCGCTGTCTGCTGTTCCAACAGTAATCCCGCTGTCAACTGCTCCTGCTGCCACCTCGCTGTCTGCCTGTCCCAGTATCAACTTTGCCGTCAACAGATACTCTTGCTGCCTGCTGTTCCAGCGTCAATTTTGCCGTCAGCTGTTTCTGCTGCCGCCCCGCTGTCTGCTGTTCCAACAGTAATCCCGCTGTCAACTGCTCCGCCTGCCACCTCGCTGTCTGCTGTCCCAGTGTCAACTTTGCCGCAACTGATCCTGCTGCCGCCTTGCTGCCTGCTGTTCCATCGTGAACTTTGCCGTCAGCTGTTTCTGCTGCCGCCCCGCTGTCTGCTGTTCCAACAGTAATCCCGCTGTCAACTGCTCCTGCTGCTACCTCGCTGTCTGCTGTCCCAGTGTCAACTTTGCCGCAACTGATCCTGCTGCCGCCTTGCTGCCTGCTGTTCCAGCGTCAACTTTGCCGTCAGCTGTTTCTGCTGCCGCCCCGCTGTCTGCTGTTGCAACAGCAATCCCGCTGTCAACTGCTCCAGCTGCCACCTCGCTGTCTGCTTTCCCAGTGTCAACTTTGCCGTCAACAGATCCTCTTGCTGCATGCTATTCCAGCGTCAACTTTGCTGTCAGCTGTTTCTGCTGCCGCCACGCTGTCTGCTGTTCCAAAAGTAATCCCGCTGTCAACTGTTCCTGCTGCCACCTCGCTGTCTGCTGTCCCAGTGTCAACCTTGCCGTCAAAGATAATCTTTCTGCCTGCTGTTCAAGCGTCAACTTTGCCGTCAGCAGTTTCTGCTGCCGCCCCGCTGTCTGCTGTTCCAACAGTAATCCCGCTGTCAACTGCTCCGGCTGCCACCTCGCTGTCTGCTGTCCCAGTGTCAACTTTGCCGCAACTGATCCTGCTGCCGCCTTGCTGCCTGCTGTTCCATCGTGAACTTTGCCGTCAGCTGTTTCTGCTGCCGCCCCGCAGTCTGCTGTTCCAACAGTAATCCCGCTGTCAACTGCTCCTGCTGCTACCTCGCTGTCTGCTGTCCCAGTGTCAACTTTGCCGCAACTGATCCTGCTGCCGCCTTGCTGCCTGCTGTTCCAGCGTCAACTTTGCCGTCAGCTGTTTCTGCTGCAGCCCCGCTGTCTGCTGTTGCAACAGCAATCCCGCTGTCAACTGCTCCTGCTGCCACCTCGCTGTCTGCTGTCCAAGTGTCAACCTTGCCGTCAACAGATCCTCTTTCTGCCTGCTGTCCAGCGTCAACTTTGCCGTCAGCTGTTTCTGCTGCCGCCCCGCTGTCTGCTGTTCCAAGAGTAATCCCGCTGTCAAATGCTCCGGCTGCCACCTCGCTGTCTGCTGTCCCAGTGTCAACTTTGCCGCAACTGATCCTGCTGCCGCCCCGCTGTCTGCTGTTTCAACAGTAATCCCGCTGTCAACTGCTCCTTCTGCCACCTCGCTGTCTGCTGTCCCAGTGTCAACTTTGCCGTCAACAGATCCTGCTGCCGCCTTGCTGCCTGCTGTTCCAGCGTCAACTTTGCCGTCAGCTGTTTCTGCTGCCGCCCCGCTGTCTGCTGTTCCAACAGTAATCCCGCTGTCAACTGCCCCGGCTGCCACCTCGCTGTCTGCTGTCCCAGTGCCAACTTTGCCGCAACTGATCCTGCTGCCGCCTTGCTGCCTGCTGTTCCAGCGTCAACTTTGCCGTCAGCTGTTTCTGCTGCCGCCCCGCTGTCTGCTGTTGCAACAGCAATCCCGCTGTCAACTGCTCCAGCTGCCACCTCGCTGTCTGCTTTCCCAGTGTCAACTTTGCCGTCAACAGATCCTCTTGCTGCATGCTATTCCAGCGTCAACTTTGCTGTCAGCTGTTTCTGCTGCCGCCACGCTGTCTGCTGTTCCAAAAGTAATCCCGCTGTCAACTGTTCCTGCTGCCACCTCGCTGTCTACTGTCCCAGTGTCAACCTTGCCGTCAAAAGATCCTCTTTCTGCCTGCTGTTCAAGCGTCAACTTTGCCGTCAGCTGTTTCTGCTGCCGCCCCGCTGTCTGCTGTTCCAACAGTAATCCCGCTGTCAACTGCTCCTGCTGCCACCTCGCTGTCTGCTGTCCCAGTGTCAACTTAGCCGTCAACAGATCCTCTTGCTGCATGCTATTCCAGCGTCAACTTTGCCGTCAGCTGTTTCTGCTGCCGCCACGCTGTCTGCTGTTCCAAAAGTAATCCCGCTGTCAACTGTTCCTGCTGCCACCTCGCTGTCTACAGTCCCAGTGTCAACCTTGCCGTCAAAAGATCCTCTTGCTGCCTGCTGTTCAAGCGTCAACTTTGTGTCAGCTGTTTCTGCTGCCGCCCCGCTGTCTGCTGTTCCAACAGTAATCCCGCTGTCAACTGCCGTCAGCTGTTTCTGCTGCCGCCCCGCTGTCTGCTGTTCCAACAGTAATCCCGCTGTCAAGTGCTCCTGCTGCCACCTCGCTGTCTGCTGTCCCAGTGTCAACTTTGCCGTCAACAGATCCTCTTGCTGCCTGCTGTTCCAGCGTCAACTTTGCCGTCAGCTGTTTCTGCTGCCGCCCCGCTGTCTGCTGTTCCAACAGAAATCCCGCCGTCAATTGCTCCTGCTGCCACCTCGCTTTCGGCTGTCCCAGTGTCAACTTTGCCGTCATCTGATCCTGCTGCCGCCTTTTTGCCTGCTGTTCCAGCGTCAACTTTGCCGTCAGCTGTTTCTGCTGCCGCCCCGCTGTCTGCTGTTCCAACAGAAATCCCGCTGTCAACTGCTCCTGCTGCCACCTCGCTGTCTGCTGTCCAAGTGTCAACTTTGCCGTCAACTGATCCTGCTGCCGCCTTTTTGCCTCCTGCTCCAGCGTCAACTTTGCAGTCAGCTGTTTCTGCTGCCGCCCCGCTGTCTGCTGTTCCAACAGAAATCCCGCCGTCAATTGATCCTCCTGCCACCTCGCTGTCTGCTGTCCCTGAGTCAACTTTGCCGCCAACTGATCCTGCTGCCGCCTTGCTGTTCCAGCGCCAACTTTGCCGTCAGCTGTTTCTGCTGCCGCCCCGCTGTCTGCTGTTCCAACAGTAATCCCGCTGTCAACTGCTCCTGCTGCCACCTCGCTGTCTGCCTTCCCAGTATCAACTTTGCCGTCAACAGATACTCTTGCTGTCTGCTGTTCCAGCGTCAACTTTGCCGTCAGCGGTTTCTGCTGCCGTCCCGCTGTATGCTGTTCCAACAGTAATCCCGCTGTCAACTGCTCCTGCTGCCACCTCGCTGTCTGCTGTCCCAGTGTCAACTTTGCCGTCAACTGATCCTGCTGCCGCCTTGCTGCCTGCTGTTCCAGCGTCAATTTTGCCGTCAGCTGTTTCTGCTGCCGCCCCGCTGTCTGCTGTTCCAACAGAAATCCCGCCGTGTATTGCTCCTGCTGCCACCTCGCTTTCGGCTGTCCTAGTGTCAACTTTGCCGTCAACTGATCCTGCTGCCGCCTTGCTGCCTGCTGTTCCAGCGTCAATTTTGCCGTCAGCTGTTTCTGCTGCCGCCCCGCTGTCTGCTGTTCCAACAGTAATCCCGCTGTCAACTGCTCCTGCTGCCACCTCGCTGTCTGCCTTCCCAGTATCAACTTTGCCGTCAACAGATACTCTTGCTGCCTGCTGTTCCAGCGTCAATTTTGCCGTCAGCTGTTTCTGCTGCCGCCCCGCTGTCTGCTGTTCCAACAGTAATCCCGCTGTCAACTGCTCCTGCTGCCACCTCGCTGTCTGCTGTCCCAGTGTCAACTTTGCCGTCAACTGATCCTGCTGCCGCCTTGCTGCCTGCTGTTCCATAGTCAACTTTGCCGTCAGCTGTTTCTGCTGCCGCCCCGCTGTCTGCTGTTCCAACAATAATCCCGCTGTCAACTGCTCCTGCTGCCACCTCGCTGTCTGCTGTCCCAGTGTCAACTTTGCCGCAACTGATCCTGCTGCCGCCTTGCTGCCTGCTGTTCCAGCGTCAACTTTGCCGTCAGCTGTTTCTGCTGCCGCCCCGCTGTCTGCTGTTCCAACAGTAATCCCGCCGTCAACTGCTCCTGCTGCTACCTCGCTGTCTGCTGTCCCAGTGTCAACTTTGCCGTCAACTGATCCTGCTGCCGCCTTGCTGCCTGCTGTTCCAGCGTCAACTTTGCCGTCAGCTGTTTCTGCTGCCGCCCCGCTGTCTGCTGTTCCAACAGTAATCCCGCTGTCAACTGCTCCGGCTGCCACCTCGCTGTCTGCTGTCCCAGTGTCAACTTTGCCGTCAACTGATCCTGCTGCCGCCCCGCTGTCTGCTGTTCCAACAGTAATCCCGCTGTCAACTGCTCCTTCTGCCACCTCGCTGTCTGCTGTCCCAGTGTCAACTTTGCCGTCAACAGATCCTGCTGCCGCCTTGCTGCCTGCTGTTCCAGCGTCAACTTTGCCGTCAGCTGTTTCTGCTGCCGCCCCGCTGTCTGCTGTTCCAACAGTAATCCCGCTGTCAACTGCCCCGGCTGCCACCTCGCTGTCTGCTGTCCCAGTGCCAACTTTGCCGCAACTGATCCTGCTGCCGCCTTGCTGCCTGCTGTTCCAGCGTCAACTTTGCCGTCAGCTGTTTCTGCTGCCGCCCCGCTGTCTGCTGTTGCAACAGCAATCCCGCTGTCAACTGCTCCAGCTGCCACCTCGCTGTCTGCTTTCCCAGTGTCAACTTTGCCGTCAACAGATCCTCTTGCTGCATGCTATTCCAGCGTCAACTTTGCTGTCAGCTGTTTCTGCTGCCGCCACGCTGTCTGCTGTTCCAAAAGTAATCCCGCTGTCAACTGTTCCTGCTGCCACCTCGCTGTCTACTGTCCCAGTGTCAACCTTGCCGTCCAAAGATCCTCTTTCTGCCTGCTGTTCAAGCGTCAACTTTGCCGTCAGCTGTTTCTGCTGCCGCCCCGCTGTCTGCTGTTCCAACAGTAATCCCGCTGTCAACTGCTCCTGCTGCCACTTCGCTGTCTGCTGTCCCACTGTCAACTTTGCCGTCAACAGATCCTCTTGCTGCCTGCTGTTCCAGCGTCAACTTTGCCGTCAACTGTTTCTGCTGCCGCCCCGCTGTCTGCTGTTCCAACAGTAATCCTTCTGTCAACTGCTCCTGCTGCCACCTCGATGTCTGCTGTCCCAGTGTCAACTTTGCCGTCAACAGATCCTGCTGCCGCCCTGCTGCCTGCTGTTCCAGCGTCAACTTTGCAGTCAGCTGTTCCTGCTGCCGTCCCGCTGTCTGCTGTTCCAACAGAAATCCCGCCGCCAACTGCTCCTGCTGCCACCTCGCTGTCTGCTGTCCCTGTGTCAACTTTGCCGTCAACTGATCCTCTTGCTGCCTGCTGTTCCAGCGTCAACTTTGCCGTCAGCTATTTCTGCTGCCGTCCCGCTGTCTGCTGTTCCAACAGTAATCCCGCCGTCTTCTGCTCCTGCTGCCACCTCGCTGTCGGCTGTGCCAGTGTCAACTTTGCCGTCAACTGATCCTGCTGCCGCCTTGCTGCCTGCTGATCTAGCGTCAACTTTGCCGTCAGCTGTCTCTGCTACCGCCCCGCTGTCTGCTGTTCCAACAGTAATCCCGCTGTCAACTGCTCCTGCTGCCACCTCGCTGTCTGCTGTCCCAGTTTCAACTTTGCCATCAACTGATCCTGCTGCCGTCTTGCTGCCTGCTGTTCCAGCGTCAACTTTGCCGTCAGCTGTTTCTGCTGCCGCCCCGCTGTCTGCTGTACCAACAGTAATCCCGCTGTCAACTGCTCCAGCTGCCACCTCGCGGTCTGCTGTCCCAGTGTCAACTTTGCCGTCAACAGATCCTGCTGCCGCCTTGCTGCCTGCTGTTCCAGCGTCAACTTTGCCGTCAGCTGTTTCTGCTGCCGCCCCGCTGTCTGCTGTTGCAACAGCAATCCCGCTGTCAACTGCTCCTGCTGCCACTTCGCTGTCTGCTGTCAAAGTGTCAACCTTGCCGTCAACAGATCCTCTTTCTGCCTGCTGTTCCAGCGTCAACTTTGCCGTCAGCTGTTTCTGCTGCCGCCCCGCTGTCTGCTGTTCCAACAGTAATCCCGCTGTCAACTGCCCCGGCTGCCACCTTGCTGTCTGATGTCCTAGTGTCAACTTTGCCGCAACTGATCCTGCTGCCGCCTTTTTGCCTGCTGTTCCAGCGTCAACTTTGCCGTCAGCTGTTTCTGCTGTCGCCCCGCTGTCTTCTGTTCCAACAGTAATCCCGCTGTCAACTGCTCCTGCTGCCACCTCGCTGTCTGCTGTCCCAGTGTCAACTTTGCCGTCAACAGATCCTGCTGCCGCCTTGCTGCCTGCTGTTCCAGCGTCAACTTTGCCGTCAACTGCTCCTGCTGCCACCTCGCTGTCTGCTGTCCAAGTGTCAACCTTGCCGTCAACAGATCCTCTTTCTGCCTGCTGTCCAGCGTCAACTTTGCCGTCAGCTGTTTCTGCTGCCGCCCCGCTGTCTGCTGTTCCAAGAGTAATCCCGCTGTCAAATGCTCCGGCTGCCACCTCGCTGTCTGCTGTCCCAGTGTCAACTTTGCCGCAACTGATCCTGCTGCCGCCCCGCTGTCTGCTGTTTCAACAGTAATCCCGCTGTCAACTGCTCCTTCTGCCACCTCGCTGTCTGCTGTCCCAGTGTCAACTTTGCCGTCAACAGATCCTGCTGCCGCCTTGCTGCCTGCTGTTCCAGCGTCAACTTTGCCGTCAGCTGTTTCTGCTGCCGCCCCGCTGTCTGCTGTTCCAACAGTAATCCCGCTGTCAACTGCCCCGGCTGCCACCTCGCTGTCTGCTGTCCCAGTGCCAACTTTGCCGCAACTGATCCTGCTGCCGCCTTGCTGCCTGCTGTTCCAGCGTCAACTTTGCCGTCAGCTGTTTCTGCTGCCGCCCCGCTGTCTGCTGTTGCAACAGCAATCCCGCTGTCAACTGCTCCAGCTGCCACCTCGCTGTCTGCTTTCCCAGTGTCAACTTTGCCGTCAACAGATCCTCTTGCTGCATGCTATTCCAGCGTCAACTTTGCTGTCAGCTGTTTCTGCTGCCGCCACGCTGTCTGCTGTTCCAAAAGTAATCCCGCTGTCAACTGTTCCTGCTGCCACCTCGCTGTCTACTGTCCCAGTGTCAACCTTGCCGTCAAAAGATCCTCTTTCTGCCTGCTGTTCAAGCGTCAACTTTGCCGTCAGCTGTTTCTGCTGCCGCCCCGCTGTCTGCTGTTCCAACAGTAATCCCGCTGTCAACTGCTCCTGCTGCCACCTCGCTGTCTGCTGTCCCAGTGTCAACTTTGCCGTCAACAGATCCTCTTGCTGCCTGCTGTTCAGCGTCAACTTTGCCGTCAGCTGTTTCTGCTGCCGCCCGCTGTCTGCTGTTCCAAAAGTAATCCAGCTGTCAACTGCCGTCAGCTGTTTCTGCTGCCGCCCCGCTGTCTGCTGTTCCAACAGTAATCCCGCTGTCAACTGCTCCTGCTGCCACCTCGCTGTCTGCTGTCCCAGTGTCAACTTTGCCGTCAACAGATCCTCTTTGCTGCCTGCTGTTCCAGCGTCAACTTTGCCGTCAGCTGTTTCTGCTGCCGCCCCGCTGTCTGCTGTTCCAACAGAAATCCCGCCGTCAATTGCTCCTGCTGCCACCTCGCTTTCTGCTGTCCCAGTGTCAACTTTGCCGTCAACTGATCCTGCTGCCGCCTTGCTGCCTGCTGTTCCAGCGTCAACTTTGCCGTCAGCTGTTTCTGCTGCCGCCCCGCTGTCTGCTGTTCCAACAGTAATCACGACGTCAACTGCTCCTGCTGCCACCTCGCTGTCTGCTGTCCCAGTGCCAACTTTGCCGTCAACTGATCCTGCTGCCGCCTTGCTGCCTGCTGTTCCAGCGTCAACTTTGCCGTCAGCTGTTTCTGCTGCCGCCCCGCTGTCTGCTGTTCCAACAGTAATCCCGCTGTCAACTGCTCCAGCTGCCACCTCGCTGTCTGCTGTCCCAGTGTCAACTTTGCCGTCAACAGATCCTCTTGCTTCCTGCTATTCCAGCGTCAACTTTGCCGTCAGCTGTTTCTGCTGCCGCCCCGCTGTCTGCTGTTCCAAAAGTAATCTCGCCGTCAACTGCTCCTGCTGCCACCTCGCTGTCTGCTGTCCCAGTGTCAACTTTGCCGTCAACAGATCCTCTTTCTGCCTGCTGTTCAAGCGTCAACTTTGCCGTCAGCTGTTTCTGCTGCCGCCCCGCTGTCTGCTGTTCCAACAGTAATCCCGCTGTCAACTGCTCCTGCTGCCACCTCGCTGTCTGCTGTCCCAGTGTCAACTTTGCCGTCAAAGATCCTCTTGCTGCCTGCTGTTCCAGCGTCAACTTTGTGTCAGCTGTTTCTGCTGCCGCCCCGCTGTCTGCTGTTCCAACAGTAATCCGCTTCAACTGCCGTCAGCTGTTTCTTGCTGTCCGCCGCTGTCTGCTGTTGTTCCAACAGTAATCCCGCTGTCAACTGCTCCTGCTGCCACCTCGCTGTCTGCTGTCCCAGTGTCAACTTTGCCGTCAACAGATCCTCTTGCTGCCTGCTGTTCCAGCGTCAACTTTGCCGTCAGCTGTTTCTGCTGCCGCCCCGCTGTCTGCTGTTCCAACAGTAATCCCGCTGTCAATTGCTCCTGCTGCCACCTCGCTGTCTGCTGTCCCAGTGTCAACTTTGCCGTCATCTGATCCTGCTGCCGCCTTTTTGCCTGCTGTTCCAGCGTCAACTTTGCCGTCAGCTGTTTCTGCTGCCGCCCCGCTGTCTGCTGTTCCAACAGTAATCCCGCTGTCAACTGCTCCTGCTGCCACCTCGCTGTCTGCTGTCCCAGTGTCAACTTTGCCGTCAGCTGTTTCTGCTGCCGCCCCGCTGTCTGCTGTTCCAACAGTAATCCCGCCGTCAACTGATCCTCCTGCCACCTCGCTGTCTGCTGTCCCAGTGTAAACTTTGCCGCCAACTGATCCTGCTGCCGCCTTGCTGTTCAAGCGCCAACTTTGCCGTCAGCTGTTTCTGCTGCCGCCCCGCTGTCTGCTGTTCCAACAGTAATCCCGCTGTCAACTGCTCCTGCTGCCACCTCGCTGTCTGCTTTCCCAGTGTCAACTTTGCCGTCAACAGATCCTCTTGCTGTCTGCTGTTCCAGCGTCAACTTTGCCGTCAGCTGTTTCTGCTGCCGCCCCGCTGTCTGCTGTTCCAACAGTAATCCCGCTGTCAACTGCTCCTGCTGCCACCTCGCTGTCTGCTGTCCCAGTGTCAACTTTGCCGTCAACTGATCCTGCTGCCGCCTTGCTGCCTGCTGTTCCAGCGTCAACTTTGCCGTCAGCTGTTTCTGCTGCCGCCCCGCTGTCTGCTGTTCCAACAGTAATCCCGCTGTCAACTGCTCCTGCTGCCACCTCGCTGTCTGCTGTCCCAGTGTCAACTTTGCCGTCAACTGATCCTGCTGCCGCCTTGCTGCCTGCTGTTCCAGCGTCAATTTTGCCGTCAGCTGTTTCTGCTGCCGCCCCGCTGTCTGCTGTTCCAACAGTAATCCCGCTGTCAACTGCTCCTGCTGCCACCTCGCTGTCTGCTGTCCCAGTGTCAACTTTGCCGTCAACAGATCCTCTTGCTGCCTGCTGTTCCAGCGTCAACTTTGCCGTCAGCTGTTTCTGCTGCCGCCCCGCTGTCTGCTGTTCCAACAGTAATCCCGCTGTCAACTGCTCCGGCTGCCACCTCGCTGTCTGCTGTCCCAGTGTCAACTTTGCCGCAACTGATCCTGCTGCCGCCTTGCTGCCTGCTGTTCCATCGTCAACTTTGCCGTCAGCTGTTTCTGCTGCCGCCCCGCTGTCTGCTGTTCCAACAGTAATCCCGCTGTCAACTGCTCCTGCTGCTACCTCGCTGTCTGCTGTCCCAGTGTCAACTTTGCCGTCAACTGATCCTGCTGCCGCCTTGCTGCCTGCTGTTCCAGCGTCAACTTTGCCGTCAGCTGTTTCTGCTGCCGCCCCGCTGTCTGCTGTTGCAACAGCAATCCCGCTGTCAACTGCTCCTGCTGCCACCTCGCTGTCTGCTGTCCCAGTGCCAACTTTGCCGTCAACTGATCCTGCTGCCGCCTTGCTGCCTGCTGTTCCAGCGTCAACTTTGCCGTCAGCTGTTTCTGCTGCCGCCCCGCTGTCTGCTGTTCCAACAGTAATCCCGCTGTCAACTGCTCCGGCTGCCACCTCGCTGTCTGCTGTCCCAGTGTCAACTTTGCCGCAACTGATCCTGCTGCCGCCCCGCTGTCTGCTGTTTCAACAGTAATCCCGCTGTCAACTGCTCCTTCTGCCACCTCGCTGTCTGCTGTCCCAGTGTCAACTTTGCCGTCAACAGATCCTGCTGCCGCCTTGCTGCCTGCTGTTCCAGCGTCAACTTTGCCGTCAGCTGTTTCTGCTGCCGCCCCGCTGTCTGCTGTTCCAACAGTAATCCCGCTGTCAACTGCTCCTGCTGCCACCTCGCTGTCTGCTGTCCCAGTGCCAACTTTGCCGTCAACTGATCCTGCTGCCGCCTTGCTGCCTGCTGTTCCAGCGTCAACTTTGCCGTCAGCTGTTTCTGCTGCCGCCCCGCTGTCTGCTGTTGCAACAGCAATCCCGCTGTCAACTGCTCCAGCTGCCACCTCGCTGTCTGCTTTCCCAGTGTCAACTTTGCCGTCAACAGATCCTCTTGCTGCATGCTATTCCAGCGTCAACTTTGCTGTCAGCTGTTTCTGCTGCCGCCACGCTGTCTGCTGTTCCAAAAGTAATCCCGCTGTCAACTGTTCCTGCTGCCACCTCGCTGTCTACTGTCCCAGTGTCAACCTTGCCGTCAAAAGATCCTCTTTCTGCCTGCTGTTCAAGCGTCAACTTTGCCGTCAGCTGTTTCTGCTGCCGCCCCGCTGTCTGCTGTTCCAACAGTAATCCCGCTGTCAACTGCTCCTGCTGCCACTTCGCTGTCTGCTGTCCCACTGTCAACTTTGCCGTCAACAGATCCTCTTGCTGCCTGCTGTTCCAGCGTCAACTTTGCCGTCAACTGTTTCTGCTGCCGCCCCGCTGTCTGCTGTTCCAACAGTAATCCTTCTGTCAACTGCTCCTGCTGCCACCTCGATGTCTGCTGTCCCAGTGTCAACTTTGCCGTCAACAGATCCTGCTGCCGCTTTGCTGCCTGCTGTTCCAGCGTCAACTTTGCCGTCAGCTGTTTCTGCTGCCGCCCCGCTGTCTGCTGTTCCAACAGTAATCCCGCTGTCAACTGCTCCTGCTGCCACCTCGCTGTCTGCTGTCCCAGTGTCAACTTTGCCGTCATCTGATCCTGCTGCCGCCTTTTTGCCTGCTGTTCCAGCGTCAACTTTGCCGTCAGCTGTTTCTGCTGCCGCCCCACTGTCTGCTGTTCCAACAGTAATCCCGCTGTCAACTGCTCCTGCTGCCACCTCGCTGTCTGCTGTCCCAGTGTCAACTTTGCCGTCATCTGATCCTGCAGCCGCCTTTTTGCCTGCTGTTCCAGCGTCAACTTTGCCGTCAGCTGTTTCTGCTGCCGCCCCGCTGTCTGTTGTTCCAACGGTAATCCTTCTGTCAACTGCTCCTGCTGCCACCTCGATGTCTGCTGTCCCAGTGTCAACTTTGCCGTCAACTGATCCTGCTGCCGCCTTTTTGCCTCCTGTTCCAGCGTCAACTTTGCAGTCAGCTGTTTCTGCTGCCGCCCCGCTGTCTGCTGTTCCAACAGAAATCCCGCCGTCAATTGCTCCTCCTGCCACCTCGCTGTCTGCTGTCCCTGAGTCAACTTTGCCGTCAACTGATCCTGCTGCCGCCTTGCTGTCTGCTGTTCCAGCGTCAACTTTGCCGTCAGCTGTTTCTGCTGCCGCCCCGCTGTCTGCTGTTCCAACAGTAATCCCGCTGTCAACTGCTCCTGCTGCCACCTCGCTGTCTGCCTTCCCAGTATCAACTTTGCCGTCAACAGATACTCTTGCTGTCTGCTGTTCCAGCGTCAACTTTGCCGTCAGCTGTTTCTGCTGCCGCCCCGCTGTCTGCTGTTCCAACAGTAATCCCGCTGTCAACTGCTCCTGCTGCCACCTCGCTGTCTGCTGTCCCAGTGTCAACTTTGCCGTCATCTGATCCTGCTGCCGCCTTTTTGCCTGCTGTTCCAGCGTCAACTTTGCCGTCAGCTGTTTCTGCTGCCGCCCCGCTGTCTGTTGTTCCAACAGTAATCCTTCTGTCAACTGCTCCTGCTGCCACCTCGATGTCTGCTGTCCCAGTGTCAACTTTGCCGTCAACTGATCCAGCTGCCGCCTTTTTGCCTCCTGTTCCAGCGTCAACTTTGCAGTCAGCTGTTTCTGCTGCCGCCCCGCTGTCTGCTGTTCCAACAGAAATCCCGCCGTCAATTGCTCCTCCTGCCACCTCGCTGTCTGCTGTCCCTGAGTCAACTTTGCCGTCAACTGATCCTGCTGCCGCCTTGCTGTCTGCTCTTCCAGCGCCAACTTTGCCGTCAGCTGTTTCTGCTGCCGCCCCGCTGTCTGCTGTTCCAACAGTAATCCCGCTGTCAACTGCTCCTGCTGCCACCTCGCTGTCTGCCTTCCCAGTATCAACTTTGCCGTCAACAGATACTCTTGCTGTCTGCTGTTCCAGCGTCAACTTTGCCGTCAGCGGTTTCTGCTGCCGTCCCGCTGTATGCTGTTCCAACAGTAATCCCGCTGTCAACTGCTCCTGCTGCCACCTCGCTGTCTGCTGTCCCAGTGTCAACTTTGCCGTCAACTGATCCTGCTGCCGCCTTGCTGCCTGCTTTTCCAGCGTCAACTTTGCCGTCAGCTGTTTCTGCTGCCGCCCCGCTGTCTGCTGTTCCAACAGAAATCCCGCCGTCTATTGCTCCTGCTGCCACCTTGCTTTCGGCTGTCCCAGTGTCAACTTTGCCGTCAACTGATCCTGCTGCCGCCTTGCTGCCTGCTGTTCCAGCGTCAATTTTGCCGTCAGCTGTTTCTGCTGCCGCCCCGCTGTCTGCTGTTCCAACAGTAATCCCGCTGTCAACTGCTCCTGCTGCTACCTCGCTGTCTGCTGTCCCAGTGTCATTTTTGCCGTCAACAGATACTCTTGATGCCTGCTGTTCCAGCGTCAACTTTGCCGTCAGCTGTTTCTGCTGCCGCCCCGCAGTCTGCTGTTCCAACAGTAATCCCGCTGTCAACTGCTCCTGCTGCCACCTCGCTGTCTGCTGTCCCAGTGTCAACCTTGCCGTCAAAAGATAATCTTTCTGCCTGCTGTTCCAGCGTCAACTTTGCCGTCAGCAGTTTCTGGTGCCGCCCCGCTGTCTGCTGTTCCAACAGTAATCCCGCTGTCAACTGCTCCGGCTGCCACCTCGCTGTCTGCTGTCCCAGTGTCAACTTTGCCGCAACTGATCCTGCTGCCGCCTTGCTGCCTGCTGTTCCATCGTAAACTTTGCCGTCAGCTGTTTCTGCTGCCGCCCCGCTGTCTGCTGTTCCAACAGTAATCCCGCTGTCAACTGCTCCTGCTGCTACCTCGCTGTCTGCTGTCCCAGTGTCAACTTTGCCGCAACTGATCCTGCTGCCGCCTTGCTGCCTGCTGTTCCAGCGTCAACTTTGCCGTCAGCTGTTTCTGCTGCCGCCCCGCTGTCTGCTGTTGCAACAGCAATCCCGCTGTCAACTGCTCCTGCTGCCACCTCGCTGTCTGCTGTCCAAGTGTCAACCTTGCCGTCAACAGATCCTCTTTCTGCCTGCTGTCCAGCGTCAACTTTGCCGTCAGCTGTTTCTGCTGCCGCCCCGCTGTCTGCTGTTCCAAGAGTAGTCCCGCTGTCAAATGCTCCGGCTGCCACCTCGCTGTCTGCTGTCCCAGTGTCAACTTTGCCGCAACTGATCCTGCTGCAGCCCCGCTGTCTGCTGTTTCAACAGTAATCCCGCTGTCAACTGCTCCTTCTGCCACCTCGCTGTCTGCTGTCCCAGTGTCAACTTTGCCGTCAACAGATCCTGCTGCCGCCTTGCTGCCTGCTGTTCCAGCGTCAACTTTGCAGTCAGCTGTTTCTGCTGCCGCCCCGCTGTCTGCTGTTCCAACAGTAATCCCGCTGTCAACTGCTCCGGCTGCCACCTCGCTGTCTGCTGTCCCAGTGCCAACTTTGCCGCAACTGATCCTGCTGCCGCCTTGCTGCCTGCTGTTCCAGCGTCAACTTTGCCGTCAGCGGTTTCTGCTGCCGCCCAGCTGTCTGCTGTTGCAACTGCAATCCCGCTGTCAACTGCTCCAGCTGCCACCTCGCTGTCTGCTTTCCCAGTGTCAACTTTGCCGTCAACAGATCCTCTTGCTGCATGCTATTCCAGCGTCAACTTTGCTGTCTGCTGTTTCTGCTGCCGCCACGCTGTCTGCTGTTCCAAAAGTAATCCCGCTGTCAACTGTTCCTGCTGCCACCTCGCTGTCTACTGTCCCAGTGTCAACCTTGCCGTCAAAAGATCCTCTTTCTGCCTGCTGTTCAAGCGTCAACTTTGCCGTCAGCTGTTTCTGCTGCCGCCCCGCTGTCTGCTGTTCCAACAGTAATCCCGCTGTCAACTGCTCCTGCTGCCACCTCGCTGTCTACAGTCCCAGTGTCAACCTTGCCGTCAAAAGATCCTCTTGCTGCCTGCTGTTCAAGCGTCAACTTTGTGTCAGCTGTTTCTGCTGCCGCCCTGCTGTGTGCTGTTCCAACAGTAATCCCGCTGTCAACTGCCGTCAGCTGTTTCTGCTGCCGCCCCGCTGTCTGCTGTTCCAACAGTAATCCCGCTGTCAAGTGCTCCTGCTGCCACCTCGCTGTCTGCTGTCCCAGTGTCAACTTTGCCGTCATCTGATCCTGCTGCCGCCTTGCTGCCTGCTGTTCCAGCGTCAACTTTGCCGTCAGCTGTTTCTGCTGCCGCCCCGCTGTCTGCTGTTCCAACAGTAATCCCGCTGTCAACTGCCGTCAGCTGTTTCTGCTGCCGCCCCGCTGTCTGCTGTTCCAACAGTAATCCCGCTGTCAAGTGCTCCTGCTGCCACCTCGCTGTCTGCTGTCCCAGTGTCAACTTTGCCGTCAACAGATCCTCTTGCTGCCTGCTGTTCCAGCGTCAACTTTGCCGTCAGCTGTTTCTGCTGCCGCCCCGCTGTCTGCTGTTCCAACAGAAATCCCGCCGTCAATTGCTCCTGCTGCCACCTCGCTTTCTGCTGTCCCAGTGTCAACTTTGCCGCAACTGATCCTGCTGCCGCCTTGCTGCCTGCTGTTCCAGCGTCAACTTTGCCGTCAGCTGTTTCTGCTGCCGCCCCGCTGTCTGCTGTTCCAACAGTAATCCCGCTGTCAACTGCTCCTGCTGCCACCTCGATGTCTGCTGTCCCAGTGTCAACTTTGCCGTCAACTGATCCTGCTGCCGCCTTTTTGCCTCCTGTTCCAGCGTCAACTTTGCAGTCAGCTGTTTCTGCTGCCGCCCCGCTGTCTGCTGTTCCAACAGAAATCCCGCCGTCAATTGCTCCTGCTGCCACCTCGCTGTCGGCTGTCCCAGTGTCAACTTTGCCGTCATCTGATCCTGCTGCCGCCTTGCTGCCTGCTGTATCAGCGTCAACTTTGCCGTCAGCTTTTTCTGCTGCCGCCCCGCTGTCTGCTGTTCCAACAGTAATCCCGATGACAACTGCTCCTGCTGCCACCTCGCTGTCTGCTCTCCCAGTTTCAACTTTGCCGTCAACAAATCCTGCTGCCGCCTTGCTGCCTGCTGTTCCAGCGTCAACTTTGCCGTCAGCTGTTTCTGCTGCCGCCCCGCTGTCTGCTGTTCCAACAGTAATCCCGCTGTCATCTGCTCCTGCTGCCACCTCGCTGTCTGCTGTCCCAGTGTCAACTTTGCCGTCATCTGATCCTGCTGCCGCCTTTTTGCCTGCTGTTCCAGCGTCAGCTTTGCCGTCAGCTGTTTCTGCTGCCGTCCCGCTGTCTGCTGTTCCAACAGTAATCCCGCTGTCAACTGCTCCTGCTGCCACCTCGCTGTCTGCTGTCCCAGTGTCAACTTTGCCGTCATCTGATCCTGCTGCCGCCTTTTTGCCTGCTGTTCCAGCGTCAACTTTGCCGTCAGCTGTTTCTGCTGCCGCCCCGCTGTCTGCTGTTCCAACAGTAATCCCGCTGTCAACTGCTCCTGCTGCCACCTCGCTGTCTTCTGTCCCAGTGTCAACTTTGCCGTCAACAGATCCTGCTGCCGCCTTGCTGCCTGCTGTTCCAGCGTCAACTTTGCCGTCAGCTGTTTCTGCTGCCGCCCCGCTGTCTGCTGTTCCAACAGTAATCCTTCTGTCAACTGCTCCTGCTGCCACCTCGCTGTCTGCTGTCCCAGTGTCAACTTTGCCGTCAACTGATCCTGCTGCCGCCTTGCTGCCTGCTGTTCCAGCGTCAACTTTGCAGTCAGCCGTTCCTGCTGCCGCCCCGCTGTCTGCTGTTCCAAAGTAATCCCGCTGTCATCTGCTCCTCCTGCCACCTCGCTGTCTGCTGTCCCTGAGTCAACGTTGCCGTCAACTGATCCTGCTGCCGCCTTGCTGTCTGCTGTTCCAGCGCCAACTTTGCCGTCAGCTGTTTCTGCTGCCGCCCCGCTGTCTGCTGTTCCAACAGTAATCCCGCTGTCAACTGCTCCTGCTGCCACCTCGCTGTCTGCCTTCCCAGTATCAACTTTGCCGTCAACAGATACTCTTGCTGTCTGCTGTTCCAGCGTCAATTTTGCCGTCAGCTGTTTCTGCTGCCGCCCCGCTGTCTGCTGTTCCAACAGTAATCCCGCTGTCATCTGCTCCTCCTGCCACCTCGCTGTCTGCTGTCCCAGTGTCAACTTTGCCGCAACTGATCCTGCTGCCGCCTTGCTGCCTGCTGTTCCAGCGTCAACTTTGCCGTCAGCTGTTTCTGCTGCCGCCCCGCGGTCTGCTGTTGCAACAGCAATCCCGCTGTCAACTGCTCCTGCTGCCACCTCGCTGTCTGCTGTCCCAGTGTCATTTTTGCCGTCCACAGATACTCTTGATGCCTGCTGTTCCAGCGTCAACTTTGCAGTCAGCTGTTTCTGCTGCCGCCCCGCAGTCTGCTGTTCCAACAGTAATCCCGCTGTCAACTGCTCCTGCTGCCACCTCGCTGTCTGCTGTCCCAGTGTCAACCTTGCCGTCAAAAGATAATCTTTCTGCCTGCTGTTCAAGCGTCAACTTTGCCGTCAGCAGTTTCTGCTGCCGCCCCGCTGTCTGCTGTTCCAACAGAAATCCCGCTGTCAACTGCTCCGGCTGCCACCTCGCTGTCTGCTGTCCCAGTGTCAACTTTGCCGCAACTGATCCTGCTGCCGCCTTGCTGCCTACTGTTCCATCGTCAACTTTGCCGTCAGCTGTTTCTGCTGCCGCCCCGCTGTCTGCTGTTCCAACAGTAATCCCGCTGTCAACTGCTCCTGCTGCCACCTCGCTGTCTGCTGTCCCAGTGTCAACTTTGCCGTCAACTGATCCTGCTGCCGCCTTGCTGCCTGCTGTTCCAGCGTCAACTTTGCCGTCAGCTGTTTCTGCTGCCGCCCCGCTGTCTGCTGTTGCAACAGCAATCCCGCTGTCAACTGCTCCTGCTGCCACCTCGCTGTCTGCTGTCCAAGTGTCAACCTTGCCGTCAACAGATCCTCTTTCTGCCTGCTGTTCCAGCGTCAACTTTGCCGTCAGCTGTTTCTGCTGCCGCCCCGCTGTCTGCTGTTCCAACAGTAATCCCGCTGTCAACTGCTCCGGCTGCCACCTCGCTGTCTGCTGTCCCAGTGTCAACTTTGCCGCAACTGATCCTGCTGCCGCCCCGCCCGCTGTCTGCTGTTTCAACAGTAATCCCGCTGTCAACTGCTCCTGCTGCCACCTCGCTGTCTGCTGTCCCAGTGTCAACTTTGCCGTCAACAGATCCTGCTGCCGCCTTGCTGCCTGCTGTTCCAGCGTCAACTTTGCCGTCAGCTGTTTCTGCTGCCGCCCCGCTGTCTGCTGTTCCAACAGTAATCCCGCTGTCAACTGCCCCTGCTGCCACCTCGCTGTGTGCTGTCACAGTGTCAACTTTGCCGCCTTGCTGCCTGCTGTTCCAGCGTCAACTTTGCCGTCAGCTGTTTCTGCTGCCACCTCGCTGTCTGCTGTTCCAACAGTAATCCCGCTGTCAACTGCTCCTGCTGCCACCTCGCTGTCTGCTGTCCCAGTGTCAACTTTGCCGTCAACAGATCCTCTTGCTGCATGCTATTCCAGCGTCAACTTTGCCGTGAGCTGTTTCTGCTGCCGCCACGCTGTCTGCTGTTCCAAAAGTAATCCCGCTGTCAACTGTTCCTGCTGCCACCTCGCTGTCTACAGTCCCAGTGTCAACCTTGCCGTCAAAAGATCCTCTTGCTGCCTGCTCTTCAAGCGTCAACTTTGTGTCAGCTGTTTCTGCTGCCGCCCCGCTGTCTGCTGTTCCAACAGTAATCCCGCTGTCAACTGCCGTCAGCTGTTTCTGCTGCCGCCCCGCTGTCTGCTGTTCCAACAGTAATCCCGCTGTCAAGTGCTCCTGCTGCCACCTCGCTGTCTGCTGTCCCAGTGTCAACTTTGCCGTCAACAGATCCTCTTGCTGCCTGCTGTTCCAGCGTCAACTTTGCCGTCAGCTGTTGCTGCTGCCGCCCCGCTGTCTGCTGTTCCAACAGTAATCCTTCTGTCAACTGCTCCTGCTGCCACCTCGCTGTCTGCTGTCCCAGTTTCAACTTTGCCGTCAACTGATCCTGCTGCCGCCTTGCTGCCTGCTGTTCCAGCGTCAACTTTGCAGTCAGCTGTTTCTGCTGCCGCCCCGCTGTCTGCTGTTCCAACAGTAATCCCGCTGTCAACTGCTCCTGCTGCCACCTCGCTGTCTGCTGTCCCAGTGTCAACTTTGCCGTCAACAGATCCTGCTGCCGCCTTGCTGCCTGCTGTTCCAGCGTCAACTTTGCCGTCAGCTGTTTGTGCTGCCGCCCCGCTGTCTGCTGTTCCAACAGTAATCCTTCTGTCAACTGCTCCTGCTGCCACCTCGCTGTCTGCTGTCCCAGTGACAATTTTGCCGTCAACTGATCCTGCTGCCGCCTTGCTGCCTGCTGTTCCAGCGTCAACTTTGCAGTCAGCCGTTCCTGCTGCCGCCCCGCTGTCTGCTGTTCCAAAAGTAATCCCGCTGTCATCTGCTCCTCCTGCCACCTCGCTGTCTGCTGTCCCTGAGTCAACTTTGCCGTCAACTGATCCTGCTGCCGCCTTGCTGTCTGCTGTTCCAGCGCCAACTTTGCCGTCAGCTGTTTCTGCTGCCGCCCCGCTGTCTGCTGTTCCAACAGTAATCCCGCTGTCAACTGCTCCTGCTGCCACCTCGCTGTCTGCCTTCCCAGTATCAACTTTGCCGTCAACAGATACTCTTGCTGTCTGCTGTTCCAGCGTCAACTTTGCCGTCAGCGGTTTCTGCTGCCGTCCCGCTGTCTGCTGTTCCAACAGTAATCCCGCTGTCAACTGCTCCTGCTGCCACCTCGCTGTCTGCTGTCCCAGTGTCAACTTTGCCGACATCTGATCCTGCTGCCGCCTTTTTGCCTGCTGTTCCAGCGTCAACTTTGCCGTCAGCTGTTTCTGCTGCCGCCCCGCTGTCTGCTGTTCCAACAGTAATCCCGCTGTCAACTGCTCCTGCTGCCACCTCGCTGTCTGCTGTCCCAGTGTCAACTTTGCCGACATCTGATCCTGCTACCGCCTTTTTGCCTGCTGTTCCAGCGTCAACTTTGCCGTCAGCTGTTTCTGCTGCCGCCCCGCTGTCTGCTGTTCCAACAGTAATCCCGCTGTCAACTGCTCCTGCTGCCACCTCGCTGTCTGCTGTCCCAGTGTCAACTTTGCCGTCAACTGATCCTGCTGCCGCCTTGCTGCCTGCTTTTCCAGCGTCAACTTTGCCGTCAGCTGTTTCTGCTTCCGCCCCGCTGTCTGCTGTTCCAACAGAAATCCCGCCGTCTATTGCTCCTGCTGCCACCTCGCTTTCGGCTGTCCCAGTGTCAACTTTGCCGTCAACTGATCCTGCTGCCGCCTTGCTGCCTGCTGTTCCAGCGTCAATTTTGCCGTCAGCTGTTTCTGCTGCCGCCCCGCTGTCTGCTGTTCCAACAGTAATCCCGCTGTCAACTGCTCCTGCTGCCACCTCGCTGTCTGCTGTCCCAGTGTCATTTTTGCCGTCAACAGATACTCTTGATGCCTGCTGTTCCAGCGTCAACTTTCCAGTCAGCTGTTTCTGCTGCCGCCCCGCAGTCTGCTGTTCCAACAGTAATCCCGCTGTCAACTGCTCCTGCTGCCACCTCGCTGTCTGCTGTCCCAGTGTCAACCTTGCCGTCAAAGATAATCTTTCTGCCTGCTGTTCAAGCGTCAACTTTGCCGTCAGCAGTTTCTGCTGCCGCCCCGCTGTCTGCTGTTCCAACAGTAATCCCGCTGTCAACTGCTCCGGCTGCCACCTCGCTGTCTGCTGTCCCAGTGTCAACTTTGCCGCAACTGATCCTGCTGCCGCCTTGCTGCCTGCTGTTCCATCGTCAACTTTGCCGTCATCTGTTTCTGCTGCCGCCCCGCTGTCTGCTGTTCCAACAGTAATCCCGCTGTCAACTGCTCCTGCTGCTACCTCGCTGTCTGCTGTCCCAGTGTCAACTTTGCCGCAACTGATCCTGCTGCCGCCTTGCTGCCTGCTGTTCCAGCGTCAACTTTGCCGTCAGCTGTTTCTGCTGCCGCCCCGCTGTCTGCTGTTCCAACAGTAATCCCGCTGTCAACTGCTCCTCCTGCCACCTCGCTGTCTGCTGTCCCTGTGTCAACTTTGCCGTCAACTGATCCTGCTGCCGCCTTGCTGTCTGCTGTTCCAGCGCCAACTTTGCCGTCAGCTGTTTCTGCTGCCGCCCCGCTGTCTGCTGTTCCAACAGTAATCCCGCTGTCAACTGCTCCTGCTGCCACCTCGCTGTCTGCCTTCCCAGTATCAACTTTGCCGTCAACAGATACTCTTGCTGTCTGCTGTTCCAGCGTCAACTTTGCCGTCACCGGGTTTCTGCTGCCGTCCCGCTGTCTGCTGTTCCAACAGTAATCCCGCTGTCAACTGCTCCTGCTGCCACCTCGCTGTCTGCTGTCCCAGTGTCAACTTTGCCGACAACTGATCCTGCTACCGCCTTTTGCCTGCTGTTCCAGCGTCAACTTTGCCGTCAGCTGTTTCTGCTGCCGCCCCGCTGTCTGCTGTTCCAACAGTAATCCCGCTGTCAACTGCTCCTGCTGCCACCTCGCTGTCTGCTGTCCCAGTGTCAACTTTGCCGACATCTGATCCTGCTACCGCCTTTTTGCCTGCTGTTCCAGCGTCAACTTTGCCGTCAGCTGTTTCTGCTGCCGCCCCGCTGTCTGCTGTTCCAACAGTAATCCCGCTGTCAACTGCTCCTGCTGCCACCTCGCTGTCTGCTGTCCCAGTGTCAACTTTGCCGTCAACTGATCCTGCTGCCGCCTTGCTGCCTGCTTTTCCAGCGTCAACTTTGCCGTCAGCTGTTTCTGCTTCCGCCCCGCTGTCTGCTGTTCCAACAGAAATCCCGCCGTCTATTGCTCCTGCTGCCACCTCGCTTTCGGCTGTCCCAGTGTCAACTTTGCCGTCAACTGATCCTGCTGCCGCCTTGCTGCCTGCTGTTCCAGCGTCAATTTTGCCGTCAGCTGTTTCTGCTGCCGCCCCGCTGTCTGCTGTTCCAACAGTAATCCCGCTGTCAACTGCTCCTGCTGCCACCTCGCTGTCTGCTGTCCCAGTGTCATTTTTGCCGGCAACAGATACTCTTGATGCCTGCTGTTCCAGCGTCAACTTTGCAGTCAGCTGTTTCTGCTGCCGCCCCCGCAGTCTGCTGTTCCAACAGTAATCCCGCTGTCAACTGCTCCTGCTGCCACCTCGCTGTCTGCTGTCCCAGTGTCAACTTTGCCGTCAACTGATCCTGCTGCCGCCTTGCTGCCTGCTTTTCCAGCGTTAACTTTGCCGTCAGCTGTTTCTGCTTCCGCCCCGCTGTCTGCTGTTCCAACAGAAATCCCGCCGTCTATTGCTCCTGCTGCCACCTCGCTTTCGGCTGTCCCAGTGTCAACTTTGCCGTCAACTGATCCTGCTGCCGCCTTGCTGCCTGCTTTTCCAGCGTCAACTTTGCCGTCAGCAGTTTCTGCTGCCGCCCCGCTGTCTGCTGTTCCAACAGTAATCCCGCTGTCAACTGCTCCGGCTGCCACCTCGCTGTCTGCTGTCCCAGTGTCAACTTTGCCGCAACTGATCCTGCTGCCGCCTTGCTGCCTGCTGTTCCATCGTCAACTTTGCCGTCATCTGTTTCTGCTGCCGCCCCGCTGTCTGCTGTTCCAACAGTAATCCCGCTGTCAACTGCTCCTGCTGCTACCTCGCTGTCTGCTGTCCCAGTGTCAACTTTGCCGCAACTGATCCTGCTGCCGCCTTGCTGCCTGCTGTTCCAGCGTCAACTTTGCCGTCAGCTGTTTCTGCTGCCGCCCCGCTGTCTGCTGTTGCAACAGCAATCCCGCTGTCAACTGCTCCTGCTGCCACCTCGCTGTCTGCTGTCCAAGTGTCAACCTTGCCGTCAACAGATCCTCTTTCTGCCTGCTGTCCAGCGTCAACTTTGCCGTCAGCTGTTTCTGCTGCCGCCCCGCTGTCTGCTGTTCCAAGAGTAATCCCGCTGTCAACTGCTCCGGCTGCCACCTCGCTGTCTGCTGCCCCAGTGTCAACTTTGCCGCAACTGATCCTGCTGCCGCCCCGCTGTCTGCTGTTTCAACAGTAATCCCGCTGTCAACTGCTCCTTCTGCCACCTCGCTGTCTGCTGTCCCAGTGTCAACTTTGCCGTCAACAGATCCTGCTGCCGCCTTGCTGCCTGCTGTTCCAGCGTCAACTTTGCCGTCAGCTGTTTCTGCTGCCGCCCCGCTGTCTGCTGTTCCAACAGTAATCCCGCTGTCAACTGCTCCTGCTGCCACCTCGCTGTCTGCTGTCCCAGTGTCAACTTAGCCGTCAACAGATCCTCTTGCTGCCTGCTGTTCCAGCGTCAACTTTGCCGTCAGCTGTTTCTGCTGCCGCCACGCTGTCTGCTGTTCCAAAAGTAATCCCGCTGTCAACTGTTCCTGCTGCCACCTCGCTGTCTACAGTCCCAGTGTCAACCTAGCCGTCTAAAGATCCTCTTGCTGCCTGCTCTTTAAGCGTCAACTTTGTGTCAGCTGTTTCTGCTGCCGCCCCGCTGTCTGCTGTTCCAACAGTAATCCCGCTGTCAACTGCCGTCAGCTGTTTCTGCTGCCGCCCCGCTGTCTGCTGTTCCAACAGTAATCCCGCTGTCAAGTGCTCCTGCTGCAACCTCGCTGTCTGCTGTCCCAGTGTCAACTTTGCCGTCAACAGATCCTGCTGCCGCCTTGCTGCCTGCTGTTCCAGCGTCAACTTTGCCGTCAGCTGTTGCTGCTGCCGCCCCGCTGTCTGCTGTTCCAACAGTAATCCTTCTGTCAACTGCTCCTGCTGCCACCTCGCTGTCTGCTGTCCCAGTTTCAACTTTGCCGTCTACAGATCCTGCTGCCGCCTTGCTGCCTGCTGTTCCAGCGTCAACTTTGCCGTCAGCTGTTTCTGCTGCCGCCCCGCTGTCTGCTGTTCCAACAGTAATCCCGCTGTCAACTGCCGTCAGCTGTTTCTGCTGCCGCCCCGCTGTCTGCTGTTCCAACAGTAATCCCGCTGTCAAGTGCTCCTGCTGCCACCTCGCTGTCGGCTGTCCCAGTGTCAACTTTGCCGTCAACAGATCCTCTTGCTGCCTGCTGTTCCAGCGTCAACTTTGCCGTCAGCTGTTGCTGCTGCCGCCCCGCTGTCTGCTGTTCCAACAGTAATCCCGCTGTCAACTGCTCCTGCTGCCACCTCGCTGTCTGCTGTCCCAGTGTCAACTTTGCCGTCATCTGATCCTGCTGCCGCCTTGCTGCCTGCTGTTCCAACAGTAATCCCGCTGTCAACTGCTCCTGCTGCCACCTCGCTGTCTGCTGTCCCAGTGTCAACTTTGCCGTCAACAGATCCTCTTGCTGCCTGCTGTTCCAGCGTCAACTTTGCCGTCAGCTGTTTCTGCTGCCGCCCCACTGTATGCTGTTCCAACAGTAATCCCGCTGTCAACTGTTCCTGCTGCCACCTCGCTGTCTACTGTCCCAGTGTCAACTTTGCCGTCAAAAGATCCTCTTTCTGCCTGCTGTTCAAGCGTCAACTTTGTCGTCAGCTGTTTCTGCTGCCGCCCCGCTGTCTGCTGTTCCAACAGTAATCCCGCTGTCAACTGCTCCTGCTGCCACCTCGCTGTCTGCTGTCCCAGTGTCAACTTTGCCGCAACTGATCCTGCTGCCGCCTTGCTGCCTGCTGTTCCATCGTCAACTTTGCCGTCAGCTGTTTCTGCTGCCGCCCCGCTGTCTGCTGTTCCAACAGTAATCCCGCTGTCAACTGCTACTGCTGCCACCTCGCTGTCTGCTGTCCCAGTGTCAACTTTGCCGTCAACAGATCCAGCTGCCGCCTTGCTGCCTGCTGTTCCATCGTCAACTTTGCCGTCAGCTGTTTCTGCTGCCGCCCCGCTGTCTGCTGTTCCAACAGTAATCCCGCTGTCAACTGCTCCTGATGCTACCTCGCTGTCTGCTGTCCCAGTGTCAACTTTGCCGTCAACTGATCCTCTTGCTGCCTGCTGTTCCAGCGTCAACTTTGCCGTCAGCTGTTTCTGCTGCCGCCCCGCTGTCTGCTGTTCCAACGGTATTCCCGCTAACAACTGCTCCTGCTGCCACCTCGCTGTCTGCTGTCCCAGTGTCATCTTTGCCGTCAACAGATCCTGCTGCCGCCTTGCTGCTTGCTGTTCCAGCGTCAACTTTGCCGTCAGCTGTTTCTGCTGCCGCCCCGCTGTCTGCTGTTCCAACAGTAATCCCGCTGTCAAGTGCTCCTGCTGCCACCTCGCTGTCTGCTGTCCCAGTGTCAACTTTGCCGTCAACAGATCCTCTTGCTGCTTGCTGTTCCAGCGTCAACTTTGCCGTCAGCTGTTTCTGCTGCCGCCCCGCTGTCTGCTGTTCCAACAGAAATCCCGCCGTCAATTGCTCCTGCTGCCACCTCGCTTTCTGCTTTCCCAGTGTCAACTTTGCCGTCATCTGATCCTGCTGCCGCCTTGCTGCCTGCTGTTCCAGCGTCAACTTTGCCGTCAGCTGTTTCTGCTGCCGCCCCGCTGTCTGCTGTTCCAACAGTAATCCCGCTGTCAACTGCTCCTGCTGCCACCTCGATGTCTGCTGTCCCAGTGTCAACTTTGCCGTCAACTGATACTGCTGCCGCCTTTTTGCCTCCTGTTCCAGCGTCAACTTTGCAGTCAGCTGTTTCTGCTGCCGCCCCGCTGTCTGCTGTTCCAACAGAAATCTCGCCGTCAATTGCTCCTGCTGCCACCTCGCTGTCGGCTGTCCCAGTGTCAACTTTGCCGTCATCTGATCCTGCTGCCGCCTTGCTGCCTGCTGTATCAGCGTCAACTTTGCCGTCAGCTGTTTCTGCTGCCGCCCCGCTGTCTGCTGTTCCAACAGTAATCCCGATGACAACTGCTCCTGCTGCCACCTCGCTGTCTGCTGTCCCAGTTTCAACTTTGCCGTCAACAAATCCTGCTGCCGCCTTGCTGCCTGATGTTCCAGCGTCAACTTTGCCGTCAGCTGTTTCTGCTGCCGCCCCGCTGTCTGCTGTTCCAACAGTAATCCCGCTGTCAACTGCTCCTGCTGCCACCTCGCTGTCTGCTTTCCCAGTGTCAACTTTGCCGACATCTGATCCTGCTACCGCCTTTTTGCCTGCTGTTCCAGCGTCAACTTTGCCGTCAGCTGTTTCTGCTGCCGCCCCGCTGTCTGCTGTTCCAACAGTAATCCCGCTGTCAACTGCTCCTGCTGCCACCTCGGTGTCTGCTGTCCCAGTGTCAACTTTGCCGTCATCTGATCCTGCTGCCGCCTTTTTGCCTGCTGTTCCAGCGTCAACTTTGCCGTCAGCTGTTTCTGCTGCCGCCCCGCTGTCTGCTGTTCCAACAGTAATCCCGCTGTCAACTGCTCCTGCTGCCACCTCGCTGTCTGCTGTCCCAGTGTCAACTTTGCCGTCAACAGATCCACTTGCTGCCTGCTGTTCCAGCGTCAACTTTGCCGTCAGCTGTTTCTGCTGCCGCCCCGCTGTCTGCTGTTCCAACAGTAATCCTTCTGTCAACTGCTCCTGCTGCCACCTCGCTGTCTGCTGTCCCAGTGTCAACTTTGCCGTCAACTGATCCTGCTGCCGCCTGGCTGCCTGCTGTTCCAGCGTCAACTTTGCAGTCAGCCGTTCCTGCTGCCGCCCCGCTGTCTGCTGTTCCAAAAGTAATCCCGCTGTCATCTGCTCCTCCTGCCACCTCGCTGTCTGCTGTCCCTGAGTCAACTTTGCCGTCAACTGATCCTGCTGCCGCTTTGCTGTCTGCTGTTCCAGCGCCAACTTTGCCGTCAGCTGTTTCTGCTGCCGCCCCGCTGTCTGCTGTTCCAACATTAATCCCGCTGTCAACTGCTCCTGCTGCCACCTCGCTGTCTGCCTTCCCAGTATCAACTTTGCCGTCAACAGATACTCTTGCTGTCTGCTGTTCCAGCGTCAACTTTGCCGTCAGCGGTTTCTGCTGCCGTCCCGCTGTATGCTGTTCCAACAGTAATCCCGCTGTCAACTGCTCCGGCTGCCACCTCGCTGTCTGCTGTCCCAGTGTCAACTTTGCCGCAACTGATCCTGCTGCCGCCTTGCTGCCTGCTGTTCCAGCGTCAACTTTGCCGTCAGCTGTTTCTGCTGCCGCCCGCTGTCTGCTGTTCCAACAGTAATCCCGCTGTCAACTGCTCCTGCTGCCACCTCGCTGTCTGCTGTCCCAGTGTCAACTTTGCCGTCAACTGATCCTGCTGCCGCTTTGCTGCCTGCTGTTCCAGCGCCAACTTTGCCGTCAGCTGTTTCTGCTGCCGCCCCGCTGTCTGCTGTTCCAACAGTAATCCCGCTGTCAACTGCTCCTGCTGCCACCTCGCTGTCTGCCTGTCCCAGTGTCAACTTTGCCGTCAACAGATACTCTTGCTGCCTGCTGTTCCAGCGTCAACTTTGCCGTCAGCTGTTTCTGCTGCCGCCCCGCTGTCTGCTGTTCCAACAGTAATCCCGCTGTCAACTGCTCCGGCTGCCACCTCGCTGTCTGCTGTCCCAGTGTCAACTTTGCCGCAACTGATCCTGCTGCCGCCTTGCTGCCTGCTGTTCCAGCGTCAACTTTGCCGTCAGCTGTTTCTGCTGCCGCCCCGCTGTCTGCTGTTGCAACAGTAATCCCGCTGTCAACTGCTCCTGCTGCCACCTCGCTGTCTGCTGTCCCAGTGTCAACCTTGCCGTCAACAGATCCTCTTTCTGCCTGCTGTCCAGCGTCAACTTTGCCGTCAGCTGTTTCTGCTGCCGCCCCGCTGTCTGCTGTTCCAAGAGTAATCCCGCTGTCAACTGCTCCGGCTGCCACCTCGCTGTCTGCTGTCCCAGTGTCAACTTTGCCGCAACTGATCCTGCTGCCGCCCTGCTGTCTGCTGTTTCTGCAACAGTAATCCCGCTGTCAACTGCTCCTCTCTGCCACCTCGCTGTATGCTGTCCCAGTGTCAACTTTGCCGTCAACAGATCCTGCTGCCGCCTTGCTGCCTGCTGTTCCAGCGTCAACTTTGCCGTCAGCTGTTTCTGCTGCCGCCCCGCTGTCTGCTGTTCCAACAGTAATCCCGCTGTCAACTGCTCCTGCTGCCACCTCGCTGTCTGCTGTCCCAGTGCCAACTTTGCCGTCAACTGATCCTGCTGCCGCCTTGCTGCCTGCTGTTCAAGCGTCAACTTTGCCGTCAGCTGTTTCTGCTGCCGCCCCGCTGTCTGCTGTTCCAACAGTAATCCCGCTGTCAACTGCTCCTGCTGCCACCTCGCTGTCTGCTGTCCCAGTGTCAACTTTGCCGTCAACAGATCCTCTTTCTGCATGCTATTCCAGCGTCAGCTTTGCCGTCAGCTGTTTCTGCTGCCGCCACGCTGTCTGCTGTTCCAAAAGTAATCCCGCTGTCAACTGTTCCTGCTGCCACCTCGCTGTCTACAGTCCCAGTGTCAACCTTGCCGTCAAAAGATCCTCTTGCTGCCTGCTGTTCAAGCGTCAACTTTGTGTCAGCTGTTTCTGCTGCCGCCCCGCTGTCTGCTGTTCCAACAGTAATCCCGCTGTCAACTGCCGTCAGCTGTTTCTGCTGCCGCCCAGCTGTCTGCTGTTCCAACAGTAATCCCGCTGTCAAGTGCTCCTGCTGCCACCTCGCTGTCTGCTGTCCCAGTGTCAACTTTGCCGTCAACAGATCCTCTTGCTGCCTGCTGTTCCAGCGTCAACTTTGCCGTCAGCTGTTGCTGCTGCCGCCCCGCTAACTGCTGTTCCAACAGTAATCCCGCTGTCAACTGCTCCTGCTGCCACCTCGCTGTCTGCTGTCCCAGTGTCAACTTTGATGTCATCTGATCCTGCTGCCGCCTTGCTGCCTGCTGTTCCAACAGTAATCCCGCTGTCAACTGCTCCTGCTGCCACCTCGCTGTCTGCTGTCCCAGTGTCAACTTTGCCGTCAACAGATCCTCTTGCTGCCTGCTGTTCCAGCGTCAACTTTGCCGTCAGCTGTTTCTGCTGCCGCCCCACTGTATGCTGTTCCAACAGGTATCCCGCTGTCAACTGTTCCTGCTGCCACCTCGCTGTCTACTGTCCCAGTGTCAACTTTGCCGTCAAAAGATCCTCTTTCTGCCTGCTGTTCAAGCGTTAACTTTGCCGTCAGCTGTTTCTGCTGCCGCCCCGCTGTCTGCTGTTCCAACAGTAATCCCGCTGTCAACTGCTCCTGCTGCCACCTCGCTGTCTGCTGTCCCAGTGTCAACTTTGCCGCAACTGATCCTGCTGCCGCCTTGCTGCCTGCTGTTCCATCGTCAACTTTGCCGTCAGCTGTTTCTGCTGCCGCCCCGCTGTCTGCTGTTCCAACAGTAATCCCGCTGTCAACTGCTCCTGCTGCCACCTCGCTGTCTGCTGTCCCAGTGTCAACTTTGCCGTCAACAGATCCTGCTGCCGCCTTGCTGCCTGCTGTTCCATCGTCAACTTTGCCGTCAGCTGTTTCTGCTGCCGCCCCGCTGTCTGCTGTTCCAACAGTAATCCCGCTGTCAACTGCTCCTGCTGCCACCTCGCTGTCTGCTGTCCCAGTGTCAACTTTGCCGTCAACAGATCCTGCTGCCGCCTTGCTGCCTGCTGTTCCAGCGTCAACTTTGCCGTCAGCTGTTTCTGCTGCCGCCCCGCTGTATGCTGTTCCAACAGTAATCCCGCTGTCAACTGCTCCTGATGCTACCTCGCTGTCTGCTGTCCCAGTGTCAACTTTGCCGTCAACTGATCCTCTTGCTGCCTGCTGTTTCCAGCGTCAACTTTGCCGTCAGCTGTTTTTGCTGCCGCCCCGCTGTCTGCTGTTCCAACGGTATTCCCGCTAACAACTGCTCCTGCTGCCACCTCGCTGTCTGCTGTCCCAGTGTCAACTTTGCGGTTAACAGATCCTGCTGCCGCCTTGCTGTTTGCTGTTCCAGCGTCAACTTTGCCGTCAGCTGTTTCTGCTGCCGCCCCGCTGTCTGCTGTTCCAACAGTAATCCCGCTGTCAACTGCCCCGGCTGCCACCTCGCTGTCTGCTGTCCCAGTGTCAACTTTGCCGCAACTGATCCTGCTGCCGCCTTGCTGCCTGCTGTTCCAGCGTCAACTTTGCCGTCAGCTGTTTCTGCTGTCGCCCCGCTGTCTGCTGTTCCAACAGTAATCCCGCTGTCAACTGCTCCTGCTGCCACCTCGCTTTCTGCTTTCCCAGTGTCAACATTGCCGTCAACTGATCCTGCTGCCGCCTTTTTGCCTGCTGTTCCAGCGTCAACTTTGCAGTTAGCTGTTTCTGCTGCCGCCCCGCTGTCTGCTGTTCCAACAGAAATCCCGCCGTCAATTGCTCCTGCTGCCACCTCGCTTTCTGCTTTCCCAGTGTCAACTTTGCCGTCATCTGATCCTGCTGCCGCCTTGCTGCCTGCTGTTCCAGCGTCAACTTTGCCGTCAGCTGTTTCTGCTGCCGCCCTGCTGTCTGCTGTACCAACAGTAATCCCGCTGTCAACTGCTCCTGCTGCCACCTCGCTTTCTGCTTTCCCAGTGTCAACATTGCCGTCATCTGATCCTGCTGCCGCCTTGCTGCCTGCTGTTCCAGCGTCAACTTTGCCGTCAGCTGTTTCTGCTGCCGCCCCGCTGTCTGCTGTTCCAACAGTAATCCCGCTGTCAACTGCTCCTGCTGCCACCTCGCTGTCTGCTTTCCCAGTGTCAACTTTGCCGTCATCTGATCCTGCTGCCGCCTTGCTGCCTGCTGTTCCAGCGTCAACTTTGCCGTCAGCTGTTTCTGCTGCCGCCCTGCTGTCTGCTGTTCCAACAGTAATCCCGCTGTCAACTGCTCCTGCTGCCACCTCGCTGTCTGCTTTCCCAGTGTCAACTTTGCCGTCAACTGATCCTGCTGCCGCCTTTTTGCCTGCTGTTCCAGCGTCAACTTTGCAGTTAGCTGTTTCTGCTGCCGCCCCGCTGTCTGCTGTTCCAACAGAAATCCCGCCGTCAATTGCTCCTGCTGCCACCTCGCTGTCTGCTGTCCAAGTGTCAACCTTGCCGTCAACAGATCCTCTTTCTGCCTGCTGTCCAGCGTCAACTTTGCCGTCAGCTGTTTCTGCTGCCGCCCCGCTGTCTGCTGTTCCAAGAGTAATCCGCTTGTCAACTGCTCCGGCTGCCACCTCGCTGTCTGCTGTCCCAGTGTCAACTTTGCCGCAACTGATCCTGCTGCCGCCCCGCTGTCTGCTGTTTCAACAGTAATCCCGCTGTCAACTGCTCCTTCTGCCACCTCGCTGTATGCTGTCCCAGTGTCAACTTTGCCGTCAACAGATCCTGCTGCCGCCTTGCTGCCTGCTGTTCCAGCGTCAACTTTGCCGTCAGCTGTTTCTGCTGCCGCCCCGCTGTCTGCTGTTCCAACAGTAATCCCGCTGTCAACTGCACCGGCTGCCACCTCGCTGTCTGCTGTCCCAGTGTCAACTTTGCCGCAACTGATCCTGCTGCCGCCTTGCTGCCTGCTGTTCCAGCGTCAACTTTGCCGTCAGCTGTTTCTGCTGCCGCCCCGCTGTCTGCTGTTGCAACAGCAATCCCGCTGTCAACTGCTCCAGCTGCCACCTCGCTGTCTGCTGTCCCAGTGTCAACTTTGCCGTCAACAGATCCTCTTCGCTTGCATGCTATTCCAGCGTCAACTTTGCTGTCAGCTGTTTCTGCTGCCGCCCCGCTGTCTGCTGTTCCAACAGTAATCCCGCTGTCAACTGCTCCTGCTGCCACCTCGCTTTCTGCTTTCCCAGTGTCAACTTTGCCGTCAACTGATCCTGCTGCCGCCTTTTTGCCTGCTGTTCCAGCGTCAACTTTGCAGTTAGCTGTTTCTGCTGCCGCCCCGCTGTCTGCTGTTCCAACAGAAATCCCGCTGTCAACTGCTCCTGCTGCCACCTCGCTGTCTGCTGTCCCAGTGTCAACCTTGCCGTCAACAGATCCTCTTTCTGCCTGCTGTTCCAGCGTCAACTTTGCCGTCAGCTGTTTCTGCTGCCGCCCCGCTGTCTGCTGTTCCAAGAGTAATCCCGCTGTCAACTGCTCCGGCTGCCACCTCGCTGTCTGCTGTCCCAGTGTCAACTTTGCCGTCAACTGATCCTGCTGCCGCCCCGCTGTCTGCTGTTTCAACAGTAATCCCGCTGTCAACTGCTCCTTCTGCCACCTCGCTGTATGCTGTCCCAGTGTCAACTTTGCCGTCAACAGATCCTGCTGCCGCCTTGCTGCCTGCTGTTCCAGCGTCAACTTTGCCGTCAGCTGTTTCTGCTGCCGCCCCGCTGTCTGCTGTTCCAACAGTAATCCCGCTGTCAACTGCAACGGCTGCCACCTCGCTGTCTGCTGTCCCAGTGCCAACTTTGCCGCAACTGATCCTGCTGCCGCCTTGCTGCCTGCTGTTCCAGCGTCAACTTTGCCGTCAGCTGTTTCTGCTGCCGCCCCGCTGTCTGCTGTTGCAACAGTAATCCCGCTGTCAACTGCTCCTGCTGCCACCTCGCTGTCTGCTGTCCCAGTGTCAACTTTGCCGTCAACAGATCCTCTTGCTGCATGCTATTCCAGCGTCAACTTTGCTGTCAGCTGTTTCTGCTGCCGCCACGCTGTCTGCTGTTCCAAAAGTAATCCCGCTGTCAACTGTTCCTGCTGCCACCTCGCTGTCTACTGTCCCAGTGTCAACCTTGCCGTCAAAAGATCCTCTTTCCTTCTGCCTGCTGTTCAAGCGTCAACTTTGCCGTCAGCTGTTTCTGCTGCCGCCCCGCTGTCTGCTGTTCCAACAGTAATCCCGCTGTCAACTGCTCCTGCTGCCACCTCGCTGTCTGCTGTCCCAGTGTCAACTTTGCCGTCAACAGATCCTCTTGCTGCCTGCTATTCCAGCGTCAACTTTGCCGTCAGCTGTTTCTGCTGCCGCCACGCTGTCTGCTGTTCCAAAAGTAATCCCGCTGTCAACTGCTCCTGCTGCCACCTCGCTGTCTACTGTCCCAGTGTCAACTTTGCCGTCATAAGATCCTCTTTCTGCCTGCTGTTCAAGCGTTAACTTTGCCGTCAGCTGTTTCTGCTGCCGCCCCGCTGTCTGCTGTTCCAACAGTAATCCCGCTGTCAACTGCTCCTGCTGCCACCTCGCTGTCTGCTGTCCCAGTGTCAACTTTGCCGTCAACTGATCCTGCTGCCGCCTTGCTGCCTGCTGTTCCATCGTCAACTTTGCCGTCAGCTGTTTCTGCTGCCGCCCCGCTGTCTGCTGTTCCAACAGTAATCCCGCTGTCAACTGCTCCTGCTGCCACCTCGCTGTCTGCTGTCCCAGTGTCAACTTTGCCGTCAACAAATCCTGCTGCCGCCTTGCTGCCTGCTGTTCCAGCGTCAACTTTGCCGTCAGCTGTTTCTGCTGCCGCCCCGCTGTCTGCTGTTCCAACAGTAATCCCGCTGTCAACTGCTCCTGCTGCCACCTCGCTGTCTGCTGTCCCAGTGTCAACTTTGCCGTCATCTGATCCTGCTGCCGCCTTTTTGCCTGCTGTTCCAGCGTCAACTTTGCCGTCAGCTGTTTCTGCTGCCGCCCCGCTGTCTGCTGTTCCAACAGTAATCCCGCTGTCAACTGCTCCTGCTGCCTCCTCGCTGTCTGCTGTCCCAGTGTCAACTTTGCCGTCAACAGATCCTCTTGCCCCTGCTGCCTGCTGTTCCAGCGTCAACTTTGCCGTCAGCTGTTTCTGCTGCCGCCCCGCTGTCTGCTGTTCCAACAGTAATCCTTCTGTCAACTGCTCCTGCTGCCACCTCGCTGTCTGCTGTCCCAGTGTCAACTTTGCCGTCAACTGATCCTGCTGCCGCCTTGCTGCCTGCTGTTCCAGCGTCAACTTTGCCGTCAGCTGTTTCTGCTGCCGCCCCGCTGTCTGCTGTTCCAACAGTAATCCCGCTGTCATCTGCTCCTGCTGCCACCTCGCTGTCTGCTGTCCCAGTGTCAACTTTGCCGTCAACTGTTCCTGCTGCCGCCTTGCTGCCTGCTGTTCCAGCGTCAACTTTGCCGTCAGCTGTTTCTGCTGCCGCCCCGCTGTCTGCTGTTCCAACAGTAATCCCGCTGTCAACTGCTCCTGCTGCCACCTCGCTGTCTGCTGTCCCAGTATCAACTTTGCCGTCAACAGATCCTCTTGCTGCCTGCTGTTCCAGCGTCAACTTTGCCGTCAGCGGTTTCTGCTGCCGCCCCGCTGTATGCTGTTCCAACAGTAATCCCGCTGTCAACTGCTCCTGCTGCCACCTCGCTGTCTGCTGTCCCAGTGTCAACTTTGCCGTCAACTGATCCTGCTGCCGCCTTGCTGCCTGCTGTTCCAGCGTCAACTTTGCCGTCAGCTGTTTCTGCTGCCGCCCCGCTGTCTGCTGTTCCAACAGAAATCCCGCTGTCAACTGCTCCTGCTGCCACCTCGCTGTCTGCTGTCCCAGTGTCAACTTTGCCGTCAACTGATCCTGCTGCCGCCTTGCTGCCTGCTGTTCCAGCGTCAATTTTGCCGTCAGCTGTTTCTGCTGCCGCCCCGCTGTCTGCTGTTCCAACAGTAATCCCGCTGTCAACTGCTCCTGCTGCCACCTCGCTGTCTGCTGTCCCAGTGTCATTTTTGCCGTCAACAGATCCTCCTGATGCCTGCTGTTCCAGCGTCAACTTTGCCGTCAGCTGTTTCTGCTGCCGTCCCGCTGTATGCTGTTCCAACAGTAATCCCGCTGTCAACTGCTCCTGCTGCCACCTCGCTGTCTGCTTTCCCAGTGTCAACTTTGCCGTCATCTGATCCTGCTGCCGCCTTGCTGCCTGCTGTTCCAGCGTCAACTTTGCCGTCAGCTGTTTCTGCTGCCGCCCCGCTGTCTGCTGTTCCAACAGTAATCCCGCTGTCAACTGCTCCTGCTGCCACCTCGCTGTCTGCTGTCCCAGTGTCAACTTTGCCGTCATCTGATCCTGCTGCCGCCTTTTTGCCTGCTGTTCCAGCGTCAACTTTGCCGTCAGCTGTTTCTGCTGCCGCCCCGCTGTCTGCTGTTCCAACAGTAATCCCGCTGTCAACTGCTCCTGCTGCCTCCTCGCTGTCTGCTGTCCCAGTGTCAACTTTGCCGTCAACAGATCCTCTTGCTGCCTGCTGTTCCAGCGTCAACTTTGCCGTCAGCTGTTTCTGCTGCCGCCCCGCTGTCTGCTGTTCCAACAGTAATCCTTCTGTCAACTGCTCCTGCTGCCACCTCGCTGTCTGCTGTCCCAGTGTCAACTTTGCCGTCAACTGATCCTGCTGCCGCCTTGCTGCCTGCTGTTCCAGCGTCAACTTTGCAGTCAGCCGTTCCTGCTGCCGCCCCGCTGTCTGCTGTTCCAAAAGTAATCCCGCTGTCATCTGCTCCTCCTGCAACCTCGCTGTCTGCTGTCCCTGAGTCAACTTTGCCGTCAACTGTTCCTGCTGCCGCCTTGCTGTCTGCTGTTCCAGCGCCAACTTTGCCGTCAGCTGTTTCTGCTGCCGCCCCGCTGTCTGCTGTTCCAACAGTAATCCCGCTGTCAACTGCTCCTGCTGCCACCTCGCTGTCTGCCTTCCCAGTATCAACTTTGCCGTCAACAGATACTCTTGCTGTCTGCTGTTCCAGCGTCAACTTTGCCGTCAGCGGTTTCTGCTGCCGTCCCGCTGTATGCTGTTCCAACAGTAATCCCGCTGTCAACTGCTCCTGCTGCCACCTCGCTGTCTGCTGTCCCAGTGTCAACTTTGTCGTCAACTGATCCTGCTGCCGCCTTGCTGCCTGCTTTTCCAGCGTCAACTTTGCCGTCAGCTGTTTCTGCTGCCGCCCCGCTGTCTGCTGTTCCAACAGAAATCCCGCCGTCTATTGCTCCTGCTGCCACCTCGCTTGCGGCTGTCCCAGTGTCAACTTTGCCGTCAACTGATCCTGCTGCCGCCTTGCTGCCTGCTGTTCCAGCGTCAATTTTGCCGTCAGCTGTTTCTGCTGCCGCCCCGCTGTCTGCTGTTCCAACAGTAATCCCGCTGTCAACTGCTCCTGCTGCCACCTCGCTGTCTGCTGTCCCAGTGTCATTTTTGCCGTCAACAGATACTCTTGATGCCTGCTGTTCCAGCGTCAACTTTGCCGTCAGCGGTTTCTGCTGCCGTCCCGCTGTATGCTGTTCCAACAGTAATCCCGCTGTCAACTGCTCCTGCTGCCACCTCGCTGTCTGCTTTCCCAGTGTCAACTTTGCCGTCATCTGATCCTGCTGCCGCCTTGCTGCCTGCTGTTCCAGCGTCAACTTTGCCGTCAGCTGTTTCTGCTGCCGCCCCGCTGTCTGCTGTTCCAACAGTAATCCCGCTGTCAACTGCTCCTGCTGCCACCTCGATGTCTTCTGTCCCAGTGTCAACTTTGCCGTCAACTGATCCTGCTGCCGCCTTTTTGCCTGCTGTTCCAGCGTCAACTTTGCAGTCAGCTGTTTCTGCTGCCGCCCCGCTGTCTGCTGTTCCAACAGTAATCCGCCGTCAACTGCTCCTGCTGCCACCTCGCTGTCTACTGTCCCAGTGTCAACTTTGCCGTCAACTGATCCTGCTGCCGCCTTGCTGCCTGCAGTTCCAGCGTCAACTTTGCCGTCAGCTGTTTCTGCTGCCGCCCCGCTGTCTGCTGTTCCAACAGTAATCCCGCTGTCAACTGCTCCTGCTGCCACCTCGCTGTCTGCTGTCCCAGTTTCAACTTTGCCGTCAACAAATCCTGCTGCCGCCTTGCTGCCTGCTGTTCCAGCGTCAACTTTGAAGTCAGCTGTTTCTGCTGCCGCCCCGCTGTCTGCTGTTCCAACAGTAATCCCGCTGTCAACTGCTCCTGCTGCCACCTCGCTGTCTGCTGTCCCAGTGTCAACTTTGCCGTCATCTGATCCTGCTGCCGCCTTGCTGCCTGCTGTTCCAGCGTCAACTTTGCCGTCAGCTGTTTCTGCTGCCGCCCCGCTGTCTGCTGTTCCAACAGTAATCCCGCTGCCAACTGCTCCTGCTGCCACCTCGCTGTCTGCTGTCCCAGTGTCAACTTTGCCGTCAACAGATCCTGCTGCCGCCTTGCTGCCTGCTGTTCCAGCGTCAACTTTGCCGTCAGCTGTTTCTGCTGCCGCCCCGCTGTCTGCTGTTCCAACAGTAATCCTTCTGTCAACTGCTCCTGCTGCCACTTCGCTGTCTGCTGTCCCAGTGTCAACTTTGCCGTCAACTGATCCTGCTGCCGCCGCGTCAATGCCTGCTGTTCCCGCTGTCTGCTGTTCCAAAAGTAATCCCGCTGTCATCTGCTCCTGCTGCCACCTCGCTGTCGGCTATCCCAGTGTCAACTTTGCCGTCATCTGATCCTGCTGCCGCCTTGCTGCCTGCTTTTCCAGCGTCAACTTTGCCGTCAGCTGTTTCTGCTGCCGCCCCGCTGTCTGCTGTTCCAACAGTAATCCCGCTGTCAACTGCTCCTGCTGCCACCTCGATGTCTTCTGTCCCAGTGTCAACTTTGCCGTCAACTGATCCTGCTGCCGCCTTTTTGCCTGCTGTTCCAGCGTCAACTTTGCCGTCAGCTGTTTCTGCTGCCGCCCCGCTGTCTGCTGTTCCAACAGAAATCCCGCCGTCAATTGCTCCTGCTGCCACCTCGCTGTCTACTGTCCCAGTGTCAACTTTGCCGTCATCTGATCCTGCTGCCGCCTTGCTGCCTGCTGTTCCAGCGTCAACTTTGCCGTCAGCTTTTTCTGCTGCCGCCCCGCTGTCTGCTATTCCAACAGTAATCCCGCTTACAACTGCTCCTGCTGCCACCTCGCTGTCTGCTGTCCCAGTTTCAACTTTGCCGTCAACAAATCCTGCTGCCGCCTTGCTGCCTGCTGTTCCAGCGTCAACTTTGAAGTCAGCTGTTTCTGCTGCCGCCCCGCTGTCTGCTGTTCCAACAGTAATCCCGCTGTCAACTGCTCCTGCTGCCACCTCGCTGTCTGCTGTCCCAGTGTCAACTTTGCCGTCATCTGATCCTGCTGCCGCCTTGCTGCCTGCTGTTCCAGCGTCAACTTTGCCGTCAGCTGTTTCTGCTGCCGCCCCGCTGTCTGCTGTTCCAACAGTAATCCCGCTGTCAACTGCTCCTGCTGCCACCTCGCTGTCTGCTGTCCCAGTGTCAACTTTGCCGTCAACAGATCCTGCTGCCGCCTTGCTGCCTGCTGTTCCAGCACAACTTTGCCGTCAGCTGTTTCTGCTGCCGCCCCGCTGTCTGCTGTTCCAACAGTAATCCTTCTGTCAACTGCTCCTGCTGCCACCTCGCTGTCTGCTGTCCCAGTGTCAACTTTGCCGTCAACTGATCCTGCTGCCGCCTTGCTGCCTGCTGTTCCAAAAGTAATCCCGCTGTCATCTGCTCCTGCTGCCACCGCGCTGTCGGCTATCCCAGTGTCAACTTTGCCGTCATCTGATCCTGCTGCCGCTTTGCTGCCTGCTTTTCCAGCGTCAACTTTGCCGTCAGCTGTTTCTGCTGCAGCCCCGCTGTCTGCTGTTCCAAGAGTAATCCCGCTGTCAACTGCTCCTGCTGCCACCTCGATGTCTGCTGTCCCAGTGTCAACTTTGCCGTCAACAAATCCTGCTGCCGCCTTGCTGCCTTCTGTTCCAGCGTCAACTTTGCAGTCAGCTGTTTCTGCTGCCGCCCCGCTGTCTGCTGTTCCAACAGCAATCCCGCCGTCTATTGCGCCTGCTGCCACCTCGCTGTCTGCTGTCCCAGTGTCAACTTTGCCGTCAACAGATCCTCTTGCTGCCTGCTGTTCCAGCGTCAACTTTGCCGTCAGCTGTTTCTGCTGCCGCCCCGCTGTCTGCTGTTCCAACAGTAATCCTTCTGTCAACTGCTCCTGCTGCCACCTCGCTGTCTGCTGTCCCAGTGTCAACTTTGCCGTCAACTGATCCTGCTGCCGCCTTGCTGCCTGCTTTTCCAGCGTCAACTTTGCCGTCAGCTGTTTCTGCTTCCGCCCCGCTGTCTGCCGTTCCAACAGAAATCCCGCCGTCAACTGCTCCTGCTGCCACCTCGCTGTCTGCTGTCCCAGTGTCAACTTTGCCGTCAACAGATCCAGCTGCCGCCTTGCTGCCTGCTGTTCCAGCGTCAACTTTGCCGTCAGCTGTTTCTGCTGCCGCCCCGCTGTCTGCTGTTCCAACAGTAATCCCGCTGTCAACTGCTCCTGCTGCCACCTCGATGTCTGCTGTCCCAGTGTCAACTTTGCCGTCAACTGATCCTGCTGCCGCCTTGCTGCCTTCTGTTCCAGCGTCAACTTTGCCGTCAGCTGTTTCTGCTGCCGCCCCGCTGTCTGCTGTTCCAACAGTAATCCCGCTGTCAACTGCTCCTGCTGCCACCTCGCTGTCTGCTGTCCCAGTGTCAACTTTGCCGTCAACAGATCCATGCTGCCTTGCTGCCTGCTGTTCCAGCGTCAACTTTGCCGTCAGCTGTTTCTGCTGCCGCCCCGCTGTCTGCTGTTCCAACAGTAATCCCGCTGTCAACTGCTCCTGCTGCCACCTCGATGTCTGCTGTCCCAGTGTCAACTTTGCCGTCAACTGATCCTGCTGCCGCCTTGCTGCCTGCTGTTCCAGCGTCAACTTTGCCGTCAGCTGTTTCTGCTGCCGCCCCGCTGTATGCTGTTCCAACAGTAATCCCGATGTCAACTGCTCCTGATGCTACCTCGCTGTCTGCTGTCCCAGTGTCAACTTTGCCGTCAACTGATCCTCTTGCTGCCTGCTGTTCCAGCGTCAACTTTGCCATCAGCTGTTTCTGCTGCCGCCCCGCTGTCTGCTGTTCCAACAGTTATCCTGCCGTCATCTGCTCCTGCTGCCACCTCGCTGTCGGCTGTCCCAGTGTCAACTTTGCCATCAACTGAACCTGCTGCCGTCTTTCTGCCTGCTGTTCCAGCGTCAACTTTGCAGTCAGCTGTTTCTGCTGCCGCCCCGCTGTCTGCTGTTCCAACAGTAATCCCGCTGTCAACTGCTCCTGCTGCCACCTCGCTGTCTGCTGTCCCAGTGTAAACTTTGCCGTCAACTGATCCTGCTGCCGCCTTGCTGCCTGCTGTTCCAGCGTCAACTTTGCCGTCAGCTGTTTCTGCTGCCGCCCCGCTGTCTGCTGTTCCAACAGTAATCCCGCTGTCAACTGCTCCTGCTGCCACCTCGCTGTCTTCTGTCCCAGTGTCAACTTTGCCGTCAACAGATCCTGCTGCCGCGTTGCTGCCTGCTGTTCCAGCGTCAACTTTGCCGTCAGCTGTTTCTGCTGCCGCCCCGGTGTCTGCTGTTCCAACAGTAATCCCGCTGTCAACTGCTCCTGCTGCCACCTCGCTGTCTGCTGTCCCAGTGTAAACTTGCCGTCATCTGATCCTGCTGCCGCCTTGCTGCCTGCTGTTCCAGCGTCAACTTTGCCGTCAGCTGTTTCTGCTGCCGCCCCGCTGTCTGCTGTTCCAACAGTAATCCCGCTGTCAACTGCTCCTGCTGCCACCTCGCTGTCTGCTGTCCCAGTGTCAACTTTGCCGTAAACAGATCCTCTTGCTGCCTGCTGTTCCAGCGTCAGCTTTGCCGTCAGCTGTTTCTGCTGCCGCCCCGCTGTCTGCTGTTCCAACAGTAATCCTTCTGTCAACTGCTCCTGCTGCCACCTCGATGTCTGCTGTCCCAGTGTCAACTTTGCCGTCAACTGATCCTGCTGCCGCCTTGCTGCCTGCTGTTCCAGCGTCAACTTTGAAGTCAGCTGTTCCTGCTGCCGCCCCGCTGTCTGCTGTTCCAACAGTAATCCCGCCGCCAACTGCTCCTGCTGCCACCTCGCTGTCTGCTGTCCCTGTGTCAACTTTGCCGTCAACTGATCCTGCTGCCGCCTTGCTGCCTGCTGTTCCAGATTCAACTTTGCAGTCAGCTGTTTCTGCTTTCGCCCCGCTGTCTGCTGTTCCAACAGAAATCCCGCTGTCAACTGCTCCTGCTGCCACCTCGCTGTCTGCTGTCCCAGTGTCAACTTTGCGGTCAACTGATCCGGCTGCCGCCTTTTTGCCTGCTGTTCCAGCGTCAACTTTGCAGTCAGCTGTTTCTGCTGCCGCCCCGCTGTCTGCTGTTCCAACAGAAATCCCGCCGTCAATTGCTCCTGCTGCCACCTCGCTTTCTGCTTTCCCAGTGTCAACTTTGCCGTCATCTGATCCTGCTGCCGCCTTGCTGCCAGCTGTTCCAGCGTCAACTTTGCCGTCAGCTGTATTCTGCTGCCGCCATGCTGTCTGCTGTACCAACAATAATCCCGCTGTCAACTGCTCCTGCTGCCATTTCGCTGTCTGCTGTCCCAGTGTCATTTTTGCCGTCAACAGATCCTCCTTGATGCCTGCTGTTCCAGCGTCAACTTTGCCGTCACCGGTTTCTACTGCCTCCCCGCTGTATGCTGTTCCAACAGTAATCCCGCTGTCAACTGCTCCTGCTGCCACCTCGCTGTCTGCTGTCCCAGTGTCAACTTTGCCGTCAACTGATCCGGCTGCCGCCTTTTTGCCTGCTGTTCCAGCGTCAACTTTGCAGTCAGCTGTTTCTGCTGCCGCCCCGCTGTCTGCTGTTCCAACAGTAATCCCGCCGTCAATTGCTCCTGCTGCCACCTCGCTTTCTGCTTTCCCAGTGTCAACTTTGCCGTCATCTGATCCTGCTGCCGCCTTGCTGCCTGCTGTTCCAGCGTCAACTTTGCCGTCAGCTGTTTCTGCTGCCGCCCCGCTGTCTGCTGTTCCAACAGTAATCCCGCTGTCAACTGCTCCTGCTGCCACCTCGATGTCTGCTGTCCCAGTTTCAACTTTGCCGTCAACAAATCCTGCTGCCGCCTTGCTGCCTGCTGTTCCAGCGTCAACTTTGCCGTCAGCTGTTTCTGCTCCCGCCCCGCTGTCTGCTGTTCCAACAGTAATCCCGCTGTCAACTGCTCCTGCTGCCACCTCGCTTTCTGCTTTCCCAGTGTCAACTTTGCCGTCATCTGATCCTGCTGCCGCCTTTTTGCCTGCTGTTCCAGCGTCAACTTTGCAGTCAGCTGTTTCTGCTGCCGCCCCGCTGTCTGCTGTTCCAACAGTAATCCCGCTGTCAACTGCTCCTGCTGCCACCTCGCTGTCTGCTGTCCCAGTGTCATTTTGGCCGTCAACAGATACTCTTGATGCCTGCTGTTCCAGCGTCAACTTTGCCGTCAACTGATCCTGCTGCCGCCTTTTTGCCTGCTGTTCCAGCGTCAACTTTGCAGTCAGCTGTTTCTGCTGCCGCCCCGCTGTCTGCTGTTCCAACAGTAATCCCGCTGTCAACTGTTCCTGCTGCCACCTCGGCGTCTGCTGTCCCAGTGTCAACTTTTCCGTCAACTGATCCTGCTGCCGCCTTGCTGCCTGCTGTTCCAGCGTCAACTTTGCCGTCAGCTGTTTCTGCTGCCGCCCCGCTGTCTGCTGTTCCAACAATAATCCCGCTGTCAACTGCTCCTGCTGCCACCTCGCTGTCTGCTGTCCCAGTGTCAACTTTGCCGTCAACAGATCCTCTTGCTGCCTGCTGTTCTAGCGTCAACTTTGCCGACAGCTGTTTCTGCTGCCGCCCCGCTATCTGCTGTTCCAACAGTAATCCCGCTGTCAACTGCTCCTGCTGCCACCTCGCTGTCTGCTGTCCCAGTGTCATTTTTGCCGTCAACAGATACTCTTGATGCCTGCTGTTCCAGCGTCAACTTTGCCGTCAACTGATCCTGCTGCCGCCTTTTTGCCTGCTGTTCCAGCGTCAACTTTGCAGTCAGCTGTTTCTGCTGCCGCCCCGCTGTCTGCTGTTCCAACAGTAATCCCGCTGTCAACTGTTCCTGCTGCCACCTCGGCGTCTGCTGTCCCAGTGTCAACTTTTCCGTCAACTGATCCTGCTGCCGCCTTGCTGCCTGCTGTTCCAGCGTCAACTTTGCCGTCAGCTGTTTCTGCTGCCGCCCCGCTGTCTGCTGTTCCAACAATAATCCCGCTGTCAACTGCTCCTGCTGCCACCTCGCTGTCTGCTGTCCCAGTGTCAACTTTGCCGTCAACAGATCCTCTTGCTGCCTGCTGTTCTAGCGTCAACTTTGCCGACAGCTGTTTCTGCTGCCGCCCCGCTGTCTGCTGTTAAAACAGTAATCCTTCTGTCAACTGCTCCTGCTGCCACCTCGCTGTCTGCTGTCCAGTTGTCAACTTTGCCGTCAACAGATCCTCTTGCTGCCTGCTGTTCCAGCGTCAACTTTACCGTCAGCTGTTTCTGCTGCCGCCCCGCTGTCTGCTGTTCCAACAGTAATCCTTCTGTCAACTGCTCCTGCTGCCACCTCGATGTCTGCTGTCCCAGTTTCAACTTTGCCGTCAACAAATCCTGCTGCCGCCTTGCTGCCTGCTGTTCCAGCGTCAACTTTGCCGTCAGCTGTTTCTGCTCCCGCCCCGCTGTCTGCTGTTCCAACAGTAATCCCGCTGTCAACTGCTCCTGCTGCCACCTCGCTGTCTGCTGTCCCAGTGTCAACTTTGCCGTCAACAGATCCTCTTGCTGCCTGCTGTTCCAGCGTCAACTTTGCCGTCAGCTGTTTCTGCTGCCGCCCCGCTGTCTGCTGTTCCAACAGTTATCCTTCTGTCAACTGCTCCTGCTGCCACTTCGCTGTCTTCTGTCCCAGTGTCAACTTTGCCGTCAACTGATCCTGCTGCCGCCTTGCTGCCTGCTGTTCCAGCGTCAACTTTGCCGTCAGCCGTTCCTGCTGCCGCCCCGCTGTCTGCTGTTCCAAAAGTAATCCCGCTGTCATCTGCTCCTGCTGCCACCTCGCTGTCTGCTGTCCCTGAGTCAACTTTGCCGTCAACTGATCCTGCTGCCGCCTTGCTGTCTGCTGTTCCAGCGCCAACTTTGCCGTCAGCTGTTTCTGCTGCCGCCCCGCTGTCTGCTGTTCTAACAGTAATCCCGCTGTCAACTGCTCCTGATGCCACCTCGATGTCTGCTGTCCCAGTGTCAACTTTGCCGTCAACTGATCCTGCTGCCGCCTTGCTGCCTTCTGTTCCAGCGTCAACTTTGCAGTCAGCTGTTTCTGCTGCCGCCCCGCTGTCTGCTGTTCCAACAGAAATCCCGCCGTCTATTGCTCCTGCTGCCACCTCGCTGTCGGCTGTCCCAGTGTCACATTTGCCGTCAACTGATCCTGCTGCCGCCTTGCTGCCTGCTGTTCCAGCGTCAATTTTGCCGTCAGCTGTTTCTGCTGCCGCCCCGCTGTCTGCTGTTCCAACAGTAATCCCGCTGTCAACTGCTCCTGCTGCCACCTCGCTGTCTGCTGTCCCAGTGTCATTTTGCCGTCAACAGATACTCTTGATGCCTGCTGTTCCAGCGTCAACTTTGCCGTCAGCTGTTTCTGCTGCCGTCCCGCTGTATGCTGTTCCAACAGTAATCCCGCTGTCAACTGCTCCTGCTGCCACCTCGCTTTCTGCTTTCCCAGTGTCAACTTTGCTGTCATCTGATCCTGCTGCCGCCTTTTTGCCTGCTGTTCCAGCGTCAACTTTGCAGTCAGCTGTTTCTCCTGCCGCCCCGCTGTCTGCTGTTCCAACAGTAATCCCGCTGTCAACTGCTCCTGATGCCACCTCGATGTCTGCTGTCCCAGTGTCAACTTTGCCGTCAACTGATCCTGTTGCCGCCTTGCTGCCTTCTGTTCCAGCGTCAACTTTGCAGTCAACTGTTTCTGCTGCCGCCCCGCTGTCTGCTGTTCCAACAGAAATCCCGCCGTCTATTGCTCCTGCTGCCACCTCGCTGTCGGCTGTTCCAGCGTCAATTTTGCCGTCAGCTGTTTCTGCTGCCGCCCCGCTGTCTGCTGTTCCAACAGTAATCCCGCTGTCAACTGCTCCTGCTGCCGCTTTGCTGCCTGCTGTTCCAGCGTCAGCTTTGCCGTCAGCTGTTTCTGCTGCCGCCCCGCTGTCTGCTGTTCCAACAGTAATCCCGCCGTCAACTGCTCCTGCTGCCACCTCGATGTCTGCTGTCCCAGTGTAAACTTTGCCGTCAACTGCTCCTGCTGCCACCTCGATGTCTGCTGTCCCAGTGTCAACTTTGCCGTCAGCTGTTTCTGCTCCCGCCCCGCTGTCTGCTGTTCCAAAATAGTAATCCCGCCGTCAACTGCTCCTGCTGCCACCTCGCTGTCTGCTGTCCCAGTGTCAACTTTGCCGTCAGCTGTTTCTGCTCCCGCCCCGCTGTCTGCTGTTCCAACAGTAATCCCGCTGTCAACTGCTCCTGCTGCCACCTCGCTGTCTGCTGTCCCTGAGTCAACTTTGCCGTCAACTGATCCTGCTGCCGCCTTGCTGTCTGCTGTTCCAGCGCCAACTTTGCCGTCAGCTGTTTCTGCTGCCGCCCCGCTGTCTGCTTTTCTAACATTAATCCCGCTGTCAACTGCTCCTGATGCCACCTCGATGTCTGCTGTCCCAGTGTCAACTTTGCCGTCATCTGATCCTGCTGCCGCCTTGCTGCCTTTTGTTCCAGCGTCAACTTTGCAGTCAGCTGTTTCTGCTGCCGCCCCGCTGTCTGCTGTTCCAACAGAAATCCCGCCGTCTATTGCTCCTGCTGCCACCTCGCTGTCGGCTGTCCCAGTGTCACAATTTGCCGTCAACTGATCCTGCTGCCGCCTTGCTGCCTGCTGTTCCAGCGTCAATTTTGCCGTCAGCTGTTTCTGCTGCCGCCCCGCTGTCTGCTGTTCCAACAGTAATCCCGCTGTCAACTGCTCCTGCTGCCACCTCGCTGTCTGCTGTCCCAGTGTCATTTTTGCCGTCAACAGATACTCTTGATGCCTGCTGTTCCAGCGTCAACTTTGCCGTCAGCGGGTTTCTGCTGCCGTCCCGCTGTATGCTGTTCCAACAGTAATCCCGCTGTCAACTGCTCCTGCTGCCACCTCGCTGTCTGCTTTCCCAGTGTCAACTTTGCCGTCATCTGATCCTGCTGCCGCCTTTTTGCCTGCTGTTCCAGCGTCAACTTTGCAGTCAGCTGTTTCTGCTGCCGCCCCGCTGTCTGCTGTTCCAACAGAAATCCTGCTGTCAACTGCTCCTGCTGCCACCTCGCTGTCTGCTGTCCCAGTGTCAACTTTGCGGTCAACTGATCCGGCTGCCGCCTTTTTGCCTGCTGTTCCAGCGTCAACTTTGCAGTCAGCTGTTTCTGCTGCCGCCCCGCTGTCTGCTGTTCCAACAGAAATCCCGCCGTCAATTGCTCCTGCTGCCACCTCGCTTTCTGCTTTCCCAGTGTCAACTTTGCCGTCATCTGATCCTGCTGCCGCCTTGCTGCCAGCTGTTCCAGCGTCAACTTTGCCGTCAGCTGTATCTGCTGCCGCCATGCTGTCTGCTGTACCAACAATAATCCCGCTGTCAACTGCTCCTGCTGCCATTTCGCTGTCTGCTGTCCCAGTGTCATTTTTGCCGTCAACAGATACTCTTGATGCCTGCTGTTCCAGCGTCAACTTTGCCGTCACCGGTTTCTACTGCCTTCCCGCTGTATGCTGTTCCAACAGTAATCCCGCTGTCAACTGCTCCTGCTGCCACCTCGCTGTCTGCTGTCCCAGTGTCAACTTTGCCGTCAACTGATCCGGCTGCCGCCTTTTTGCCTGCTGTTCCAGCGTCAACTTTGCAGTCAGCTGTTTCTGCTGCCGCCCCGCTGTCTGCTGTTCCAACAGAAATCCCGCCGTCAATTGCTCCTGCTGCCACCTCGCTTTCTGCTTTCCCAGTGTCAACTTTGCCGTCATCTGATCCTGCTGCCGCCTTGCTGCCTGCTGTTCCAGCGTCAACTTTGCCGTCAGCTGTTTCTGCTGCCGCCCCGCTGTCTGCTGTTCCAACAGTTATCCTTCTGTCAACTGCTCCTGCTGCCACTTCGCTGTCTTCTGTCCCAGTGTCAACTTTGCCGTCAACTGATCCTGTTGCCGCCTTGCTGCCTGCTGTTCCAGCGTCAACTTTGCCGTCAGCCGTTCCTGCTGCCGCCCCGCTGTCTGCTGTTCCAAAAGTAATCCCGCTGTCATCTGCTCCTGCTGCCACCTCGCTGTCTGCTGTCCCTGAGTCAACTTTGCCGTCAACTGATCCTGCTGCCGCCTTGCTGTCTGCTGTTCCAGCGTCAACTTTGCAGTCAGCTGTTTCTGCTGCCGCCCCGCTGTCTGCTGTTCCAACAGAAATCCCGCCGTCTATTGCTCCTGCTGCCACCTCGCTGTCGGCTGTCCCAGTGTCACATTTGCCGTCAACTGATCCTGCTGCCGCCTTGCTGCCTGCTGTTCCAGCGTCAATTTTGCCGTCAGCTGTTTCTGCTGCCGCCCCGCTGTCTGCTGTTCCAACAGTAATCCCGCTGTCAACTGCTCCTGCTGCCACCTCGCTGTCTGCTGTCCCAGTGTCATTTTTGCCGTCAACAGATACTCTTGATGCCTGCTGTTCCAGCGTCAACTTTGCCGTCAGCGGTTTCTGCTGCCGTCCCGCTGTATGCTGTTCCAACAGTAATCCCGCTGTCAACTGCTCCTGCTGCCACCTCGCTGTCTGCTTTCCCAGTGTCAACTTTGCCGTCATCTGATCCTGCTGCCGCCTTTTTGCCTGCTATTCCAGCGTCAACTTTGCAGTCAGCTGTTTCTGCTGCCGCCCCGCTGTCTGCTGTTCCAACAGTAATCCCGCTGTCTACTGCTCCTGATGCCACCTCGATGTCTGCTGTCCCAGTGTCAACTTTGCCGTCAACTGATCCTGTTGCCGCCTTGCTGCCTTCTGTTCCAGCGTCAACTTTGCAGTCAGCTGTTTCTGCTGCCGCCCCGCTGTCTGCTGTTCCAACAGAAATCCCGCCGTCTATTGCTCCTGCTGCCACCTCGCTGTCGGCTGTTCCAGCGTCAATTTTGCCGTCAGCTGTTTCTGCTGCCGCCCCGCTATCTGCTGTTCCAACAGTAATCCCGCTGTCAACTGCTCCTGCTGCCACCTCGCTGTCTGCTGTCCCAGTGTCATTTTTGCCGTCAACAGATACTCTTGATGCCTGCTGTTCCAGCGTCAACTTTGCCGTCAACTGATCCTGCTGCCGCCTTTTTGCCTGCTGTTCCAGCGTCAACTTTGCAGTCAGCTGTTTCTGCTGCCGCCCCGCTGTCTGCTGTTCCAACAGTAATCCCGCTGTCAACTGTTCCTGCTGCCACCTCGGCGTCTGCTGTCCCAGTGTCAACTTTTCCGTCAACTGATCCTGCTGCCGCCTTGCTGCCTGCTGTTCCAGCGTCAACTTTGCCGTCAGCTGTTTCTGCTGCCGCCCCGCTGTCTGCTGTTCCAACAATAATCCCGCTGTCAACTGCTCCTGCTGCCACCTCGCTGTCTGCTGTCCCAGTGTCAACTTTGCCGTCAACAGATCCTCTTGCTGCCTGCTGTTCTAGCGTCAACTTTGCCGACAGCTGTTTCTGCTGCCGCCCCGCTGTCTGCTGTTAAAACAGTAATCCTTCTGTCAACTGCTCCTGCTGCCACCTCGCTGTCTGCTGTCCAGTTGTCAACTTTGCCGTCAACAGATCCTCTTGCTGCCTGCTGTTCCAGCGTCAACTTTACCGTCAGCTGTTTCTGCTGCCGCCCCGCTGTCTGCTGTTCCAACAGTAATCCCGCTGTCAACTGCTCCTGCTGCCACCTCGATGTCTGCTGTCCCAGTTTCAACTTTTGGCCGTCAACAAATCCTGCTGCCGCCTTGCTGCCTGCTGTTCCAGCGTCAACTTTGCCGTCAGCTGTTTCTGCTCCCGCCCCGCTGTCTGCTGTTCCAACAGTAATCCCGCTGTCAACTGCTCCTGCTGCCACCTCGCTGTCTGCTGTCCCAGTGTCAACTTTGCCGTCAACAGATCCTCTTGCTTGCCTGCTGTTCCAGCGTCAACTTTGCCGTCAGCTGTTTCTGCTGCCGCCCCGCTGTCTGCTGTTCCAACAGTTATCCTTCTGTCAACTGCTCCTGCTGCCACTTCGCTGTCTTCTGTCCCAGTGTCAACTTTGCCGTCAACTGATCCTGCTGCCGCCTTGCTGCCTGCTGTTCCAGCGTCAACTTTGCCGTCAGCCGTTCCTGCTGCCGCCCCGCTGTCTGCTGTTCCAAAAGTAATCCCGCTGTCATCTGCTCCTGCTGCCACCTCGCTGTCTGCTGTCCCTGAGTCAACTTTGCCGTCAACTGATCCTGCTGCCGCCTTGCTGTCTGCTGTTCCAGCGCCAACTTTGCCGTCAGCTGTTTCTGCTGCCGCCCCGCTGTCTGCTGTTCTAACAGTAATCCCGCTGTCAACTGCTCCTGCTGCCACCTCGGTGTCTGCTGTCCCAGTGTCAACTTTGCCGTCAACTGATCCTGCTGCCGCCTTGCTGCCTTCTGTTCCAGCGTCAACTTTGCAGTCAGCTGTTTCTGCTGCCGCCCCGCTGTCTGCTGTTCCAACAGAAATCCCGCCGTCTATTGCTCCTGCTGCCACCTCGCTGTCGGCTGTCCCAGTGTCACATTTGCCGTCAACTGATCCTGCTGCCGCCTTGCTGCCTGCTGTTCCAGCGTCAATTTTGCCGTCAGCTGTTTCTGCTGCCGCCCCGCTGTCTGCTGTTCCAACAGTAATCCCGCTGTCAACTGCTCCTGCTGCCACCTCGCTGTCTGCTGTCCCAGTGTCATTTTTGCCGTCAACAGATACTCTTGATGCCTGCTGTTCCAGCGTCAACTTTGCCGTCAGCTGTTTCTGCTGCCGTCCCGCTGTATGCTGTTCCAACAGTAATCCCGCTGTCAACTGCTCCTGCTGCCACCTCGCTTTCTGCTTTCCCAGTGTCAACTTTGCTGTCATCTGATCCTGCTGCCGCCTTTTTGCCTGCTGTTCCAGCGTCAACTTTGCAGTCAGCTGTTTCTCCTGCCGCCCCGCTGTCTGCTGTTCCAACAGTAATCCCGCTGTCAACTGCTCCTGATGCCACCTCGATGTCTGCTGTCCCAGTGTCAACTTTGCCGTCAACTGATCCTGTTGCCGCCTTGCTGCCTTCTGTTCCAGCGTCAACTTTGCAGTCAACTGTTTCTGCTGCCGCCCCGCTGTCTGCTGTTCCAACAGAAATCCCGCCGTCTATTGCTCCTGCTGCCACCTCGCTGTCGGCTGTTCCAGCGTCAATTTTGCCGTCTGCTGTTTCTGCTGCCGCCCCGCTGTCTGCTGTTCCAACAGTAATCCCGCTGTCAACTGCTCCTGCTGCCGCTTTGCTGCCTGCTGTTCCAGCGTCAGCTTTGCCGTCAGCTGTTTCTGCTGCCGCCCCGCTGTCTGCTGTTCCAACAGTAATCCCGCCGTCAACTGCTCCTGCTGCCACCTCGATGTCTGCTGTCCCAGTGTAAACTTTGCCGTCAACTGCTCCTGCTGCCACCTCGATGTCTGCTGTCCCAGTGTCAACTTTGCCGTCAGCTGTTTCTGCTCCCGCCCCGCTGTCTGCTGTTCCAACAGTAATCCCGCTGTCAACTGCTCCTGCTGCCACCTCGCTGTCTGCTGTCCCAGTGTCAACTTTGCCGTCAGCTGTTTCTGCTCCCGCCCCGCTGTCTGCTGTTCCAACAGTAATCCCGCTGTCAACTGCTCCTGCTGCCACCTCGCTGTCTGCTGTCCCTGAGTCAACTTTGCCGTCAACTGATCCTGCTGCCGCCTTGCTGTCTGCTGTTCCAGCGCCAACTTTGCCGTCAGCTGTTTCTGCTGCCGCCCCGCTGTCTGCTTTTCTAACATTAATCCCGCTGTCAACTGCTCCTGATGCCACCTCGATGTCTGCTGTCCCAGTGTCAACTTTGCCGTCATCTGATCCTGCTGCCGCCTTGCTGCCTTTTGTTCCAGCGTCAACTTTGCAGTCAGCTGTTTCTGCTGCCGCCCCGCTGTCTGCTGTTCCAACAGAAATCCCCCGTCTATTGCTCCTGCTGCCACCTCGCTGTCGGCTGTCCCAGTGTCACATTTGCCGTCAACTGATCCTGCTGCCGCCTTGCTGCCTGCTGTTCCAGCGTCAATTTTGCCGTCAGCTGTTTCTGCTGCCGCCCCGCTGTCTGCTGTTCCAACAGTAATCCCGCTGTCAACTGCTCCTGCTGCCACCTCGCTGTCTGCTGTCCCAGTGTCATTTTTGCCGTCAACAGATACTCTTGATGCCTGCTGTTCCAGCGTCAACTTTGCCGTCAGCGGTTTCTGCTGCCGTCCCGCTGTATGCTGTTCCAACAGTAATCCCGCTGTCAACTGCTCCTGCTGCCACCTCGCTGTCTGCTTTCCCAGTGTCAACTTTGCCGTCATCTGATCCTGCTGCCGCCTTTTTGCCTGCTGTTCCAGCGTCAACTTTGCAGTCAGCTGTTTCTGCTGCCGCCCCGCTGTCTGCTGTTCCAACAGTAATCCCGCTGTCAACTGCTCCTGATGCCACCTCGATGTCTGCTGTCCCAGTGTCAACTTTGCCGTCAACTGATCCTGTTGCCGCCTTGCTGCCTTCTGTTCCAGCGTCAACTTTGCAGTCAGCTGTTTCTGCTGCCGCCCCGCTGTCTGCTGTTCCAACAGAAATCCCGCCGTCTATTGCTCCTGCTGCCACCTCGCTGTCGGCTGTTCCAGCGTCAATTTTGCCGTCAGCTGTTTCTGCTGCCGCCCCGCTGTCTGCTGTTCCAACAGTAATCCCGCTGTCAACTGCTCCTGCTGCCACCTCGCTGTCTGCTGTCCCAGTGTCATTTTTGCCGTCAACAGATACTCTTGATGCCTGCTGTTCCAGCGTCAACTTTGCCGTCAACTGATCCTGCTGCCGCCTTTTTGCCTGCTGTTCCAGCGTCAACTTTGCAGTCAGCTGTTTCTGCTGCCGCCCCGCTGTCTGCTGTTCCAACAGTAATCCCGCTGTCAACTGTTCCTGCTGCCACCTCGGCGTCTGCTGTCCCAGTGTCAACTTTTTCCGTCAACTGATCCTGCTGCCGCCTTGCTGCCTGCTGTTCCAGCGTCAACTTTGCCGTCAGCTGTTTCTGCTGCCGCCCCGCTGTCTGCTGTTCCAACAATAATCCCGCTGTCAACTGCTCCTGCTGCCACCTCGCTGTCTGCTGTCCCAGTGTCAACTTTGCCGTCAACAGATCCTCTTGCTGCCTGCTGTTCTAGCGTCAACTTTGCCGACAGCTGTTTCTGCTGCCGCCCCGCTGTCTGCTGTTCCAACAGTAATCCTTCTGTCAACTGCTCCTGCTGCCACCTCGCTGTCTGCTGTCCAGTTGTCAACTTTGCCGTCAACAGATCCTCTTGCTGCCTGCTGTTCCAGCGTCAACTTTACCGTCAGCTGTTTCTGCTGCCGCCCCGCTGTCTGCTGTTCCAACAGTAATCCCGCTGTCAACTGCTCCTGCTGCCACCTCGATGTCTGCTGTCCCAGTTTCAACTTTGCCGTCAACAAATCCTGCTGCCGCCTTGCTGCCTGCTGTTCCAGCGTCAACATTGCCGTCAGCTGTTTCTGCTCCCGCCCCGCTGTCTGCTGTTCCAACAGTAATCCCGCTGTCAACTGCTCCTGCTGCCACCTCGCTGTCTGCTGTCCCAGTGTCAACTTTGCCGTCAACAGATCCTCTTGCTGCCTGCTGTTCCAGCGTCAACTTTGCCGTCAGCTGTTTCTGCTGCCGCCCCGCTGTCTGCTGTTCCAACAGTTATCCTTCTGTCAACTGCTCCTGCTGCCACTTCGCTGTCTTCTGTCCCAGTGTCAACTTTGCCGTCAACTGATCCTGCTGCCGCCTTGCTGCCTGCTGTTCCAGCGTCAACTTTGCCGTCAGCTGTTTCTGCTGCCGCCCCGCTGTCTGCTGTTCCAAAGTAATCCCGCTGTCATCTGCTCCTGCTGCCACCTCGCTGTCTGCTGTCCCTGAGTCAACTTTGCCGTCAACTGATCCTGCTGCCGCCTTGCTGTCTGCTGTTCCAGCGCCAACTTTGCCGTCAGCTGTTTCTGCTGCCGCCCCGCTGTCTGCTTTTCTAACATTAATCCCGCTGTCAACTGCTCCTGATGCCACCTCGATGTCTGCTGTCCCAGTGTCAACTTTGCCGTCAACTGATCCTGCTGCCGCCTTGCTGCCTTCTGTTCCAGCGTCAACTTTGCAGTCAGCTGTTTCTGCTGCCGCCCCGCTGTCTGCTGTTCCAACAGAAATCCCGCCGTCTATTGCTCCTGCTGCCACCTCGCTGTCGGCTGTCCCAGTGTCACATTTGCCGTCAACTGATCCTGCTGCCGCCTTGCTGCCTGCTGTTCCAGCGTCAATTTTGCCGTCAGCTGTTTCTGCTGCCGCCCCGCTGTCTGCTGTTCCAACAGTAATCCCGCTGTCAACTGCTCCTGCTGCCACCTCGCTGTCTGCTGTCCCAGTGTCATTTTTGCCGTCAACAGATACTCTTGATGCCTGCTGTTCCAGCGTCAACTTTGCCGTCAGCGGTTTCTGCTGCCGTCCCGCTGTATGCTGTTCCAACAGTAATCCCGCTGTCAACTGCTCCTGCTGCCACCTCGCTTTCTGCTTTCCCAGTGTCAACTTTGCTGTCATCTGATCCTGCTGCCGCCTTTTTGCCTGCTGTTCCAGCGTCAACTTTGCAGTCAGCTGTTTCTCCTGCCGCCCCGCTGTCTGCTGTTCCAACACTAATCCCGCTGTCAACTGCTCCTGATGCCACCTCGATGTCTGCTGTCCCAGTGTCAACTTTGCCGTCAACTGATCCTGTTGCCGCCTTGCTGCCTTCTGTTCCAGCGTCAACTTTGCAGTCAACTGTTTCTGCTGCCGCCCCGCTGTCTGCTGTTCCAACAGAAATCCCGCCGTCTATTGCTCCTGCTGCCACCTCGCTGTCGGCTGTTCCAGCGTCAATTTTGCCGTCAGCTGTTTCTGCTGCCGCCCCGCTGTCTGCTGTTCCAACAGTAATCCCGCTGTCAACTGCTCCTGCTGCCGCTTTGCTGCCTGCTGTTCCAGCGTCAGCTTTGCCGTCAGCTGTTTCTGCTGCCGCCCCGCTGTCTGCTGTTCCAACAGTAATCCCGCCGTCAACTGCTCCTGCTGCCACCTCGATGTCTGCTGTCCCAGTGTAAACTTTGCCGTCAACTGCTCCTGCTGCCACCTCGATGTCTGCTGTCCCAGTGTCAACTTTGCCGTCAACTGATCCTGCTGCCGCCTTGCTGCCTGCTTTTCCAGCGTCAACTTTGCCGTAAGCTATTTCTACTGCCGCCCCGCTGTCTGCTGTTCCAACAATAATCCCGCTGTAAACTGCTCCTGCTGCCACCTCGCTGTCTGCTGTCCCAGTGTCAACTTTGCCGTCAACAGATCCTCTTGCTGCCTGCTGTTCTAGCGTCAACTTTGCCGACAGCTGTTTCTGCTGCCGCCCGCTGTCTGCTGTTAAAACAGTAATCCTTCTGTCAACTGCTCCTGATGCCACCTCGCTGTCTGCTGTCCAGTTGTCAACTTTGCCGTCAACAGATCCTCTTGCTGCCTGCTGATCCAGCGTCAACTTTGCCGTCAGCTGTTTCTGCTGCCGCCCCGCTGTCTGCTGTTCCACCAGTAATCCCGCTGTCAACTGCTCCTGCTGCCACCTCGATGTCAACCAGTCTCAACTTTGCCGTCAACTGATCCTGCTGCCGCCTTGCTGCCTGCTGTTCCAGCGTAAACTTTGCCGTCAGCTGTTTCTGCTGCCGCCCCGCTGTCTGCTGTTCCAACAGTAATCCCGCTGTCAACTGCTCCTGCTGCCACCTCGCTGTCTGCTGTCCAGTTGTCAATTTTGCCGTCAACAGATCCTCTTGCTGCCTGCTGATCCAGCGTCAACTTTGCCGTCAGCTGTTTCTGCTGCCGCCCCGCTGTCTGCTGTTCCAACAGTAATCCCGCTGTCAACTGTTCCTGCTGCCACCTCGCTGTCTGCTGTCCCAGTGTCATTTTTGCCGTCAACAGATACTCTTGATGCCTGCTGTTCCAGCGTCAACTTTGCCGTCAACTGATCCTGCTGCCGCCTTTTTGCCTGCTGTTCCAGCGTCAACTTTGCAGTCAGCTGTTTCTGCTGCCGCCCCGCTGTCTGCTGTTCCAACAGTAATCCCGCTGTCAACTGTTCCTGCTGCCACCTCGGCGTCTGCTGTCCCAGTGTCAACTTTTCCGTCAACTGATCCTGCTGCCGCCTTGCTGCCTGCTGTTCCAGCGTCAACTTTGCCGTCAGCTGTTTCTGCTGCCGCCCCGCTGTCTGCTGTTCCAACAATAATCCCGCTGTCAACTGCTCCTGCTGCCACCTCGCTGTCTGCTGTCCCAGTGTCAACTTTGCAGTCAACAGATCCTCTTGCTGCCTGCTGTTCTAGCGTCAACTTTGCCGACAGCTGTTTCTGCTGCCGCCCCGCTGTCTGCTGTTAAAACAGTAATCCTTCTGTCAACTGCTCCTGCTGCCACCTCGCTGTCTGCTGTCCAGTTGTCAACTTTGCCGTCAACAGATCCTCTTGCTGCCTGCTGATCCAGCGTCAACTTTGCCGTCAGCTGTTTCTGCTGCCGCCCCGCTGTCTGCTGTTCCACCAGTAATCCCGCTGTCAACTGCTCCTGCTGCCACCTCGATGTCAACCAGTGTCAACTTTGCCGTCAACTGATCCTGCTGCCGCCTTGCTGCCTGCTGTTCCAGCGTAAACTTTGCCGTCAGCTGTTTCTGCTGCCGCCCCGCTGTCTGCTGTTCCAACAGTAATCCCGCTGTCAACTGCTCCTGCTGCCACCTCGCTGTCTGCTGTCCAGTTGTCAATTTTGCCGTCAACAGATCCTCTTGCTGCCTGCTGATCCAGCGTCAACTTTGCCGTCAGCTGTTTCTGCTGCCGCCCCGCTGTCTGCTGTTCAAACAGTAATCCCGCTGTCAACTGCTCCTGCTGCCACCTCGCTGTCTGCTGTCCCAGTGTAAGCTTTGCCGTCAACTGATCCTGTCAACTGCTTCTGCTGCCACCTCACTGTCTGCTGTCCCAGTGTCAACTTTGCCGTCAATTGATCCTGCTGCCGCCTTGCGGCCTGCTACTCCAGCGTCAACTTTTCCGTCAGCTGATTCTGCTGCCGCCCCGCTGTCTGCTGTTCCAACAGTAATCCCGCTGTCAACTGCTCCTGCTGCCACCTCGCTGTCTGCTGTCCCAGTGTCAACTTTACCATCAACTGAACCTGCTGCCGCCTTGCTGCCTGCTGTTCCAGCGTCAACTTTGAAGTCAGCTGTTTCTGCTGCCGCCCCGCTTTCTGCTGTTCCAACAGAAATCCCGCTGTCAACTGCTCCTGCTGCCACCTCGCTGTCTGCTGTCCCTGTGTCAACTTTGCCGTCAACAGATCCTGCTGCCGCCTTGCTGCCTGCTGTTCCAGCGTCAACTTTGCCGTAAGCTATTTCTGCTGCCGCCCCGCTGTCTGCTGTTCCAACAGTAATCCCGCTGTCAACTGCTCCTGCTGCCACCTCGATCTCTGCTGTCCCAGTGTCAACTTTACCATCAACTGAACCTGCTGCCGCCTTGCTGCCTGCTGTTCCAGCGTCAACTTTGCCGTCAGCTGTTTCTGCTGCCGCCCCGCTGTCTGCTGTTCACAAAATAATCCCGCCGCCAACTGCTCCTGCTGCCACCTCGCTGTCTGCTGTCCCAGTGTCAACTTTGCCGTCAACTGATCCTGCTGCCACCTCGATGTCTGCTGTCCCAGTGTCAACTTTGCCGTCAACTGATCCTGCTGCCGCCTTGCTGCCTGCTTTTCCAGCGTCAACTTTGCCGTCAGCTGTTTCTGCTGCCGCCCCGCTGTCTGCTGTTCACAATGTAATCCCGCCGCCAACTGCTCCTGCTGCCACCTCGCTGTCTGCTGTCCCAGTGTCAACTTTGCCGTCATCAGATCCTGCTGCCGCCTTGCTGCCTGTTGTTTCAGCGTCAACTTTGCCGTCAGCTGTTTCTGCTGCCGCCCCGCTGTCTGCTGTTCCAACAGTAATCCCGCCGTCAACTGCTCCTGCTGCCACCTCGATGTCTGCTGTCCTAGTGCCAACTTTGCCGTCAACTGATCCTGCTGCCACCTCGATGTCTGCTGTCCCAGTGTCAACTTTGCCGTCAACTGATCCTGCTGCCGCCTTGCTGCCTGCTTTTCCAGCGTCAACTTTGCCGTCAGCTGTTTCTGCTGCCGCCCCGCTGTCTGCTGTTCACAATGTAATCCCGCCGCCAACTGCTCCTGCTGCCACCTCGCTGTCTGCTGTCCCAGTGTCAACTTTGCCGTCATCAGATCCTGCTGCCGCCTTGCTGCCTGTTGTTTCAGCGTCAACTTTGCCGTCAGCTGTTTCTGCTGCCGCCCCGCTGTCTGCTGTTCCAACAGTAATCCCGCTGTCAACTGCTCCTGCTGCCACCTCGCTGTCTGCTGTCCAAGTTGAAACGATTAACGTGCAAGTATGAAAGAGCTGATGGTAGTGTAACGGACAACGGAGTACGCGCTGGCTTCTACGGCTGTGGCTCGTCGGCTAAGTCGAGGGTACCAAAAGAATGAACCGAGTGTTACGATGCTCCAGTCGCATTATTTTATCATTAAAATTCGGGTACTATTTTTACCTGGACAGGGGCAAAGGGGATGAACTAAGATAGGGGGAAGTAGGAGGGAAGCTAGTAAAATTGGGGTTTTTTAGAGGCGGCTGAAAAATAATCTAAATTCAATGTAGGCTATGGTGAAGGCTGCTGATGCAAATGCACAAGGTGTTGAAGTGCATACGCCCACCCTACCATGATCCTGACGATAGCCTGATCTATGTATAATAATTCAGGATCCCTAGAAGCGCCTATGGCAGTTATCGCATCTCGTTCAAGCTTGACATGGTTCCAATAAAACAAAGATAATTTAAGCGGACATTATTATATTATCAACATAAGTATTTTGACTGGATAAAAAAACGACCTAACATAACTATTATCCAAATAACTAGTTTTAAACCAGCTATACTAAAATCGCAAGTGCTTAGAGCGGCTAAAATAAACAATAATTGGTTATACGAATAATTTTAAAATATATAAATATGAAATAAATATGATCATGCATATGGATTATTTTTATATACTGTAAGGTAGCTTTTTCTATGGCTGAGGTAGTTCAGTCTCTCCAGGGCCACCTTACAAGAAATTTGTAGGTTGCTGGGATCAGGAGAGTGGGGAACTGAGACACCGTGCTCGGATAAATGCGTAGTGAAGTTAGGGCCGACACCGGTGCTCCGGTGATTCGTCCCAGTGCCGTTGCGAAGCAGTAAACACCCCTGAGCTCAAGTCACTCGAATGCCCCTGGTATTAACCTAGGCTGCACCAAGTTCGGAGATAGGCATGCGCCGCTTGAAAACTTTGCGGACTGTCGCGGTATTGACCGGCGTACAGTCAGCGGAGTCTCAAGCGGTGGGTAAGCCACACGCACCGTATTTGGCACTATCACTTTCTCACTTTGCTTGACCCGTTTGAATTAATTCCCGGATCGCACTGGTTTCATTGTTATTCTTGGTTTTATTTATTTTCTTTTTTCAGGGATTTACCCTACCTCTCTTTCGCACCAGACAAAGTCGTGAGAAGGGGGAATAGTACTTTGCATCTTTATCCTTTGGTACCACGTGTAACCACTTCGTGTGTGCGTGTGTGTGTGTGTGTTCCGGTGTGTGTGTTCGGTGCGTGTATCCTTGTCTCGTATATCCTTCGTTGTCCTGCTCTTCGTGTTGCTCGCAGTTCCCCTTGTAGTCCTTGTTGTCCTCGTGTTGTCTTCCCTTGGCTATTCCTTGTGTTTGCTTTTCTTCGAGCTTACTGTGACTCACGATCACGGCCATCAAAACCAGACTCTTAATCACGGCCACCAAAACTAGACTCTTAATCACGGCCACCAAAACTAGACTCCTCGCTCTGGAGTTTTGATTTCGATCGTCAACCCTTCTTCGGCATGCCGTCGCCGCGGCCAATTGCCCGCGCCGTTTGGCTCGTGCCATTCTGCTGCTGCGGGTGGCTGCGCTGTCGGCGTCGGCTGGTTGTGCTGCCCTCTGCCTATGGCCGATGCCCCCGCCCGTTGGCTCGTGCCATTCTGCTGTGCGGCTTGTTTCCTCCCTCCTCGTAGTCTCCTGGGTTAAAGGGGGTCCCTGTTTCTAAATGTAAGCAACTACTGTGGGCCTGATTCGTATAACTAGCTCAAAATATATATCACTTAACCTACTAATTTATCCTATAAAATTGTGACTCGTCACAATACTTAAACTAGACAGTATAACATGATAGGCGTTACGTTTAATTCATTATTAAATCTTCAAAAAGTAAGTTAGTGCAAATGAAAAGTAAAAACAAATAAATCGGCACGTTAACTTTTTCGAGTTAGTGTATTTGCATATGCTGCAAACACACATGTGTTCGAAAGCATTAAAACGTTCTGAGTTCAAGGTTAATCAAGAGAAGCTTTGATTTAAGTTACGTTAACGCACGGCAGAGGTGGCTTTCACGTGGATATTAGTTAAGAGCATTAACTGATAAAGAGCGGTCACTTACAGCGGCATAATCCCACGCAGAAAGATCTTTCCTTGTGTTGGTGTGTACTTTTATCCGTCGCTGTAGCTTAAGCAAAAGTTAATGGATGAGAGGGGGGTAGTAGATATAGATATGTTTGCTCTCTTAACACATACTCTTGTTTTGTTTACTATTTTCTTTCTTGCACGAAACACTAACTTTAATTAAATATTACTTTGCATATTTTTCTTTAGATAATTGTAGTTTATGTATAAACTGCAATTGTCATTAAATTTATGCGGAGATACAGCAACTTATACCTTTTTTTCTCTTTGTTTATGTATTTTGTTGCGTCTCGACACCACTTGCAAATTATTTTAACATTTGGTTAATAACAATTAACACTAATACCAACAAAAATATGCAAAGTAGTACAACATTAGAAAATTACACTTATAAATTAAACATTAATCTCTCTCTTTGTATAAACCTGGGCCGGTAGGTTGCATAACCCCATTTTTTTTGGGTTATGTTTGATTGGCACCAAATCACTTAAAAATAACCATAACAAAACAAAAAAAAACTTATCGACTTCACAATTGACTGGCTTATATAGAATATTATTCTATTCAATTTCTTTGCGACCACATAATTAATTTTTGTAGGCAACTTCCACACGCGGGGGTTGCTCTGCGTACGACTTCAAATCCGGACTGGTGTAAGAAGCCCATATGTACATGCGGGAGAGGTAGATTAAGAGAGCGCTTGGTGGCTGGGGTCGTTGTGAACAGCTGATCCGTTTTAGTTGTAGGCCAAGTTTATTTGCACTTTGTGCGGCAGCTATTGTTATTTCTAACAAGCCCAAATGAACTTCCTAGGCCGAATAGAAGATACTTCACACCAACTAAATATAACACACCAGCGATAACAAACCAACTAAACGCCAATTCTGATCAAGAAAAACATAAATTGCGCGAATAATTAGTCAGAATTGCGAACACAATTAAAGTATAATTTTTAATTACCCAAATGGTCGGGAACTGGCAAGCAAATAATTTTGAAGGTTATGGCATATATTTTCTGGTGCGCTGCATCAGGGAAAATGTATAAACCTAGGCAAAGAAAATTTTTCAGTTAGCGGAAGCACAAGTGAAATAGATATTTTCTAAGCTTACTTCTTTATATAGATCCAGGGGCACCTATTACTTTTTTATTACTCGAATTAATGGTCCAATTAAAGGCACCACGTTGTTTTTTAAATTTTTTTTTTCACTGGAACAAGTAAATCGCGCACAACTACTCCCTTGCAAGTCTTTTTGAGAACAAGAACATGCGGTCAGAGGTTAGCTGGCGAAAAGCGACAAAGTTGCACCAATCTATTTCATCTTAATATTCGCTATTCACAGCCCTGTACCGGTTAACATTTTCATCACCCCTAGGTGCGAGTGATCATATAGATCAATAGAAAAATTTACCAACTAAGTTAAACAAATAAACGTTTAATCAAGGTTATTTATATTTCTTACGAAACACAAAACATTTTCAGTTTGGCTAATTGCAAGAAAAAAAGTAAATAAATACGGCATACAGTTTTACGGGAACTGAAGCGGAGGTTGGGGTGTAAGGGTTGCCTACTTTTAGGGTTGGACCTAAAACCAAATTCAGTCGACAAGCGGCATATTACACACCCCCCTGCCAAAATCACACTTTGGTGGTGAAACGACCAAAGTGGGATACCCGCTTGGAGCCAAAAACAAAAAAAACACAACAGTATCGACATTATTGCTTAATATCTTTAGCATGATATTTTCCAACTGGGTTACCCTGCAAATCTTCCAACTCGTAATAACATGTACCAAGTTTGTTCCTTACTCTAGCTTTAATGAAAGTTGGAGCTAATTTTGAGCTGAATCCTTTTGCAAAATTGCTTGGCTGGAAATTGCGGCTATAAACTTCTTGGCCAGCGTTATAAGACTCTTCTCGGCTACGAAGATTATATACCCTCTCATTTCGAACATGTAGCTGATTTATGCCTTTCTTTGCTGCCTGTCGAATTATATCCAATGAATCTTCTCTGTCGAAACTTGCAGCTCGATCTTTCAATTGCCCCAAGTTTCTCAACAACTGATAAGTTGACCCACTGGTTATCATATTTTGACCAAACAAGATACGATAGGGGCTACTGTGAACTGCGGAATGCACTCCGGACCGTAACGCGCATGCTATGTGACTTAATTGTGCATCCCAATTGGTCTTATTAGGGTTAACATAAGCTTTAATAGCAGCCAATATAGAACGATTTGCTCGCTCAGATGCGTTTGCTTGTGGAGCATATACGGCCGTATACCGGTGTTGCACACTATACTTCTGCAACAGCGAGTTAAACAGATGGGACTTAAACTGCGCTCCGTTATCTGAGACTACGAATTCCGGTACACCGAAGCAATGAAAAGCTTGCTCTTCGAGAAATCCGACTATGGCATCGGCTGTGAACTTCTTAACTGGTTTTAAAAATAGAAATTTAGACAACTGGTCGACAACCACAAAAATACCAATATGTCCTGACTTGCTACGCGGATATGGTCCTAAGAAATCCACAAACAACTTTTGAAAGACTCGCTGAACCACCGTCGGTGGACTCATGGGTGGTCGCAAGGGACGAACTGCACAGCTTTTACATCGCTAACCAAATTGGTAATATCTACGTAGTCTCTCCATAGTTTTGGTAATGCCATTGTGTGACGATAACGGATGCTCATGACATTGCTTTAAGACTGCGGGCACCATTTCATTGGGTATCCATAGTTTCCAACACATATCATCAGCCAGCTGCTCACCAGTTGCATGCTCGGCTCGGCGATAAATAAAATTATCTAACACTTTAACGTCAGGTAATTTTTCCGCTTGTTTTTGTATTTTTCTCCTGAACTCTGCATATTCAGCTGAACTGAAATGGTCGGATTTAAGGTCAATAAAGCTATCTACGCACAGTGCTGATACATCTTCTGTGTATACTCGGGATAGCGCATCTGGTACAACATTTTTCGAGCCTTTACGATGATAAATTTTAAAATCAAAAGCTTGCAACTTGAGCGCCCATCTTGCCAATCTAGTGCTTAAATCAGTTTGGGTCATAAGCCATTTTAAAGATGCGTGATCTGTGTGTATTGAAAATTCATGCCCTTCTACATACGCTCTGAATTTTTTTACGCACATTATCGCAGCCAAACATTCCTGCTCGGTAACAGAATAGTTGCGTTGGCATTTGTTCAATTTACGCAACATGAATGCTATGGGTACATCATTTCCCTGGTAATCCTTCTGCATAAGCACACCTCCGACTCCTGTATGACTAGCGTCACAGTGAATCTCAAACGGCAAGGAGAAGTTTGGACTATGTTAAACTGGCGCTGAACACATTTGATTTTTTTAAGTTTTCAAAGGCTTTCTGCGCTTCATCGGTCCATACAAATTTCTTTCGACTTTTTAAAGTGTCGGAAATGGGAGCTGCAATGCCTGCATAATTGTTAATAAATTTATGATACCACCCAGTTGTACCTAAGAATCGGCGGACTTGCTTTATTGATCTAGGCACGGGAAAATCCTTTATAGCTGCTACTTTTTCGGGGTCGGTCTGTATTGTTCCATGCCCAATAACATGCCCTAAGTATTTCACCTCTTTCCGACAGGGTTCTACCAGGTACGGTAAAAGCAGTTTTTTCTCTGGCCCGCTGTGTAAGTGGTATTTGCCAATAGGCATTTTTTAAATCTATGCTAGTTATAAACTCCGCTCTGGGCAATCGGCTTAATATTCCGTCAATAAGGGGCATCGGATATGCATTTTTAATAGTAACCTCATTGACTTTGCGACTGTCCAAACATAGTCGAATTTTGCCAGGTTTCTTAACTAACACTATAGGTGATGACCAAGACTGTCTGATTCTTCTATAGCTCCTAGCGCTAGCATTCTCTCCAGTTCGTCGTACATTAGTTTTTCGACTGCTGGCGATACTGCGTAATGACGCTGCTTAAAAGGAGTACAGCCTGACACGTCTATGTTGTGAGAAAGCCATGTTGTCTTGCCAAGACCTTTTTCAGCAAAAGAAGGAAACAATTTAATTGTAGCTATCAAAGAAATGTGCTGCTGAGCCGTTAGTTGAATTTTTAAGGGGTCGGCTATTTCTAAAGCAGCCTCTCTAGGGCTATGGGTTTTATGCATCAACACCAAGGGCAACAAGTCAAATGCTATCCAAAAATCAATGCCAAGATATAATTCTTGTGAGAGCGAAGGTACAATATAAAAGCATAATCGTTTTGTTTCACCTTTACACAGAATTTCTGTCGTGATTTTACCCACAATAGCTTGTTTTGCCCCATCAGCGGTGCGAACATTAAGCTTCAATGGCTTATATTCAACTCGATTCAACTCTGATGCAAATTTACCACCTATACAACTAATTGAGGCTCCTGTGTCCATAAGACCACTTAGAGATTTCCCCAATAAGGTTACATCTGCAAATGGCCTAACGTCCCCTGACATAGCTACAATAGAGGAATTTATATCTGCTGCGGACTGATTCTGCTTTAAGCGAAAAAAACGTTGACGAATGCTGTTGCGCGTCTGTCGCAAGCACTCGACATTTATTTTGAGTTTAGGTTTAGTTAAAGGAAATACTGAGATTGGGGTCGTATCCGGTGCAAAATTACTAGTTTGGGTGACCTCCCTAGCTATTCTGTATTTGTCCCCCTGGACACTAGTTTGTTGTGAGAGCACATCTAGAACATGATGGTTTATATGTGTCTCGTTTACCACACCCATAACAAAAAACGTTACGAGCTGCCACGCAATCTTGATATCTATGCCCATTTTTACCACAGTTCCAACAAGACAGGGTCATTGCCGCGAGATCAATATTATTCGAATCCTCATCATCTTCGTTGTCGGTTTCGGTTTGTACCGTAACTTCATTTACATGACGTTTGGATTGAAATCGTTGCACAGGAACTATTGAATGAGCTACAGATTTTACAAATCGCTCACGTGTACGCACTACGTGTCTCAACTGAACAATGTTGCCAATAGGTACATATAACATTTCGTGCTGTATTTCTGGCAACAAATTTGCACGAAGTATTTCCAGTAAAGATTTTTCACTTAACGGCTGACTAAGCTTGTCTGCTAAACACACTATTGCTTCATAAAAACTATCAAAATTTTCATTATGCTTTTGCTTCCTTTGAGCAATAGCTGTTCGAATCTCTAAATCGGTTCTACCGATTGTGTTCACTATCGGGTCTACTTGGGATTCTAAACAACTGTTCAAAACTTTGATGTGCTTGGACCGATGGCGAAACTCTATTAGTTGGCTGAATCGGCTCCGAATTAGTGGGCATTTGTACAGACAATCTCTGAAATCCAGCCTCGATCGATTGAGCAAGCGTTCGTGTTTGTTGCAATAATACTGTGGCCATTGCTGTTGTAATGGATTGATGCAAGTTAGCCAACAATGTTTCTTGCCCAATTTGCATCGGTCTTGGTTGACTTTCTGGCTGATCTACTCGGTTCGGATCGACCATACCTTCTGGTTGCACGAATTGAGTCTGTCGCATAGTCGGACTTATGTTGGACTGTAACTCGGATGAACTGTTAGTAGGGTTCATCTGACTTGCAGACGTTTCCAGATTCAGGCTTACTGATGAACTTGCAGCAGTCGTTCTTGACTGTGCTCTGGTAGCTATACCTGACGACGGCATGTTAAGCTTGGATAACTGCGCAGCTTTTAGTTCTTCGAAAAGATTATTGGCTGAACAACGAAGCGACGTACGACAAACTGGACAAACTTTTCTGTTGTTTGTTTGACTTACAAACATGCGTGATGAAAATAATGATTACACCGTGTTGTGAATAATTGAGCTGGAAGCTCGACTTCTTTAGTGCAAACACAACAGATTGTCTCGGAGGTATTTACAACGGCAGAACTATTGGAAAGGTTTCGTATTAAGGGCATTGTAATTAACCATAACAGGTGTAACTATTTATCCTATACGCTTACCTATCTTGCAAAGCAGTTATAATATTTTAATTTTAAGACACACCTAAATATTAATCGAATACGATATTACTTGTAAATAAATTATAGACAAACAAAACGATAGAAAAGAACACTTCATGAAATTTTTTTATTGGATACCATGCCAAACCATCCTGAGTATCAGATAACTACCCATTTACCATAACCTTCATATAAAGGAAACTCAAAAACTATTACCCAAGCCTTGAAATTGCGCGGAGAGTAGTAGATCTAGTCCACGGTCTCATATCCAGCAACAAAACAAAACTTAAGAAAAAAAAATGCTTACTAATCTGAAACAACAATTTACTTGAAGGTAGCTACCGATGGTCAAGTATAGCATAATAGCGCATGCCAACTATATTTGATCGCGGTAAACTACTAATCCTTACTCTTGACCTTGCTTGTCAAACCAACACCCAGTCAAAACAATGAAATGGCCTGCTGATTTAACCCGCATAATCAAGTGGGTGAACGTACGAAACTGATCTCAAAACTAAATACTTGTTTGCAGTTACTTATCCAAGATCACCCATAGCACAGTAGCGCATGCCAACTATGTGAGATCGGCGGTAATCCGCAACATTTGTTTTTGACCAATTACCGTATAACTAAAACAATTTTACGGAGCGAGTTAGGGTACTACCAACATACATGCTTCAATTAGCGGCCGGAAGTAGATCTGGTCCACTAGCCTTATCCTGCTTAATTAAGACACGAAATTGTATAGCACTTAGGAAAAGGATGACACTTATGTGTAATTAGACTTCGGAAATATAACCATTTTGAAGTTACTATTTATCCAGAATGTCTCACACAACCTGTTAGCTAAAGAAGAAAAGAAGAAAAATAAAGTCTCTAGATGTTATCGACTTTCTTTGAGATTTAAATCATAATCAAGGCCAATCTTTCAGTAACTTCGTACTAATAACTTTGTACAAGAAGTCCACCAAAATCGGGCACACGTCTGGGCGCCAATTAATAATAATAATAACTAATAAGAACTGTAACGATTAACGTGCAAGTATGAAAGAGCTGATGGTAGTGTAACGGACAACGGAGTACGCGCTGGCTTCTACGGCTGTGGCTCGTCGGCTAAGTCGAGGGTACCAAAAGAATGAACCGAGTGTTACGATGCTCCAGTCGCATTATTTTATCATTAAAATTCGGGTACTATTTTTACCTGGACAGGGGCAAAGGGGATGAACTAAGATAGGGGGAAGTAGGAGGGAAGCTAGTAAAATTGGGGTTTTTAGAGGCGGCTGAAAAATAATCTAAATTCAATGTAGGCTATGGTGAAGGCTGCTGATGCAAATGCACAAGGTGTTGAAGTGCATACGCCCACCCTACCATGATCCTGACGATAGCCTGATCTATGTATAATAATTCAGGATCCCTAGAAGCGCCTATGGCAGTTATCGCATCTCGTTCAAGCTTGACATGGTTCCAATAAAACAAAGATAATTTAAGCGGACATTATTATATTATCAACATAAGTATTTTGACTGGATAAAAAAACGACCTAACATAACTATTATCCAAATAACTAGTTTTAAACCAGCTATACTAAAATCGCAAGTGTTTTGAGTTTAAAAAAAAAAAATTTTTTTTTTTAATAATTTTTTTAAAATTTTTTAATATTTATTAAATATTTTTATGCATATGGATTTTTTTTATATACTGTAAGGTAGCTTTTTCTATGGCTGAGGTAGTTCAGTCTCTCCAGGGCCACCTTACAAGAAATTTGTAGGTTGCTGGGATCAGGAGAGTGGGGAACTGAGACACCGTGCTCGGATAAATGCGTAGTGAAGTTAGGGCCGACACCGGTGCTCCGGTGATTCGTCCCAGTGCCGTTGCGGCAGTGTAGCCACCCCTGCCAACTCCGACTCGAATGCCCCTGGTATTAACCTAGGCTGCACCAAGTTCGGAGATAGGCATGCGTCGCTTGAAAACTTTGCGGACTGTCGCGGTATTGACCGGCGTACAGTCAGCGGAGTCTCAAGCGGTGGGTAAGCCACACGCACCGTATTTGGCACTATCACTTTCTCACTTTGCTTGACCCGTTTGAATTAATTCCCGATCGCACTGGTTTCATTGTTATTCTTGGTTTTATTTATTTTCTTTTCACAGGATTTCCTACCCTACCTATTCGCACCAGACAAAGTCGTGAGAAGGGGGGGAATAGTCGCTTGGACTCGCTTACCCTGGCACCACGTGTAACCACTTCGTGTGTGTGTGTGTGTGTGTGTGTGTGTGTGTTCGGTGTGTGTGTTCGGTGTGTGTATCCTTGTCTCGTATATCCTTCGTTGTCCTGCTCTTCGTGTTGCTCGCAGTTCCCTCGTAGTCCTTGTTGTCCTCGTGTTGTCTTCCCTTGGCTATTCCTTGTGTTTCCTTTTCTTCAGCTTACTGCGACTCACGATCACGGCCATTAAAACCAGACTCCTAATCACGGCCACCAAAACTAGACTCTTAATCACGGCCACCAAAACTAGACTCCTCGCTCTGGAGTTTTGATTTCGATCGTCAACCCTTTTTTGGCATGCCGTCGCCGCGGCCGCTGCCCGCGCCGTTTGGCTCGTGCCGATTCTGCTGCTGCGGGTGGCTTCGCTCTCGCTCTCTGCTGCGCTGCTCTCCGCTGTGGCCGCTGCCCGCGCCGTTTGGCTCGTGCCATTCTGCTGCTGCGGGTGGCTGCGCTGTCGGCGTCGTCTGGTTGTGCTGCCCTCTGCTATGGCCGATGCCCGCGCCGGTTGGCTCGTGCCATTCTGCTGCTGAGGCTTTTCTCTCCCTCGTAGTCTCTCTGTTAATGGGGGTCCCGTTTCTAAATGTAAGCAACTACTGTGGGCCTGATTCGTATAACTAGCTCAAAATATATATAACTTAACCTACTAATTTATCCTATAAAATTGTGACTCGTCACACCCCCCCCCTTACTTCCCGGGTGATAACGAATAATGACACCGCTGGATGGAGTGTCGGTGATCCTGACGATCCAACGTGCTAATGTACTTGTCCTTCCACAACCTCTCCAAGATAGAGTTCATCCTCGGCAGAGGGTATGCATCCGGTACTGATTTCGCGTTGAGCTGGCGAAAGTCCACACACATGCGTGTTTCCCCAGTCTTCTTGCCCACCAACACAATAGGTGCACTGTGTGGGCTTTTGGAAGGCTCGATGCATCCGTCCCGTAGCAGCTCGTCCGCTTGCGCGTGGATTATCCCTTGCATCGCTGGGTTCCGAGGATAGTACCTTTGCTTTATGGGGCGCTCGTCGCGCATGACTATGACGTGTTCCGCGATGTTGGACACGCCTGTCATGCCATCGAATTTGGACAATTCCTCCTCTAGGAATTGTTGTACCCACGGCGCCATCGACCCGGCTGGGCCTGTTTCGGGCTGGCTGGTGGCGGCTGGTTGGGTCTCGTCACCCCTTGTTGCCTCGTCGTCGGGTTTTGCAACCTCACCCGTTGACAACGCATCCGTTATGCTGGCTCGTGGTTCAGATGTTTCCTTGGATTCCTGGCTTTTTGGTCTGGTACGAAAGGGGTTCCTTTTGGTAGCTCTCAGCCGTGCAGGGCCCAAAGCGCCTCCCCAAGTCTTGTCACGCCCCATTGTCGTGGTCGCCTCGCGGTTGCGAGCGCCGTCCTGGCCTTGTATCCTATTCTGGCTATTTGCGAGCGCCACGTGGTTGCAAGTGCCCTGGTTCCTCGTCGTCTTGCTGGTTGCGAGCGCCTCGCGGTTGCAGGCGTCGCTCTGGTCTTGTTTCCTTGTTGTCTCTGTGCTTGCGGTTGCAGGCGTCGCCCTTGCTCTGGTTCCTCGTAAACTCTGTGCTTGTGGTTGCGAGCGCCTCGCGGTTGCAGGCGTCGCCCTTGCTCTGGTTCCTCGTAGTCTCTCGTGCAGCGTCGCCCTTGCTCTGGTTCCTTTTTTTTTGGTTGCGAGCGCCTCGCGGTTGTAGGCGTCGCCCTTGCTCTGGTTCCTCGTAGTCTCTGTGCTTGTGGTTGCGAGCGCCTCGCGGTTGCAGGCGTCGCCCTGGCTTTGCATCGTCGTATCTTTGCTGTTTGCGAGCGCCTCGCGGTTGCAGGCGTCGCCCTGGCTGTGCTTCGTCGTCTTTGTTCCCTCTGTGCTTGATGTTGGCGACCGCCTCGCGGTTGCAGGCGTCGCCCTGGCTGCTGGTTCGTCTTTGTTCTCTCTGTGCTTGTGTTGTGGCGACCGCCTCGCGGTTGCAGGCGTCGCCCTGTTTGCATCGTCGTATCTTTGCTGTTGGCGCCTCGCGTAGCTCTGGTTCCTCGGTCTCTGCTTTTGTGGTTGCGAGCGCCTCGCGGTTGCAGGCGTCGCCCTTGCTCTGGTTCCTCGTAGTCTCTGTGCTTGGGCTTGCGGGTTGCAGGCGTCGCCCTTGCTCTGGTTCCTCGTAGTCTCTGTGCTTGTGGTTGCGAGCGCCTCGCGGTTGCAGGCGTCGCCCTGGCTTTGCATCGTCGTATCTTTGCTGTTTGCGAGCGCCTCGCGGTTGCAGGCGTCGCCCTTGCTGTGCTTCGTCGTCTTTGTTCCCTCTGTGCTTATGTTGGCGACCGCCTCGCGGTTGCAGGCGTCGCCCTGGCTGTGCTTCGTCGTCTTTGTTCCCTCTGTGCTTGTGTTGGCGACCGCCTCGCGGTTGCAGGCGTCGCCCTGGCTGTGCTTCGCCGTCTTTGTTCCCTCTGTGCTTATGTTGGCGACCGCCTCGCGGTTGCAGGCGTCGCCCTGGCTTTGCATCGTCGTATCTTTGCTGTTTGCGAGCGCCTCGGGTGGGGGGGTCGCCCTTGCTGTGCTTCGTCGTCTTTGTTCCCTCTGTGCTTATGTTGGCGACCGCCTCGCGGTTGCAGGCGTCGCCCTGGCTGTGCTTCGTCGTGTCTTTCCTGGTGGCTCGCTGTGTTGCCCGCTGGACGACATCGCCCCCTTGGTGGCTACCACTGCTCGGTAGCCGGCTGGGTTCGTTGTTTGGCTTCGGATCGGTTCTTGGTGATGCTCGGCAGACTTCGGATTTGGTATGCTCAACGGGATGAGTAGGCCTCCCACCAGCAACTTGGCATTGATGGCGCTGAAGAAGTCCAACCCGAGCAGCACATCGTCGAGGGCCGATGGTAAAACCAGCATCAGAATGCTAGCCCGTGCTTGCCCGAGTCGTACTTCTGCCTGGATCGCCCGCGTTAGCTCCATCCTTGTCCCATTTGCCAAGGCTATCACCGTCCTCACCGCTCGTCTGTTAGCCGGGGTCTCGATAAGTCGCGCTTTCTGTTCGCTGAGAAAACTCCGCGTGGCACCCGTGTCCAGCGTAGCTGTCATCGCCTCGGTCTCGATGCGCGTCTCTGCAGCAAGCCGGCCATCCTTCAAACGGATAACGCCCGATAGTTCCGGAACTCGCTCGTTGGCACTCTCACCTGTTCCGGGTTTGGTGAGAGGCGCTGGGCGTTTCCCGGCCCCTGTACTTGGCAACAGTCAACGGTCCTCACTCCTCGGCGACCACAGTTCCAACAGAATAGGATTCGCGCTCCACGACATTCCCTCGCGAAGTGACCAACTATTCCGCAGTTCCGACACGCACTACGTGTGTCCACAGGTTGTTCATGGTTGACCGGGCCTGATGTACCTTGCTGGTTCCCTTCGGTTGCGGGCGCTGTGGTCTGCGAAGCCGCCCATGGCGTGTTAGTTTTAAGACTTGCCGCTGTTTCCCGCTTTGCACCGCCTGCTGGTCCAGTTGAGCGCACTATCCGCTCGTTGCTTGCCTTGCTCCTTGCCTGACGTAGGTGCTCTCGTTCCCGGGTGACTTCAAAATTGACCACTAGTTGGGTCAACTGCTTAAACGTGCGGAAGTCCATTCGTCTCATGTACAACTGATATTCCGGCAGAAGGTTTTCATACACCCTTTCTAGTTCTTGGGCTTCTGAGTAACCAGCGCGGTTCATCATGAGGCGAATGTCCACTAGATACTGTTTGTAGCCTTCATTTTCCCTCTGGTAGCGCATCCTGATCTCGTCTTCTAACCTCTGGAAATACCTCGGCGGTAGGAAAAATTCCAGAAATTCCCTCCGGAACACGCTCCATGGTTCACCCTGCAAGTGGCTTGTGCGGAACCAGTCCTCGGCGGTACCGTGTAAAAGTTCTGGTACCCCCTGGGCCAAGTTTCGGGTGTCCACGCGGTGTGATATGGCTCGCTCCTCCAAACGCTCGATAAATCGTAAGGGGTCTGTGGTACCGTCAAACGTGACTCCCCAGCGCTGCATGCGTTCTACTCCCATGGCTCCAGAGACGTCGTGTCGGCTTGGTAGCATCGCCGATGTTACCCTCTCGTGTGTTCGTGCCAAGCGCTGGTGTTGAACCGGCACCGGTATGCTAAGGTACTGCATACCCGGGCTGCCTGGTTCCCGTGGCGGAGACCTGCTAGGTGCCACTCGTTGCTCCGGTAAACTCGTCGTGTTCTTTCCTGCATGGGATCCGTTCCCACTTGTGGTAGGCGACAGGCTCCGAGATCGTTGTTGGGTGTCTGGCTTGGTGTCGGGCGTCCGGGCTTTTCCAAAAACGGCTTCGAGTTCCTCTAAGCGCGCCTGGATGGTCGCTGAGTGGCCACCACGACCCACAAACGCAGACATACGGCCTCGAAGTTCTTCCACGGTGCCTTCACGACCAAATCCAAATTCGTCAGCGAATGCCTCCAGTTCCGCCTTCCGCCTGTACGATATCCATGCTACTCCAACCATGCTTGCTCTGCGTAGCCTGCTCCTGGGTCCTGGTTCCAGTTGTGCCGATGTAGGTCCTGTGCGATGTCCTATGCCTTGTTTACTGATGCACGGCTAGTATCCTTGTTGTGTACTAGTGCGTGTCCTGTGCGATGTCCTGTGCCTGGTTGTGACTACCCGACTAGTATCCCTGTTGTACTAGTGTTAGTCCTGTGCGATGTCCTGTGCCTGTTTGTGACTACCCGACTAGTATCCCTGTTGTACTAGTGTTAGTCCTGTGTCCTTTGATCCTGGTAGTATCTTCAGTATTCTGCGCTCTGGGTTCTGTGTCCTTTGCTCTGGTAGACTCGTTAGATAAAAAAAATGAATACTAGGCACGATGTTCACACTTTGAAGGTTCTGGGTCGACTCTCCTCTACTGTGCCGTGATGGCTCAATTTATACTATTCTGGTCGCCCACGAATGATCGCGACCGAGGGTTCACGAGCTTCGCGTCGTCCGCCTCCCTCCTCTGTCATTTGCAGATGCGACAAAACTCCTCTCTCTCTCTCTGCTCTCTCTCTGCTCCTCGTCGTAGATATTCAAAACATATATATTGTCCTAAATATATGTACCTCTGCGCTGTCTATGTACTCGTACGCTGCATCGCTTCGTGTGCTCGAAAAAAAAACTATTAACCGGACCACGTTTACTCCTGTTGATGCATTTTCTGCATGTACCGGTTTACCCCTTTTTTTCCAAAAAAAATTAATACGTGCTCACACACATATTTATCGGCAGTAACCCCCTTTTTTTTCAGAAATATATATATATTTTTTTTTCTCTTTATTTAAAATTTCTTTTGGGTCTGCCCATAAATATGTATGTTAGCGCGCGCATACCCTTACCCGGTACATGTTAGTGCTTGCCAACCTGTGCAAGCTGCAAAAAAAACGTGCCGACACCCCTGTGCAAAAATAAAAAGTCCAAAAAAATCCCAGTGACTTTCAACTGTACCTACAAACTCTGCATACAACTGTACCAAATGTTGCGAACGGGGTAGCATGCGATCGTAGCCAAAGAAAACTAATGTGGCCTCGTTTTGCCCACGGTGGTTACCGATGCTTGCAAAACTGTAAACACGTGACAGTGTTTCAATGTGCAAGCGGACCGGCGAACGTTAGCGAATACTACCAAACAAAACTTAAGCGAAAGCGAATATGTGCACCCTGTATGTATATGCGCATTTACCATGACTGCCAATGCTTGTAAAACTGTGCCTACGTGACCGCGTATGCAGCTGCATAGAAAACGACAACAGACTAGGCTAACGGCGTTTTTCCCGGCCGCCTTGCAATATGTGTACGTGTGTATATGCAGCTGTATGGACCCGCTATGTTAATACCCCTGTCGGACCACTGCCTATTGCGCACCCCTGCAGGAATACCACTACTGATTTTCTGCTGAAAAATCACTACCTGTGCCTTTCCTCGCTCTAGCGTTTTAGACTATTTCGGTGTCCCTTTCAGTCTCTCCAGGGCCACCTTACAAGAAATTTGTAGGTTGCTGGGATCAGGAGAGTGGGGAACTGAGACATCGTGCTCGGATAAGTGCGTAGTGAAGTTAGGGCCGACACCGGTGCTCCGGTGATTCGTCCCAGTGCCGTTGCGGCAGTGTAGCCACCCCTGCCAACTCCGACTCGAATGCCCCTGGTATTAACCTAGGCTGCACCAAGTTCGGAGATAGGCATGCGTCGCTTGAAAACTTTGCGGACTGTCGCGGTATTGACCGGCGTACAGTCAGCGGAGTCTCAAGCGGTGGGTAAGCCACACGCACCGTATTTGGCACTATCACTTTCTCACTTTGCTTGACCCGTTTGAATTAATTCCCGATCGCACTGGTTTCATTGTTATTCTTGGTTTTATTTATTTTCTTTTCACAGGATTTCCTACCCTACCTATTCGCACCAGACAAAGTCGTGAGAAGGGGGGGAATAGTCGCTTGGACTCGCTTACCCTGGCACCACGTGTAACCACTTCGTGTGTTTTTTTATTTTTTTTAAATTCATTTATTGCTTATCCTATATATATCTACATTGGCTAAAGTTAAGGTTATATATAAGCGAAACATTGCATTAGCGGTACGGCCGTGAGGTAATGCGTCGCTAATGCCAATGCTCCGCCTACTCCACTACTCCTCTACACTCGCGCTCAACCTTGCGCAGCTCAGTCATGACTGCCGCCGCAAACACGCTTAACGCTTCCCAATCAGCGCCGCTTACCATCATCAATCTCACGAGGCTGTCCACCTCGATGCTACAGCCGAAAGTCCTCTCCAGATCATCTCGAAGCCCGGTAAAGCGTCCGCAGTGAAGCAAGACGTGTTCGGCATCCTCAGCAAAACTGTAGAACGGGGCACCCTCATGCCCAAATCGGTGCAAGTATGCACGGAAGCACCCATGTCCACTTAGAAGCTGGGTGATATAGTAATTCAGCTGCCCATGCCGCCTGTTCTGCCACGCTGAAATGCTCGGGATGAGGCGATGTGTCCAACGCCCTTTGCTAGATGCATCCCATTGCCTCTGCCAGTTTTCCGAGGTACGCGTTTTGGCCGCAGTGCGCACTGCCTGCTTTTGGGGAGCGGAAAGTTCCTGGCCGTGTGTTCCCTCGTAGATCTCCGAGATTTCTCTAGCCAGCTCGGCTATGGGTGCTACTCCAGCCAGAACCAGACATGCGTCATCCGAGATGGTTCTGAAACCGCTGCTTACTCTGATCGCTCCAAGGCGGTGGGTAGCTCTCAATCCGCGGGTGTAGTTGTCAAAGCGGCAACCTGGTTGCCATATCGGCGCCGCGTACAACATCGTCGCTCTTGTGACGCTGGATAAGAGGAGTCTCTTGGATTGCTTTGGGCCTCGCGTATTAGGCATGATCCGCGAGATTGCACGATTTGTTATGGCGGCCTTTGTGCTAGCGTACTCCAAGTGCTCCTTGAAGCAAAGCCTGGTATCCAGCATCACGCCCAGGTATTTAATTGCCCTCTTTGACCTGACTAGCGTATTTGCCACGGTGATGGTAGCTGTCTCCACAGCTTTTCGGCTGCTAATGAGCACAACCTCCGTTTTTTGGGGTGCTATCTGCAGTCCTACTGAAGAGAGCCACTGTGTAGCTTTCGCGATGGCTAGGTTGCACTTTCCTTCTACTGCGTTGAGCTCCTTGGCGACGACCACTATCGCCACATCGTCAGCAAAGCCCACAAGGTGAACATCGTCAGGCATTGATAGACGAAAAACGCCGTCATACATGACGTTCCACAGTAGAGGTCCCAGTACCGACCCTTGTGGCACGCCTCCCGATACCTGGTGCTCCTCTGTCGCCTCGCTGGTATCATACCTTAGGATTCTATCCTTGAAATAGCTTCTGGTTATCCTCAATAGGTACTCCGGAACGTTGAGCGCCTCGAGAGCCTCCAGGATGCAGCCCCATTTAGCCGTATTGAAGGCATTTTTGACATCCAGCGTTGTCACTAGGCAGTACTTCTTGGCGCCGCCTTTCCATCTACTTCCGGCGATCGCTCCTGAAGCTAAATCGACCACTTTGCCGATCGCATCCAGCGTAGATCTCGCTTTGCGAAAGCCATACTGCTGCGGTGAAACTCCACCAGCAGCAGCAATGGCGCTATCAAGCCGGGTACAAATCAGATGCTCCAGTAGCTTACCGACAGTGTCGATCAGGCAGATCGGGCGATATGCAGCTGGATCCTCGAGCTGTTTGCCAGGTTTCGGTAAGAGGACCAGGCGCTGAATTTTCCAACGATTTGGAAATACTCCGCTTCGTAGGCAGCTGTTTAACATGCCCGAAAAAACTTCAGGGCGGAGCGAAATTGCTAGTCTGAGCGCTCGGTTGGGAATCCCGTCTGGGCCAGGCGACTTGGTCGGCTTCAACCTCTTTGCAGCGTGGCGAATCTCATCCAATGTGATGGGCTCAGTTGCAGAAAGCATGCTTGGCGCGGGCGGGAGCTCGCCGATATCATCAGCCATACTGGGAAAGAGATGCCTAACAATCTCTTTCAGCGATACTGGATCCATTGGGTGGCAGCGGGAAGAGGCGTTGAAGCGTTTTACTACCAATTTGTAGGCATTGCCCCACGGGTCGTTCTCCGCTGTGTCGCAGAGGTCCAGGAAGCATCTGCGCTTGCTGTCTTTGATAAGCTTCTGGAAGCGTCTCCTGCTGGCGAGAAACTCCGCCTGCCGTTCCTGAAACACCGGCGATCCACGTGAGCGCTGGTAGCGGCGTCTGGCATAGTTGCAGTCGCTCCGAGCCTCGGCGATCTCCTCGTTCCACCAGTATACTGGGACATGGTGCCTCTGGTACCTTCTGCTCCTGATCATGCTAGCATCGCAAGCGCGGCTTAGCATCAGCATCGTTCTGTCCACCACATCTTCGGTATTATCAGCAGTATCGGGGATCTCAGCAGACTCTAGATGGGCACTAAAGGTCCGCGTGTCTAGCGTCTCGACCCGATACCTTGGCCAATGTTGAGCTGGAACATGTCGGCGCTCAGGACGTACTCCAACGGTGCACCAAATGGCAACGTGGTCGCTTGCATTAAAAGTGTCGTCGATGCTCCAGCCGGAGGAACTGAACAGCGAGCTACTGACAAAGGTTAAGTCAACGACCGAGCCCAGTCCAGATCTGCTGAACGTGTGCTGCGTTCCATGATTAAGGAGCGCCACGTCAAGGAGAGAGAATGCCTCGAGCAACGCCCGTCCCTTGGCATTAGTTGATGAGCTACCCCACTCCTCTGCCCATGCGTTGAAGTCTCCAGCGATGACGGTCGGGTGACGGCCTCTAGCGTCTGCTACCAGAGAGTCCAAGGTGTTAGCGAACTCTGATAGCTGCAGACTGGGGGTAAATAGACTGCATAGAACCACAGGTCGCCCACCAATGCGCGCACGTAGTTTTCGTCCCGATGAACGCTGACCAGCGGAGTCCCGTCGTTCCCGCAGGACCATAGAGCCGCTCTCCCAGATGTGTTCGCAGCGCATCTAGGGCCCTCACACAGCCGGTATGGCTCGCTAAGCACCGCAAGGTCTGCAGAGCGTTCTCGCACCGTTTGCGACAACAAATCCTGGGCTGCTGCACAATGGTTGAGGTTCAGCTGGATAAACTTCATTTTGTACGTCTAGATACACTACCGCTGAGTGGACATCTTCTACTGCCCGCCTGGTGGCTGAATGAGGCACTGCCCTTGGCGATGCAGACGAAGCATTTCGCCGCCTCGCTCTTACAGCTCACTGCCTTGTGGCCCGTATCCCCGCACCTTATGCAGCACTGGGACCTATCCACAGGGTTGCGGCAACTGCTTGCGGTATGTCCCATCTCCAGACAGCGGTAGCACCGCGTGCGTGCTTCCTGCAGGCGAACGGCGCAGCTGGTCCAACCAATGCGAACTGTGCGCAAGGCAGTAATGCTGCTTGACAGATTCGCCGGGACCGAAAACTGTGCCACCTGGGTGTTGCCGTATCCAGGTCGAATGCTCTTGAAATTGCAAACGTCGGCTGGGATGTTTGCCTGCGCTGATAGCGCAGTCACTATCTCCTCTTTAGTGGCCAACTCGTCCAGGTCTCGAATGGCAAAGTGAGCTTGCTCGGTAAATGAGCGAACCACAGCACTCTTGCCCAGCACCAGCTCCACCTCGTCCTTGAGCTGCTTAGTGCACTCTAGGCCTACTCCGTTTAGCTCCAGTAGCAGGTCACCTTTTGCTGTGCGACGAGCTTTGGAGACCTTTTCGCGTACTCCGTTGAGCTTTCCATCACTTCTGCGCGTAACTAGCGACAGAACTTCGCTGTAAGAAAGCTCGCTGGTGCTTATTACCAGCGCATCCGACCTGCTCTTCATAGCGGCTTGCCAGGCGTCTTGCCGGCTGGCTTGGTAGCCTTCTTCCGCTGAGCCGTTTGCCACGTATTCTGTGGGACTGACTCTGGACCCGCTGGACTTGCGTTGCCAGTTTTATTACGCTTCGAGGGTGTAGCTCTCTGCCCCTGTTCTTGCTCTCGCCGTCTCTTGGGAGTCACTGTAGTCCTCGCACCACCGCTACCCTGCTGTCGGACCTTGTCGGCTGCACTAGGAGGCAGTTTTGGAACCGGCGACGTCTGTGTGGCCGTATCCGCGCTAACAATGGAAGCTGGCTTGCTTCTGCCAGCAGAAGCTTCATACAGCTTAACAGCCTTCGCTGCTAGGTCTCTCACCAGTTGGTTAACGTGCCGCTGCCCGATCAAGAGTGCATTAAGGCCGTTCAGAGTGGCACCCAGCTGCTCGAAGACATCTTTTTCTCTTGGCTCCTTCCCACCACTTCGTGTGTGTGTGTGTGTGTGTTCGGTGTGTGTGTTCGGTGTGTGTATCCTTGTCTCGTATATCCTTCGTTGTCCTGCGCTTCGTGTTGCTCGCAGTTCCCTCGTAGTCCTTGTTGTCCTCGTGTTGTCTTCCCTTGGCTATTCCTTGTGTTTCCTTTTCTTCAGCTTACTGCGACTCACGATCACGGCCATCAAAACCAGACTCTTAATCACGGCCACCAAAACTAGACTCTTAATCACGGCCACCAAAACTAGACTCCTCGCTCTGGAGTTTTGATTTCGATCGTCAACCCTTTTTCGGCATGCCGTCGCCGCGGCCGCTGCCCGCGCCGTTTGGCTCGTGCCGATTCTGCTGCTGCGGGTGGCTTCGCTTTCGCTCTCTGCTGCGCTGCTCTCCGCTGTGGCCGCTGCCCGCGCCGTTTGGCTCGTGCCATTCTGCTGCTGCGGGTGGCTGCGCTGTCGGCGTCGTCTGGTTGTGCTGTCCTCTGCTATGGCCGATGCCCGCGCCGTTTGGCTCGTGCCATTCTGCTGCTGCGGCTTTTCTCTCCCTCGTAGTCTCTCTGTTAAAGGGGGTCCCGTTTCTAAATGTAAGCAACTACTGTGGGCCTGATTCGTATAACTAGCTCAAAATATATATAACTTAACCTACTAACTTATCCTATAAAATTGTGACTCGTCACAATACTTAAACTAGACAGTATAACATGATAGGCGTTACGTTAATTCATTATTAAATCTTCAAAAAGTAAGTTAGTGCAAATGAAAAGTAAAAACAAATAAATCGGCACGTTAACTTTTTCGAGTTAGTGTATTTGCATATGCTGCAAACACACATGTGTTCGAAAGCACTAAAACGTTCTGAGTTCAAGGTTAATCAAGAGAAGCTTTGATTTAAGTTACGTTAACGCACGGCAGAGAGGCTTTCACGTGGATATTAGTTAAGAGCATTAACTGATAAAGAGCGGTCACTTACAGCGGCATAATCCCACGCAGAAAGATCTTTCCTTGTGTTGGTGTGTACTTTTATCCGTCGCTGTAGCTTAAGCAAAAGTTAATGGATGAGAGGGGGGTAGTAGATATAGATATGTTTGCTCTCTTAACACATACTCTTGTTTTGTTTACTATTTTCTTTCTTGCACGAAACACTAACTTTAATTAAATATTACTTTGCATATTTTTCTTTAGATAATTGTAGTTTATGTATAAACTGCAATTGTCATTAAATTTATGCGGAGATACAGCAACTTATACCTTTTTTTTTCTCTTTGTTTATGTATTTTGTTGCGTCTCGACACCACTTGCAAATTATTTTAACATTTGGTTAATAACAATTAACACTAATACCAACAAAAAATATGCAAAGTAGTACAACATTAGAAAATTACACTTATAAATTAAACATTAATCTCTCTCTTTGTATAAACCTGGGCCGGTAGGTTGCATAACCCCTTTTTTTTGGGCTATGTTTGATTGGCACCAAATCACTTAAAAATAACCATAACAAAACAAAACAAGTAAGAAGGCTCTAGTCGAGATTTCCCGACTAGGAGATACCCCGAACACTGTACATAACGCGTACAATCATTGTCTGTATGCATCTGTGACGAAACTTCAATCTTCGATATCTCTGGTGTTTCTTAACCGATTTCGATGAAAAGTTATATCGTTATCCATTATTTCAACCCCCATTTGTACATTTTCCAAATTCGAGAAATTTTTGTAATCGATTCCATGTGTATATCGGAAACGGAAATAGTTATCGAAAATCGGAAACAAACTTGTACTGCCTAGGACTTAGATGAGCTTATGTGCAAAATCTGAAGTCTCTAGCTCTTATAGTCTCTGAGATCGACGCGTTCATACATACAGACAGACGGACAGACGGACATGGCTATATCGACTCGGCTGTTGATGCTGATCAAGAATATATATACTTTATAGGGTCGGAGATGCTTCCTTCTGCCTGTTACATACTTTTGCACAAAACCATTATACCCCTTTTACCCATTTCATGGGTTCGGGGTATAAAAAAAACTTATCCACTTCACAATTGACTGGCTTATATAGAATATTATTCTATTTAATTTCTTTGCGACCACATAATTAATTTTTGTAGGCAACTTCCACACGCGGGGGTTGCTCTGCGTACGACTTCAAATCCGGACTGGTGTAAGAAGCCCATATGTACATGCGGGAGAGATAGATTAAGAGAGCGCTTGGTGGATGGGGTCGTTGTGAACAGCTGATCCGTTTTAGTTGTAGGCCCAGTTTATTTGCACTATGTGCGGCAGCTATTGTTATTTCTAACACTACTACACTATTGTTATTTTCACACCAACTAGATATAACACACCAGCGATAACAAACCAACTAACCGCCAATTCTGATCAAGAAAAACATAAATTGCGCGAATAATTAGTCAGAATTGCGAACACAATTAAAGTATAATTTTTAATTACCCAAATGGTCGGGAACTGGCAAGCAAATAATTTTGAAGGTTACGGCATATATTTTTTGGTGCGCTGCATCAGGGAAAATGTATAAACCTAGGCAAAGAAAATTTTTCAGTTAGCGGAAGCACAAGTGAAATAGATATTTTCTAAGCTTACTTCTTTATATATTTGCTATTCACCGGTTAACATTTTCATCACCCCTAGGTGCGAATGATCATATGAAGACTAACCAAAAAAAATACTAACAATCGAAAAATTTACCAACTGAGTTAAACAAAAAAACGTTTAATCAAGGTTATTTATATTTCTTACGAAACACAAAACATTTTCAGTTTGGCTAATTGCAAGAAAAAAAGTAAATAAATACGGCATACAGTTTTACAGGAACTGAAGCGGAGGTTGGGGTGTAAGGGATGCCTACTTTTAGGGTTGGACCTAAAACCAAATTCAGTCGACAAGCGGCATATTACACAGTGTCAACTTTTCCGTCAACTGATCCTGCTGCCGCCTTGCTGCCTGCTGTTCCAGCCTCAACTTTGCCGTCAGCTGTTTTTGCTGCCGCCCCGCTGTCTGCTGTTCCAAGAGTAATCACGCCGTCAACTGCTCCTGCTGCCACCTCGCTGTCTGCTGTCCCAGTGTCAACTTTGCTGTCAACTGATCCTGCTGCCGCCTTGCTGCCTGCTGTGCCAGCGTCAACTTTGCCGTCAGCTTTTTCTGCTGCCGCCCCGCTGTCTGCTGTTCCAACAGTAGTCCCGCTGTCAACTGCTCCTGCTGCCACCTCGCTGTCTGCTATCCCAGTGTCAACTTTGCCGTTATCTGATCCTGCTGCCGCCTTGCTGCCTGCTGTTTCAGCGTCAACTTTGCCGTCAGCTGTTTCTGCTGCCGCCCGCTGTCTGCAGTTCCAACAGTAAAACCACCGTCAACTGCTCCTTCTGCCACCTCGCTGTCTGCTGTCCCAGTGTCAACTTTGCCATCAACTGATCCTGCTGCCGCCTTGCTGCCTGTTGTTGCAGCGTCAACCTTGCCTCTACTGCACCGTACACACAAGCAATGCATGTGGATCAAAATACGGCACAAGACAACAAGCCACAAGAGCAGCCACAAAGCAACTTGGAAGCAATGATATGTAAGCTGCAGCAGAGCTTGACAGAGTTTATGTCATTTATGCGCACAACTATGCAAGATTTAATGCGAAATCAAAGTCTTCTGGTACAAATGCTTGTATCACAACAGTCAAAATAATCAATGGCTTCGCCACGTATATCTACGTGGAATGCTAACGGCGTTTCACAGCATAAACTTGAGTTAGCTCAATTCCTACTCGACAAGCACATCGACGTTATGCTACTCTCCGAAACACACCTTACAAACAAATATAATTTTACAATAAGCGGATACACATTCTACGGAACCAATCATCCCGATGGTAAGGCACACGGCGGGACTGGTATTTTGATTAGAAGCCGGCTAAAGCACCACTACCACAAAGTGTTCGCCAGAAACTACCTACAGGCCACATCTTTAAAAATACATCTTGATAGTGGTAACCAAATTGCACTAGCTGCCGTCTACTGCCTATTTCGATTCACCATATCTGAAGACCAATTTATGGAATTTTTCAACTCATTGGGAGAACACTTTATAGCAGCAGGAGACTACAATGCCAAGCACACACACTGGGGATCTCGCCTTGTGAATCCAAAGGGAAAGCAGCTGTACAACGCACTTGTAAAAGTAAACAACAGGCTCGGCCACGTCTCTCCTTGCACACCAACTTACTGGCCCACAGACCCCAAGAAACTACCCGACTTGATTGATTTTGCAGTTACCAAAAATATTCCCCGCAGTCTGATAAGCGCCGAAAGCCTATCGGATCTTTCATCCGACCACTCGCCTGTTCTTACACAATTACTACGATACCCAGAGTATGTAAATCGCCCCGGTAAGTTGACATCACACAAAACTAACTGGCTCAAATACAAACAAGTAAGAAGGCTCTAGTCGAGATTTCCCGACTAGGAGATACCCCGAACCCTGTACATAACGCGTACAGTTATTGTCTGTATGCATCTGTGACCTAAACTTCAATCTTCGATATCTCTGGTGTTTCTCTACCGATTTCCATGAAATTTTCAGAAAAGTTCTATCGTTATCCATTATTTCAACCCCCATTTTTACATTTTCCAAATTCGCGAAATTTTTGTAATCGATTCTGTTTGGAGGAAGAACTATTTCCACCTTCGCACTAATTGCCAACGAAAGAATTTGTGTTCGGATTTATTTAATTATATTAGTTTATTAATTTATTGCGACCCCGGGAAGGTTTGTTCGCTTCCATGCGCTTATGAAACGAGAGTGATCGTTGGTCGTTAAAGCAAACGATCTATTAACATAGAGATAAAGAGAGCGCAAGAGCTTTAACTGTGCAAGCATGCAAGCTTTAAAAGCATTCATAATAAAAGAGATTAACATATGTTTTAGGCAAAGCAAACATTGGCGCAGGCAATTACATTTACTACTATTTTAATACAAAGTATAAACTGAATGTTCTGCTCCCGAAATACTCCCCCCCGTTGAAAGTGATCCACTTTTAACCAACTTGGTCAGAAAGGGGCAGAACGGCAAGCTTCATTGCTGCTCTCTTGGCCAAACCAGTTGCGGTTCGAACCAATGCCACTCTAGGTACGCCATCCGCTCCTGGTATTGTCGACTCAACCTTGCCAAGCCGCCATTTCAGAGGAGGAAGATTTTCGTCCTTAATCAGCACCATGGAGCCAGGTTGAAGCGCTGTTTGTGACGTCTTCCATTTGCTGCGTTCCTGTAGGATTGACAGGTAGTCCGTGCTCCATTTACGCCAGAAATTTTGACGCATTTGACACACGCGCTGCCAACGATCCAGACGACCTTCCTTTAAGTGCGTAATATCAGGCTCGTCTATGGCGGTGAATGTTGACCCAATGAGGACGTGCGCTGGGGTTAGAAAATTAACGTCATCAGGGCTTTCTGAAATAGCATATAAAGGGCGAGAATTAAGAATTGCGGCAATTTCATAAACCAATGTCCGAAGCTCATCAAGGTTTAAAGTCGAAGAACCAGCAGTTCGATAAAAGTGATATTTTGCAGACTTCACTGCCGCCTCCCATAATCCACCAAAGTGCGGAGATCGAGGTGGTATGAAGTTCCAGTCTATTCCATTTGCCACACAAATGTTCGATACAGCATTATTATGTGGGTCGCTCAAGAAAAGTTTTTTCAACTCAGACAATTTGTTTTTAGCACCAACAAAATTCGTTCCATTGTCCGACCATATGACACGTGGTTTGCCTCTGATGCTAATGAAACGCCGCAGAGCCGCAATGAACGATGCAGTAGACAGGTCGCTGACCACTTCGAGATCTGAGCCTTTGTACTAAAGCAAATAAAAACTGCTATATAGCATTTCACCGGCGCCATGCTTCTGCTCTCAGGCTTGTAATGAAAGGGACTGCAGTAATCGATTCCTGTGGTGTGAAACGCTGGGTTTGGACGAACACGATCCGCTGGAAGCCTGCCCATAATGTGCTCGGCATACTTTGGCTTCAGCCGAAAGCATCTCAAGCATTTGTTAATGACTCTGGATACCGTTTTGAGCCCCCCAATTGGCCAATAAGCTTGCCTTATTGCTGCGAGGAGGCTTCTAGGCCCAGCATGCAGAAATTTGTGGTGATAATGCACAATAATTGCAATTGTGACTGGATGTCCCTTGGGTAGGAGAATGGGATGCCTGGCGTCGTATTCCAACTCCGAATTCTGCAGCCTGCCCCCAACTCTGATCAAACCATTACCGTCAATGAACGGATAGAGTGAAAGTAGACTGCTTTTGGCTGGAAGTGACCTCTTTGACGAGAGAATCGCATATTCGACAGCGAATGTGATTTCTTGAATGTTCCTTAAAAGGAGATATGAGCCCATGCGTAAATCCTCGACGGTCAGCTTGTTTGTGGGCTGAACTCCTTTTTTCGATATAATAAGCCAAAATCTGCGAACATATGCGAAGACACGTTGCAAACAAGCAAAGGAATTTTGGTATTTGCAATTGGAAGACATATCATATTTAGATGTTGCGATCAGAGCACATCGACGACGTTCTGGCAAGTTAACTGCAGGCAACACATTCGCAGGCCACTCTGAGCTGGACTTGCTGAGAAACCGGGGTCCATGTTGCCACAGCTGATGACCAGTCAGCTCCTTTGGTGTACAGCCTGGAGATAGTATGTCAGCTGGGTTGCAGGATGTTGGTACATGGTGCCAAGTCATTCCTTGAGTCAGCTCTTGTATCCTTGCGACCCGATTAGAGACAAATACGTTGAAGTCTGATGGCGACTCGCGAATCCAGGAGAGCGCTATTGTGGAATCGGTCCAGCAATGGTACTCACATTGAAAGGGTATACTGTGACCAAGGTTGTCGAGCAGCTCGGCCAAAACTAATGCGGCTGACAGTTCCAGTTTTGGAATGGTAAGCGTTTTAAGAGGGGCAACTCTAGATTTGGAACATAGAAGATGCGATGAAATTGAATCCTTAGATTCCGACCGAAGATAGATGCAAGCGCCATATGCAAGGCTACTTGCATCGCAAAATGCGTGAATTTGAAATGAAGCTTCAGGAGTCATCGCATAGCGAGGAAATTTAAAAGAGGTGACTATACAGAGCTGAGAGAATAGCTGGTTCCATGCAGCCTGTAGCTCTTCTGGTATCATATCATCCCAATTAAGCTGATGTTTCCATAAAGTTTGAATAAATATCTTTGCCTTTGTAATGATTGGTCCAATTAAGCCGAGCGGATCATAGGTTCTGGCAACAGTGGATAGGACGAAGCGTTTCGTAGCTGGTCCATCTGGTAGGATTTTCGAAAGGCTGAATAAAAAGTTGTCAGAGCTGAGATCCCATACCAGCCCCAAAGCCTTTGCAATGCCAGTTCCATCGTCGAATGTTAATAACTTTTCCTTGTCCACTTCGGGCTCACCCTCTAACACGGCAGGCTCATTGGAGCACCATTTTCGGATTGGGAAGTGCCCACGGCTTAGCAGGAGCTTTACCTGCCGTTTAATTTCTACTACCTCCTCGATACTATTCCCACCAGACATAAGGTCGTCCACGTAGAAATGATTTCTTACGATCATTGATCCAATAGGAAAATTTTCTTCCTCGTCGAGTGCTAGTTGATGCATGGTCCTTATTGCCAAAAACGCTGGAGGTTTGGTTCCATATGTTAGTGTGTCCAATTTGTAGGCTTTTATTTCATCAGCTGCACTGTCACGCCATAGTATTATTTGCACATACTCATCAGGATGCGATACTCTGACGCATCTGTACATTTTACAAATATCCCCACAAAGAGCTATTTTAAAAAATCTGAACCTGAGCAACGTTGTAAATATCTTGGTTGAATGGTGGGACCTGCAAGTAATAGATCATTTAACGAGTGTCCGGAGGTTGACTTCGCAGATCCATCAAATACAACTCTTAATTTTGTTGTTGTACTATCTGGCTTTTGAACACAGTGGTTCGGCAAGTAGAACCTTTTTGCTGTGCAGTCTTCCAAGGCAAGCGACATGTGACCTAAGTTGAGGTATTCTTGAATGAACGCCGCATATTGGGATTTAAGGTTGGAATCCTTGGCAAGTTTAGCCTCCAAGCATTTAAATCTGCGCAGAGCGCGTTGGTACGAATTTCCAAGATTGCAAACATCAACTTTAAATGGAAGCTTGACCGAGTATTGGCCGTTAGCGAGACGCAGGTGATTTTGTTTGAAGAAATCCTCACAGATCGAGTCTTCTTCAGAGGCTGATACTGGCGAAGCATAAGAATTTTCGATTTCCCAAAATCGTTTAACTATTTCTTCAAGCGAATCATCTTGTACCCGAATTGCTGGTGACTTTGTGAGCGAAACAAGTGCTGAGTGCTTTGTAGCGCTGTGTGAGATGGCTCCAGACACTGTCCAACCGAGTTTGGTTTCCTGCAATATCAACTTGCTTTCTGCTAAACGAATTTGCCCAGTGCAAATTAATTCGAAAAATAGGCCTGCTCCAATTAGCAAATCTATGCGTTGAGATAAATGAAATTTTGGGTCAGCTAGAACAATGTTATTGGGTATGTGCAACATTTTTATATTGAAATCGTACTGCGGCTGGTAGTCAGTGATGGTTCGTGTCACGACGGCTCCTATTGACGCTCCATAGCTTTCGTTTTGCGACCTGACGACGATGTCAACTGCCCTATCCGAATCAAGTGTTGATTCTCCGATTCCAGATATTGCAATATGTGAGCGACGTGTTTTTAGCTGCAGCTGATTTGCAAAGCGGGTTGTAATAAAATTGAGTTGAGATGCAGAGTCTAAGATGGCACGACATTTAATAAGCTCTCCAAAGCGATTTTGCACAAAGACTATGGCCGTAGCAAGCAAAATGTAATTATCAGGCACGACGTTCGAGGCTAGGTGTGGAGCGCTTAAACTTGTTCTAGATATAAGCGAGGAGGACGTTTGATTTGAAACTGGCAAGAGCTGTGGTTGCAAGGAGCTGGCTGCGTTTGAATTTGTCATATGCAAAAGCGTATGATGCTTCGATTGGCAGTGTCGGCAATGGCCGGACCTGCACTGCTGAAGAGTGTGCCCCTTGCGCAAACAATTCAAGCATAAGTGCATTTTTTTAGCTTCTTTATAACGCAGATTAGGAGAAAGGTTCAGAAACCGAGCACATTTCGAGCCAAAGTGCTCTCCAGAATCGCAAAATAAGCATGTTGAGTTAACATTTGATGACGAATGCGTGTTTGAAACAACCAAGGAATTTTTGTTAATTTTATACGATAATTTTCCAACCTGATTGCTAAGTGGTGGCGTTACCGTAGCGCTTTCCAAATTCTCCATGGTTCTGCACCTTTTTTCCAGAAATGACGCTGTCCACGCTGGCAGTTCGTTAGTTGCAAGTGACTCCTCCCATCGTTCACGTGTGTGCTGATCCAGTTTCTGAGCCACGATGTGAATTAAAATACCATCCAAAATCTGGCTTGGATCGGCCAATGAGTTTATAGCTCTTAAATGGGAGTTCATTTTGTCGCTGAGCGCCCGTAAACCAGTAGCTGAGCCCTTATCCACACCTTTAAGCCCGAAAATCGATTTTACATGTGCCTGAAAATGAAGTAACTTGTTATCAAACCTATTGCAAAGCAGGTCTAAAGCAATATCATAGTTATTCTCTGTAGGTTCCAACGAACGAATTGTTTCCAAGGCGACTCCCTCCAAACTGGACAGTAGATGCTGAAGTTTTTCCACTCTTGTTAGCTCAGCATCATTTTCAACAACAGTGCTGAAAATAGAGTAGAAGTTGGGCCAATCCATATACGATCCACTAAACTTGGGCAACTGCAGTTGAGGTAGCCTTGATGTTTTAATGGTGACGTTGGCGGATGAAGTTGTATCGCCCAATGTATGCCGCACTGTGGTTGAGTTGGCATCACTACTCTTGCGTTGAATAGTCATAAGTTCTCGAGAAAGTTTTGACTTAACCTCTGCAAAAGTTTCATCAAAATGAAAGCGCGCATCGGATGTCAATTCCAATAAGTCCAATTTTTCCACACCAGTCTGTGCCGCGTTGAAATCGGCCTTCAAATTAGCCAGCATTTCGATGCGCACTAAGAGATCTGCTTCATCGAAAGCGGCGACTGTCTCATCATCCAAGTACGAATTTAAAGCCGTTAATTGCCGCTTAGAAGCATCAGCCTTTGCTTTATAAAAGTCATAATCACTGGCACCTGTGGCGGGCATAATAAGCGCTTTGTTTTATTTTTACTGCACAAAATAACGTTTGGTGAATTAAAAAACACCCTGTATTTGCGGCTGTGGAGTTTTAATGCACTTAGCAGCGTCTGTTGCTACCCAAAAGGTAACTGTGATGTTGAGCGAGAGCACTTGCCGTAACGCACAATAAATGCTACCGAACGAACCAGCACAAAGCGAGAGTCAAAAACGAAGTGCCAGGCATATATTTGTTACCGAATTGCAACAAATATCCGCGAAAGGTATTTATATTTGTTACCGACTTGTAACAAATATCCACGAAAGAATAGGATCAAAAATGTTTTATGAGTTATAAAGACGCTCGTTTTATGCAGCGGTTGACCTTTATTGCCCTTGGCAGCATCTGTCGCTATTCAAAGGGTCAATGCACGACTGCGGTAATGTACAGCAACGCACGAAGCAACTCAAAAGCACAGAGTATAAAACGAATGTCCAAACATGTGTTTTTCGCCGACTTGTTACAAATAACCACGAAGTGTATGGAAGATTTGATACCGAATTGTAACAAATCAACCCACGCGAAATAACAACTTTATTTATACAAATTAATAAACGATAATTAGAAAACGAATCACGTCGGGGTCACCAATGTTTGGAGGAAGAACTATTTCCACCTTCGCACTAATTGCCAACGAAAGAATTTGTGTTCGGATTTATTTAATTATATTAGTTTATTAATTTATTGCGACCCCGGGAAGGTTTGTTCGCTTCCATGCGCTTATGAAACGAGAGTGATCGTTGGTCGTTAAAGCAAACGATCTATTAACATAGAGATAAAGAGAGCGCAAGAGCTTTAACTGTGCAAGCATGCAAGCTTTAAAAGCATTCATAATAAAAGAGATTAACATATGTTTTAGGCAAAGCAAACATTGGCGCAGGCAATTACATTTACTACTATTTTAATACAAAGTATAAACTGAATGTTCTGCTCCCGACAGATTCCATGTGTATATCGGAAACTAGAAAAATTATCCATAATTTGAAACAAACTTGTTCCGCTCATGGTATAGGAGAACTTATATTCAAAATCTGAAGTCTCTAGCTCTTGTTGTTTCTGAGATCGACGCGTTCATACAGACAGACAGACGGACGGACAGACGGACGGACAGACGGACGGACAGACGGACATGGCTATATCGACTCGGCTGTTGATGCTGATCAAGAATATATATTCTTTATGGGGTCGGAGATGCTTCCTTCTGCCTGTTACATACTTTTGCTCAAAACCATTATACCCCTTTTACCCATTTTATGGGTTAGGGGTATAAAAATATATAAGTTCACACATTGAACTAAATCCGCATCTGAATGTGAAAGCTGACATCGAATCTATGGCAAACAAACTTGAGTCAGTCTTCGTCGAAGCAGCTCGCATCTCAACACCAACACCAGTAAATGCAGTACACGTCCAAATGACAACAAATCCTCAAATTGAACATTCATGAAAAGCGGCGCCTCAGACGACACTGGCAATCCCACAGATCGCCGTCAGCAAAGCAAAATCTAAGAAGAGCCACACGTAAACTCACCAAAGCGTTAAAGCGAGAATAAGAATATGCCCAACGCCGATACATTGAGCAACTATCAACATCTGGCACTAATAACTCTTTGTGGAAAGCTCACCCAACTCTAAGTCCACCGACAGAAACAGTGATGCCTTTAAGAAACAATGCAGGCGGCTGGGCCCGGAGCGATGAAGACAGAGCCAAAACTTTTGCGGAACATCTGCAAAATGTTTTCCGACCTAATCCTGCTACAAACGCGTTCACACTCCCGACCGTTATAAACGACTCTCGGCTTCAACATGAGCCAATAGTATTCCGCCCGAATGAAGTCGCAAGAATTATCAACAAGCATCTAAACCCAAAAAAATCCCCGGGCTGGGACTTAATATCCCCATAGATGATTACTGAGCTTCCCTATTGTGCAGTCTACATCATTGCACAGTTATTCAAAGCAATCACACAAATCGGCCACTTTCCAGAGAGATGGAAAAAGTCTATCATCATAGTGATTCCAAAGCTTGGTAAAGATAGAACAGTTCCCTCGTCGTATAGACCTATAAGCCTTTTATCGTGTCTATCAAAACTCTTCGAAAAATGTTTGCTGACTCGGATTAATCAATTCCTGAATCTTAATAGCATAATCTAATCACATCAATTCGGTTTTCGTGAAAAACACGGAACTATTGAGCAGGTCAACCGCATAACATCAGAAATACGAGGCGCGTTCGAAAAACGAGAATACTGCACTGCAATATTTTTGGATGTGTCTCAGGCGTTCGACAGAGTCTGGTGGAAGGTCTGATGTACAAGATCAAAACAACGCTCCCAGTCAACACACATAAACTGTTACAGTCGTACCTCTACGGCAGGAAGTTTGCAGTAAGATGCAACTCTGCAATATCCGACGAACACCGTATTGAAGCTGGCGTTCCTCAGGGCAGCATACTTGGGCCGACACTTTACGTACTCTACACAGCATGCATCCCAACATGCAGAGGCCTAACAACATCAACCTTTGCTGACGATACAGCTATTCTTAGCCGCTCCAGATGCCCACTGCAAGCAACAACACAACTTGCTCGTCACATCGTTAACGTAGAAAACTGGCTATCCGACTGGCGAATTAAGGTAAACGAACAAAAATGTTAACAGTTAAGTTACACTTTCACCCTAAACAGGCAAGACTGTCCACCACTCACGCTTAACAACACCCCACTCCCGAAAGCAAACGAAGTAACGTACCTGGGAGTACACTTGGACAGAAGACTTACATGGCGCAGGCACATTGAAGCTAAGAAAACACAGTTTAAACTAAAAGCCAATAGCCTCCATTGGCTTATCAACGCTCGCTCTCCGCTATGTCTGGACTACAAGGTTCTGCTCTACAACTCCGTCTTGAAACCAATCTGGACCTATGGCTGCCAGCTATGGGGTAACGCGTGCAGCAGTAACATTGACATCGTGCAAAGAGCCCAGTCGAAGATCCTGAGAACTATCACCGGGGCACCGTGGTACGTTTGCAACGAAAACATACAAAGGGACTTAAACGTACCACCGGTCAGGGAAGTCATAATGGAACACAAGGAAAGGTACTTGAGCAAGCTCTCATCGCACCCAAACAATCTCGCAAGAGGCCTCACAAACACGAGCAGCCGATCCCGCCTCCATCGTAATGATCTTCCTACCCAGCGATGAGTTGAGGAAATAATCAAAAATAAATGGCAAAGTTTAAAAAAAAAAAAAAAAACTTTGCCGTCAACTGTTTCTGCTGCCCACCCGCTGTCTGCTGTTCCAACAGTAGTCCCGCTGTCAACGGCTCCTGCTGCCACCTCACTGTCTGCTTTCTAAGTGTAAACTTTGCCGTCAACTGATCCTGTTGCCGCCTTGCTGCCTGCTGTTCCAACGTCAACTTTGCCGTCAGCTGTTTCTGCTGCCGCCCCGCTGTCTGCTGTTCCAACAGTAATCCCGCCGTCAACTGCTTCTGCTGCCACCTCGCTGTCTGCTGTCCCAGTGTCAACTTTGCCGTCAACTGCTCCTGCTGCCACATCGCTGTCTGCTGTCCCAGTGTCAACTTTGCCGTCAACTGCATCTGCTGCCTCCTCGCTGTCTGCTGTCCCAGTGTCAACTTTGCCGTCAACTGATCCTGCTGCCGCCTTGCTGCCTGCTGTTCAAGCATCAACTTTGCCGTCAGCTGTTTCTGCTGCCGCCCCGCTGTCTGCTGTTCCAACAGAAGTCCCGCTGTCAAATGCTCCTGCTGCCACCTCGCTGTCTGCTGTCCCAGTGTCAACTTAGCCGTCAACTGCTCCTGCTGCCACCTCGCTGTCTGCTGTTCCAGTGTCAACTTTGCCATCAACTGCATCTGCTGCCTCCTCGCTGTCTGCTGTCCCAGTGTCAACTTTGCCGTCAACTGATCCTGCTGCCGCCTTGCTGCCTGCTGTTCAAGCGTCAACTTTGCCGTCAGCTGTTTCTGCTGCCGCCCCGCTGTCTGCTGTTCCAACAGTAGTCCCGCTGTCAACTGCTCCTGCTGCCACCTCGCTGTCTGCTGTCCCAACAGTAGTCCCGCTGTCAACTGCTCCTGCTGCCACCTCGCTGTCTGCTGTCCCAGTGTCAACTTTGCTGTCAACTGATCCTACTGCCGCCTTGCTGCCTGCTGTTACATAGTAAACTTTGAAGTCAGCTGTTTCTGCTGCCGCCCCGCTGTCTGCTGTTCCAACAGTAATCCCGCTGTCAAATGCTCCTGCTGCCACCTCGCTGTCTGCTGTCCCAGTGTCAACTTTGCCGTCAACTGCATGTGCTGCCACCTCGCTGTCTGCTGTCCCAGTGTCAACTTTGCCGTCAACTGATCCTCTTGCTGCCTGCTGTTCCAGAGTCAACTTTTCCGTCAGCTGTTTCTGCTGCCGCCCCGCTGTCTGCTGTTCCAACAGTAGTCCCGCTGTCAACTGCCCCAGCTGCCACCTCGCTGTCTGCTGTCCCAGTGTCAACTCTGCCGTCAACTGATACTTCCGCTGCCTTGCTACCTGCTGTTCCAGCATCAACTTTTCCGTCAACTGATCCTGCTGCCACTTCGCTATCTGCTGTCCCAGTGTCAACTTTGCCGTCAACAGATCCTGCTGCCGCCTTGCTGCCTGCTGTTCCAGCGTCAACTTTGCCGTCAGCTGTTTCTGCTGCCGCCCCGCTGTCTGCTGTTCCAACAGTAATCCATCTGTCAACTGCTCCAGCTGCCACCTCGCTGTCTGCTGTCCTAGTGTCAACTTTGCCGTCAACAGATCCTGATGCCGCCTTGCTGCCTGCTGTACCAGCGTCAACTTTGCCGTCAGCTGTTTCTGCTGCCGCCCCGCTGTCTGCTGTTCCAACAGTAATCCCGCCGTCAACTGCTCCTGCTGCCACCTCGATGTCCGCCATTCCATTGTCAACTTTGCCGTCAACTGATCCTGCTGCCGCCTTGCTGCCTGCTGTTCCAGTGTCAACTTTGAAGTCAGCTGTTTCTGCTGCCGCCCCGCTGTCTGCTATTCCAACCGTAATCCCGCTGTCAACTGCTCCTGCTGCAACCTCGCTGTCTGCTGTCCCAGTGTCAACTTTGCCGTCAACTGATCCTGCTGCCGCCTTGCTGCCTGCTGCTCCAGCGTCAACTTTGCCGTCAGCTGATTCTGCTGCCGCCCCGTTGCTGCTGTTCCAACAGTAATCCCGCTGTCAACTGCTCCTGCTGCCACCTCGCTGTCTGCTGTCCCAGTGTAATCTTTTCCGTCAACTGATCCTGCTGCCGCCTTGCTGCCTGCTGTTCCAGCGTCAACTTTGCCGTCAGCTGTTTCTGCTGCCGCCCCGCTGTCTGCTGTTCACAAACTATTCCCGTCGCCAACTGCTACTGCTGCCACCTCGCTATCTGCTGTCCCAGTGTAAACTTTGCAGTCAACGGATCCTGCTGCCGCCTTGCTGCCTGCTGTTCCAGCGTCAACTTTGAAGCCAGCTGTTTCTGCTGCCGCCCCGCTGTCTGCTGTTCCAACAGTAATCCCGCCGTCAACTGCTCCTGCTGCCACCTCGATGTCCGCCATTCCATTGTCAACTTTGCCGTCAACTGATCCTGCTGCCGCCTTGCTGCCTGCTGTTCCAGTGTCAACTTTGAAGTCAGCTGTTTCTGCTGCCGCCCCGCTGTCTGCTATTCCAACCGTAATCCCGCTGTCAACTGCTCCTGCTGCCACCTCGCTGTCTGCTGTCCCAGTGTCAACTTTGCCGTCAACTGATCCTGCTGCCGCCTTGCTGCCTGCTGCTCCAGCGTCAACTTTGCCGTCAGCTGATTCTGCTGCCGCCCCGTTGCTGCTGTTCCAACAGTAATCCCGCTGTCAACTGCTCCTGCTGCCACCTCGCTGTCTGCTGTCCCAGTGTCATCTTTTCCGTCAACTGATCCTGCTGCCGCCTTGCTGCCTGCTGTTCCAGCGTCAACTTTGCCGTCAGCTGTTTCTGCTGCCGCCCCGCTGTCTGCTGTTCACAAACTATTCCCGTCGCCAACTGCTACTGCTGCCACCTCGCTATCTGCTGTCCCAGTGTAAACTTTGCCGTCAACAGATCCTGATGCCGCCTTGCTGCCTGCTGTACCAGCGTCAACTTTGCCGTCAGCTGTTTCTGCTGCCGCCCCGCTGTCTGCTGTTCCAACAGTAATCCCGCCGTCAACTGCTCCTGCTGCCACCTCGATGTCCGCCATTCCATTGTCAACTTTGCCGTCAACTGATCCTGCTGCCGCCTTGCTGCCTGCTGTTCCAGTGTCAACTTTGAAGTCAGCTGTTTCTGCTGCCGCCTCGCTGTCTGCTATTCCAACCGTAATCCCGCTGTCAACTGCTCCTGCTGCAACCTCGCTGTCTGCTGTCCCAGTGTCAACTTTGCCGTCAACTGATCCTGCTGCCGCCTTGCTGCCTGCTGCTCCAGCGTCAACTTTGCCGTCAGCTGATTCTGCTGCCGCCCCGTTGCTGCTGTTCCAACAGTAATCCCGCTGTCAACTGCTCCTGCTGCCACCTCGCTGTCTGCTGTCCCAGTGTCATCTTTTCCGTCAACTGATCCTGCTGCCGCCTTGCTGCCTGCTGTTCCAGCGTCAACTTTGCCGTCAGCTGTTTCTGCTGCCGCCCCGCTGTCTGCTGTTCACAAACTATTCCCGTCGCCAACTGCTACTGCTGCCACCTCGCTATCTGCTGTCCCAGTGTAAACTTTGCAGTCAACGGATCCTGCTGCCGCCTTGCTGCCTGCTGCTCCAGCGTCAACTTTGCCGTCAGCTGATTCTGCTGCCGCCCCGTTGCTGCTGTTCCAACAGTAATCCCGCTGTCAACTGCTCCTGCTGCCACCTCGCTGTCTGCTGTCCCAGTGTCATCTTTTCCGTCAGCTGTTTCTGCTGCCACCTCGCTGTCTGCTGTCCCAGTGTCATCTTTTTCGTCAGCTGTTTCTGCTGCCGCCCCGTTGCTGCTGTTCCAACAGTAATCCCGCTGTCAACTGCTCCTGCTGCCACCTCGCTATCTGCTGTCCCAGTGTAAACTTTGCAGTCAACAGATCCTGCTGCCGCCTTGCTGCCTGCTGCTCCATCGTCAACTTTGCCGTCAGCTGTTTCTGCTGCCGCCCCGCTGTCTGCTGTTCCAACAGTAATCCCGCCGTCAACTGCTCCTGCTGCCACCTCGATGTCTGCTGTCCCAGTGTCATTTTTGCCGTCAACAGATCCTGCTGCCGCCTTGCTGCCTGCTGCTCCAGCGTCAACTTTGCCGTCAGCTGATTCTGCTGCCGCCCCGTTGCTGCTGTTCCAACAGTAATCCCGCTGTCAACTGCTCCTGCTGCCACCTCGCTGTCTGCTGTCCCAGTGTCATCTTTTCCGTCAGCTGTTTCTGCTGCCGCCCCGCTGTCTGCTGTTCCAACAGTAATCCCGCCGTCAACTGCTCCTGCTGCCACCTCGATGTCTGCTGTCCCAGTGTCATTTTTGCTGTCAACTGATCCTGCTGCCGCCTTGCTGCCTGCTGTTCCAGCGTCAACTTTGAAGCCAGCTGTTTCTGCTGCCGCCCCGCTGTCTGCTGTTCCAACAGTAATCCCGCTGTCAACTATTCCTGCTGCCACCTCTCTGTCTGCTGTCCCAGTGTCATTTTGCCGTCATCAGATCCTCTTGCTGCCTGCTGTCCCAGTGTCATCTTTTCCGTCAGCTGTTTCTGCTGCCGCCCCGCTGTCTGCTGTTCCAACAGTAATCCCTCCGTCAACTGCTCCTGCTGCCACCTCGATGTCTGCTGTCCCAGTGTCAACTTTGCTATCAACTGATCCTGCTGCCGCCTTGCTGCCTGCTGTTCCAGCGTCAACTTTGAAGCCAGCTGTTTCTGCTGCCGCCGCGCTGTCTGCTGTTCCAACAGTAATACCGCTGTCTACTGCTCCTGCTGCCACCTCGCTGTCTGCTGTCAAACTGTCAACTTTGCCGTCATCTGATCCTGCTGCCGCCTTGCTGCCTGCTGTTTCAGTGTCAACTTTGCCGTCAGCTGTTTCAGCTGCCGCCCCGCTGTCTGCTGTTCCATTAGTAATACCGCCGTCAACTGCTCCTGCTGCCACCTCGCTGTCTGCTGTCCCAGTGTCAACTTTGCCGTCAACTGAGCCTGCTGCCGCTTTGCTGCCTGCTGTCCCAGTATCAACTTTGCCGTCAACTGATGCTGCTGCCGCCTTGCTGCCTGCTGTTCCAGCATCAACTTTACCGTCAGCTGTTTCTGCTGCCGCCCCGCTGTCTGCTGTTCCAACAGTAATCACGCTGTCAACGGCACCTGCTGCCACCTCGCTGTCTGCTGTCCCAGTGTCAATTTTGCCGTCAACTGATCCTGATGCCGCCTTGCTGCCTGCTGTTCCAGCGTCAACTTTGCCGTCAGCTGCTTCTGCTGCCGCCCTGCTGTCTGCTGTTCCAACAGTAATCCCGCTGTCAACTGCTCCTGCTGCCACCTCGCTGTCTGCTGTCCCAGTGTCAACTTTTCCGTCAACTGATCCTGCCGCCTTGCTGCCTGCTGTTCCAGCGTCAACTTTGCTGTCAGCTGTTTCTGCTGCCGCCCCGCTGTCTGCTGATCCAACAGTAATCCCGCTGTCAACTGCTACTGCTGCCACCTCGCTGTCTGCTGTCCCAGTGTAAACTTTGCCGTCAACTGATCCTGCTGCCGCCTTGCTGCCTGCTGTTGCAGCGTCAACTTTTCCGTCAGCTGTTTCTGCTGCCGCCCCGCAGTCTGCTGTTCCAACAGTAATCACGCTGTCAACGGCACCTGCTGCCACCTCGCTGTCTGCTGTCCCAGTGTCAATTTTGCCGTCAACTGATCCTGATGCCGCCTTGCTGCCTGCTGTTCCAGCGTCAACTTTGCCGTCAGCTGCTTCTGCTGCCGCCCCGCTGTCTGCTGTTCCAACAGTAATCCCGCTGTCAACTGCTCCTGCTGCCACCTCGCTGTCTGCTGTCCCAGTGTCAACTTTTCCGTCAACTGATCCTGCCGCCTTGCTGCCTGCTGTTCCAGCGTCAACTTTGCTGTCAGCTGTTTCTGCTGCCGCCCCGCTGTCTGCTGATCCAACAGTAATCCCGCTGTCAACTGCTACTGCTGCCACCTCGCTGTCTGCTGTCCCAGTGTCAACTTTGCCGTCAACTGATCCTGCTGCCGCCTTGCTGCCTGCTGTTGCAGCGTCAACTTTTCCGTCAGCTGTTTCTGCTGCCGCCCCGCTGTCTGCTGTTCCAACAGTAGTCCCGCTGTCAACTGCCCCAGCTGCCACCTCGCTGTCTGCTGTCCCAGTGTCAACTTTTCCGTCAACTGATCCTGCTGCCGCCTTGCTGCCTGCTGTTCCAGCGTCAACTTTGCCGTCAGCTGTTTCTGCTGCCGCCCTGCTGTCTGCTGTTCACAAAGTATTCCCGCCGCCAACTGCTCCTGCTGCCACCTCGCTGTCTTCTGTCCCATTATCAACTTTGCAGTCAACAGATCCTGCTGCCGCCTTGCTTCATGCTGTTCCAGCGTCAACTTTGCCGTCAGCTGTTTCTGCTGCCGCCCCGCTGTCTGCTGTTCCAACAGTAATCCCGCTGTCAACTGCTCCTGCTGCCACCTCGCTGTCTGCTGTCCCAGTGTAAACTTTGCATCCAACTGATCCTGCTGCCGCCTTGCTGCCTGCTGTTCCAGCGTCAACTTTGACGTCAGCTGTTTCAGCTGCCGCCCCGCTGTCTGCTGTTCCAACAGTAATCCCGCTGTCAACTGCTCCTGCTGCCACCTCGCTGTCTGCTGTCCCAGTGTCAACTTTGCAGTCAACAGATCCTGCTGCCACCTCGCTGTCTGCTGTCCCAGTGTCAACTTTGCCGTCAACAGATCCTCTTGCTGACTGCTATTCCAGCGTCAACTTTGCTGTCAGCTGTTTCTGCTGCCGCCCCGCTGTCTGCTGTTCCAACAGTAGTCCCGCTGTCAACTGCTCCTGCTGCCACCTCGCTGTCTGCTGTCCCAACAGTAGTCCCGCTGTCAACTGCTCCTGCTGCCACCTCGCTGTCTGCTGTCCCAGTGTCAACTTTTCTGTCAACTGATCCTACTGCCGCCTTGCTGCCTGCTGTTACATAGTAAACTTTGAAGTCAGCTGTTTCTGCTGCCGCCCCGCTGTCTGCTGTTCCAATTGTAATCCCGCTGTCAAATGCTCCTGCTGCCACCTCGCTGTCTGCTGTCCCAGTGTCAACTTTGCCGTCAACTGAGCCTGCTGCCGCTTTGCTGCCTGCTGTTGCAGCGTCAACTTTGCCGTCAGCTGTTTCTGCTGCCGCCCCGCTGTCTGCTGTTCACAAAGTATTCCCGCTGTCAACTGCTCCTGCTGCCACCTCGCTGTCTGCTGTCCCAGTGTCAACTTTGCAGTCAACAGATCCTGCTGCCGCCTTGCTGCCTGCTGTTCCAGCGTCAACTTTGCCGTCAGCTGTTTCTGCTTCCGCCCCGCTGTCTGCTGTTCCAACAGTAATCACGCCGCCAACTGCTCCTGCTGCCACCTCGCTGTCTGCTGTCCCAGTGTCACTTTTGCCGTCAACAGATCCTCTTGCTGCCTGCTGTTCTAGCCCTGATGCCGCCTTGCTGCCTGCTGTTCCAGCGTCAACTTTGCCGTCAGCTGTTTCTGCTGCAGCCCCGCTGTCTGCTGTTCCAACAGTAATCCCGCCGTCAACTGCTCCTGCTGCCACCTCGCTGTCTGCTGTCCCAGTGTCAACTTTTCCGTCAACTGATCCTGCTGCCGCCTTGCTGCCTGCTGTTCCAGCGTCAATTTTACCGTCAGCTGTTTCTTTTGCCGCCCCGCTGTTTGCTGTTCCAACAGTAATCCCGCTGTCAACTGCTCCTGCTGCCACCTCGCTGTCTGCTGTCCCAGTGTCAACTTTGCCGTCAACAGATCCTCTTGCTGCCTGCTGTTCTAGCGTCAACTTTGTCGTCAGCTGTATCTGCTGCCGCCCCGCTGTCTGCTGTTCCAACAGTAATCCCGCTGTCAACTGCTACTGCTGACACCTCGCTATATGCTGTCCCAGTGTCAACTTTGCCGTCAACAGATCCTGCTGCCGCCTTGCTGCCTGCTGTTCCAGCGTCAACTTTGCCGTCAGCTGTTTCTGCTGCCGCCCCGCTGTTTGCTGTTCCAACAGTAATCCCGCTGTCAACTGCTCCTGCTCCCACCTCGCTGTCTGCTGTCCCAGTGTCAACTTTGCAGTCAACAGATCCTGCTGCCACCTCGCTGTCTGCTGTCCCATTGTCAACTTTGCCGTCAACAGATCCTCTTGCTGCCTGCTGTTCTAGCGTCAACTTTGCCGTCAGCTGTTTCTGCTGCCGCCCCGCTGTCTGCTGTTCCAACAGTAATCCCGCTGTCAACTGCTACTAAAACTGCTACCTCGCTGTCTGCTGTCCCAGTGTCAACTTTGCCGTCAACTGATCCTGCTGCCGCCTTGTTGCCTGCTGCTCTAGCGTCAACTTTGCCGTCAGCTGTTTCTGCTGCCGCCCCGCTGTCTATTGTTCCAACCGTAATCCCGCCGCCAAATGCTCCTGCTGCCACCTCGCTGTCTGCTGTCCCAGTGTCAACTTTGCCGTCAACTGATCCTGCTGCCGCCTTGCTGCCAGCTGTTCCATAGCAAACTTTGAAGTCAGCTGTTTCTGCTGCCGCCCCGCTGTCTGCTGTTCCAACAGTAATCCCGCTGTCAACTGCTCCTGCTGCCACCTCGCTGTCTGCTGTCCCAGTGTCAACATTGCCGTCAACTGCATCTGCTGCCACCTCGCTGTCTGCTGTCCCAGTGTCAACTTTGCCGTCAACTGATCCTCTTGCTGCCTGCTGTTCCAGCGTCAACTTTGCCGTCAACAGATCCTGTTGCCGCCTTGCTGCCTGCTGTTCCAGCGTCAACTTTGCCATCAGCTGTTTCCGCCGCCGCCACGCTGTCTGCTGTTCCAACAGTAATCCCGCTGTCAACTGCTCCTGCTGCCACCTCGCTGTCTGCTGTCCCTGTGTCAACTTTGCCGTCAACAGATCCTGCTATCGCCTTGCTGCCTGCTGTTCCAGCGTCAACTTTGCCGTCAGCTGTTTCTGCTGCCGCCCTGCTGTCTGCTGTTCCAACAGTAATCCCGCCGTCAACTGCTCCTGCTGCCACCTCGCTGTCTGCTGTCCCAGTGTCCACTTTGCCGTCAACAGATCCTCTTGCTGCCTGCTGTTCCAGCGTCAATTTTACCGTCAGCTGTTTCTTCTGCCGCCCCGCTGTTTGCTGTTCCAACAGTAATCCCGCTGTCAACTGCTCCTGCTGCCACCTCGCTGTCTGCTGTCCCAGTGTCAACTTTGCCGTCAACTGATCCTGATGCCGCCTTGCTGCCAGCTGTTCCAGCGTCAACTTTGCCGTCAGCTGCTTCTGCTGCCGCCCCGCTGTCTGCTGTTCCAACAGTAATCCCGCTGTCAACTGCTCCTGCTGCCACCTCGCTGTCTGCTGTCCCAGTGTCAACTTTGCCGTCAACTGATCCTGCTGCCGCCTTGCTGCCTGCTGTTCCAGCGTCAACTTTGCTGTCAGCTGTTTCTGCTGCCGCCCCGCTGTCTGCTGATCCAACAGTAATCCCGCTGTCAACTGCTACTGCTGCCACCACGGTGTCTGCTGTCCCAGTGTCAACTTTGCCGTCAACAGATCCTGATGCCGCCTTGCTGCCTGCTGTTCCAGCGTCAACTTTGCCGTCAGCTGTTTCTGCTGCCGCCCTGCTGTCTGCTGTTCCAACAGTAATCCCGCTGTCAACTGCTCCTGCTGCCACCTCGCTGTCTGCTGTCCCAGTGTCAACTTTGCCGTTAACTGATCCTGCTGCCTCCTTGCTGCCTGCTGCTCTTGCGTCAACTTTGCCGTCAGCTGTTTCTGCTGCCGCCCCGCTGTTTGCTGTTCCAACAGTAATCCCGCTGTCAACTGCTACTGCTGCCAGCTCGCTGTCTGCTGTCCCAGTGTAAACTTTGCCGTCAACAGATCCTCTTGCTGCCTGCTGTTCTAGCGTCAACTTTGCCGTCAGCTGTTTCTGCTGCCGCCCCGCTGTCTGCTGTTCCAACAGTAATCCCGCTGTCAACTGCTCCTGCTGCCACCTCGCTGTCTGCTGTCCCAGTGTCAACTTTGCCGTCAACAGATCCTGCTGCCGCCTTGCTGCCTGCTGTTCCAGCGTCAACTTTGCCGTCACCTGTTTCTGCTGCCGCCCCGCTGTTTGCTGTTCCAACAGGAATCCCGCTGTCAACTGCTCCTGCTGCCACCTCGCTGTCTGCTGTCCCAGTGTCAACTTTGCAGTCAACAGATCCTGCTGCCACCTCGCTGTCTGCTGTCCCAGTGTCAACTTTGCCGTCAACAGATCCTCTTGCTGCCTGCTGTTCTAGCGTCAACTTTGCCGTCAGCTGTTTCTGCTGCCGCCCCGCTGTCTGCTGTTCCAACAGTAATCCCGCTGTCAACTGCTACTAAAACTGCTACCTCGCTGTCTGCTGTCCCAGTGTCAACTTTGCCGTCAACAGATCCTGCTGCCGCCTTGCTGCCTGCTGTTCCAGCGTCAACTTTACCGTCAGCTGTTTCTGCTGCCGCCCCGCTGTCTGCTGTTCCAACAGTAATCCCGCTGTCAACTGCTCCTGCTGCCACCTCGCTGTCTGCTGTCCCAGTGTCAACTTTGCCGTCAACAGATCCTCATGCTGCCTGCTGTTCTAGCGTCAACTTTGCCGTCAGCTGTATCTGCTGCCGCCCCGCTGTCTGCTGTTCCAACAGTAATCCCGCTGTCAACTGCTCCTGCTGCCACCCGGCTGTCTGCTGTCCCAGTGTCAAATTTGCCGTCAACAGATCCTCTTGCTGCCTGCTGTTTTAGCGTCAACTTTACCGTCAGCTGTATCTGCTGCCGCCCCGCTGTCTGCTGTTCCAACAGTAATCCCGCTGTCAACTGCTACTGCTGCCACCTCGCTGTCTGCTGTCCCAGTGTCAACTTTGCAGTCAATAGATCCTGCTACCACCTCGCTGTCTGCTGTCCCAGTGTCAACTTTGCCGTCAACAGATCCTCTTGCTGCCTGCTGTTCTAGCGTCAACTTTGCCGTCAGCTGTTTCTGCTGCCACCCCGCTGTCTGCTGTTCCAACAGTAATCCCGCTGTCAACTGCTTCTAAAACTGCTACCTCGCTGTCTGCTGTCCCAGTGTCAACTTTGCCGTCAACTGATCCTGCTGCCGCCTTGCTGCCTGCTGCTCTAGCGTCAACTTTGCCGTCAGCTGTTTCTGCTGCCGCCCCGCTGTCTGTTGTTCCAACCGTAATCCCGCCGCCAAATGCTCCTGCTGCCACCTCGCTGTCTGCTGTCCCAGTGTCAACTTTGCCGTCAACTGATCCTGCTGCCGCCTTGCTGCCAGCTGTTCCATAGTAAACTTTGAAGTCAGCTGTTTCTGCTGCCGCCCCGCTGTCTGCTGTTCCATCAGTAATCCCGCTGTCAACTGCTCCTGCTGCCACCTCGCTGTCTGCTGTCCCAGTGTCAACTTTGCCGTCAACTGCATCTGCTGCCACCTCGCTGTCTGCTGTCCCAGTGTCAACTTTGCCGTCAACTGATCCTCTTGCTGCCTGCTGTTCCAGCGTCAACTTTGCCGTCAACAGATCCTGCTGCCGCCTTGCTGCCTGCTGTTCCAGCGTCAACTTTGCCGTCAGCTGTTTTTGCTGCCGCCCCGCTGTTTGCTGTTCCAACAGTAATCCCGCTGTCAACTGCTCCTGCTGCCACCTCGCTGTCTGCTGTCCCAGTGTCAACTTTGCAGTCAATAGATCCTGCTGCCACCTCGCTGTCTGCTGTCCCAGTGTCAACTTTGCCGTCAGCAGATCCTCTTGCTGCCTTCTGTCCCAGTGTCAACTTTGCCGTCAGCTGTTTCTGCTGCCGCCCCGCTGTTTGCTGTTCCAACAGTAATCCCGCTGTCAACTGCTCCTGACTGCCACTTCGCTGTCTGCTGTCCCAGTGTCAACTTTGCAGTCAATAGATCCTGCTGCCACCTCGCTGTCTGCTGTCCCAGTGTCAACTTTGCCGTCAACTGATCCTCTTGCTGCCTGCTGTTCCAGCGTCAACTTTGCCGTCAACAGATCCTGCTGCCGCCTTGCTGCCTGCTGTTCCAGCGTCAACTTTGCCGTCAGCTGTTTTTGCTGCCGCCCCGCTGTTTGCTGTTCCAACAGTAATCCCGCTGTCAACTGCTCCTGCTGCCACCTCGCTGTCTGCTGTCCCAGTGTCAACTTTGCAGTCAATAGATCCTGCTACCACCTCGCTGTCTGCTGTCCCAGTGTCAACTTTGCCGTCAACAGATCCTCTTGCTGCCTGCTGTTCTAGCGTCAACTTTACCGTCAGCTGTATCTGCTGCCGCCCCGCTGTCTGCTGTTCCAACAGTAATCCCGCTGTCAACTGCTACTGCTGCCACCTCGCTGTCTGCTGTCCCAGTGTCAACTTTTGCAGTCAATAGATCCTGCTACCACCTCGCTGTCTGCTGTCCCAGTGTCAACTTTGCCGTCAACAGATCCTCTTGCTGCCTGCTGTTCTAGCGTCAACTTTGCCGTCAGCTGTTTTTGCTGCCGCCCCGCTGTTTGCTGTTCCAACAGTAATCCCGCTGTCAACTGCTCCTGCTACCACCTCGCTGTCTGCTGTCCCAGTGTCAACTTTGCAGTCAATAGATCCTGCTACCACCTCGCTGTCTGCTGTCCCAGTGTCAACTTTGCCGTCAACTGATCCTGCTGCCGCCTTGCTGCCTGCTGCTCTAGCGTCAACTTTGCCGTCAGCTGTTTCTGCTGCCGCCCCGCTGTCTGCTGTTCCAACCGTAATCCCGCCGCCAAATGCTCCTGCTGCCACCTCGCTGTCTGCTGTCCCAGTGTCAACTTTGCCGTCAACTGATCCTGCTGCCGCCTTGCTGCCAGCTGTTCCATAGTAAACTTTGAAGTCAGCTGTTTCTGCTGCCGCCCCGCTGTCTGCTGTTCCATCAGTAATCCGCCGTCAACTGCTCCTGCTGCCACCTCGCTGTCTGCTGTCCCAGTGTCAACTTTGCCGTCAACTGCATCTGCTGCCACCTCGCTGTCTGCTGTCCCAGTGTCAACTTTGCCGTCAACTGATCCTCTTGCTGCCTGCTGTTCCAGCGTCAACTTTGCCGTCAACAGATCCTGTTGCCGCCTTGCTGCCTGCTGTTCCAGCGTCAACTTGCCATCAGCTGTTTCCGCCGCCGCCACGCTGTCTGCTGTTCCAACAGTAATCCCGCCGTCAACGGCTCCTGCTGCCACCATGCTGTCTGCTGTCCCAGTGTCCACTTTGCCGTCAACAGATCCTCTTGCTGCCTGCTGTTCCAGCGTCAACTTTGCCATCAGCTGTTTCTGCTGCCGCCCCGCTGTCTGCTGATCAAACAGTATTCCCGCTGTCAACTGCTACTGCTGCCACCTCGCTGTCTGCTGTCCCAGTGTCAACTTTTCCGTCAACTGATCCTGCTGCCGCCATGCTGCCTGCTGTTCCAGCGTCAACTTTGCCGTCAGCTGTGTCTGCTTCCGCCCCGCTGTCTGCTGTTCCAACAGTAATCCCGCTGTCAACTGCTCCTGCTGCCACCTCGCTGTCTGCTGTCCCAGTGTCAACTTTGCAGTCAACTGATCCTGCTGCCGCCTTGCTGCCTGCTGTTCCAGCGTCAACTTTGCCGTCAGCTGTTTCTGCTGCCGCCCCGCTGTCTGCTGTTCACAAAGTATTCCCGCCGCCAACTGCTCCTGCTGCCACCTCGCTGTCTGCTGTCCCATTGTCAACTTTGCAGTCAACAGATCCTGCTGCCGCCTTGCTTCTTGCTGTTCCAGCGTCAACTTTGCCGTCAGCTGTTTCTGCTGCCGCCCCGCTGTCTGCTGTTCCAACAGTAATCCCGCTGTCAACTGCTCCTGCTGCCACCTCGCTGTCTGCTGTCCCAGTGTAAACTTTGCCGTCAACAGATCCTCTTGCTGCCTGCTGTTCTAGCGTCAACTTTGCCGTCAGCTGTTTCTGCTGCCGCCCCGCTGTCTGCTGTTCCAACAGTAATCCCGCTGTCAACTGCTACTGCTGCCACCTCGCTGTCTGCTGTCCCAGTGTAAACTTTTCCGTCAACTGATCCTGCTGCCGCCATGCTGCCTGCTGTTCCAGCGTCAACTTTGCCGTCAGCTGTGTCTGCTTCCGCCCCGCTGTCTGCTGTTCCAACAGTAATCCCGCTGTCAACTGCTCCTGCTGCCACCTCGCTGTCTGCTGTCCCAGTGTCAACTTTGCAGTCAACTGATCCTGCTGCCGCCTTGCTGCCTGCTGTTCCAGCGTCAACTTTGCCGTCAGCTGTTTCTGCTGCCGCCCCGCTGTCTGCTGTTCACAAAGTATTCCCGCCGCCAACTGCTCCTGCTGCCACCTCGCTGTCTGCTGTCCCATTGTCAACTTTGCTTCTTGCTGTTCCAGCGTCAACTTTGCCGTCAGCTGTTTCTGCTGCCGCCCCGCTGTCTGCTGTTCCAACAGTAATCCCGCTGTCAACTGCTCCTGCTGCCACCTCGCTGTCTGCTGTCCCAGTGTCAACTTTGCCGTCAACAGATCCTGCTGCCGCCTTTCTGCCTGCTATTCCAGCGTCAACTTTTCCGTCAACAGATCCTCTTGCTGCCTGCTGTTCTAGCGTCAACTTTGCCGTCAGCTGTTTCTGCTACCGCCCCGCTGTCTGCTGTTCCAACAGTAATCCCGCTGTCAACTGCTACTAAAACTGCTACCTCGCTGTCTGCTGTCCCAGTGTCAACTTTGCCGTTAATTGATCCTGCTGCCTCCTTGCTGCCTGCTGCTCTTGCGTCAACTTTGCCGTCAGCTGTTTCTGCTGCCGCCCCGCTGTTTGCTGTTCCAACAGTAATCCCGCTGTCAACTGCTCCTGCTGCCACCTCGCTGTCTGCTGTCCCAGTGTAAACATTGCCGTCAACAGATCCTCTTGCTGCCTGCTGTTCTAGCGTCAACTTTGCCGTCAGCTGTTTCTGCTGCCGCCCCGCTGTCTGCTGTTCCAACAGTAATCCCGCTGTCAACTGCTCCTGCTGCCACCTCGCTGTCTGCTGTCCCAGTGTCAACTTTGCCGTCAACAGATCCTGCTGCCGCCTTGCTGCCTGCTGTTCCAGCGTCAACTTTGCCGTCACCTGTTTCTGCTGCCGCCCCGCTGTTTGCTGTTCCAACAGTAATCCCGCTGTCAACTGCTCCTGCTGCCACCTCGCTGTCTGCTGTCCCAGTGTCAACTTTGCAGTCAACAGATCCTGCTGCCACCTCGCTGTCTGCTGTCCCAGTGTCAACTTTGCCGTCAACAGATCCTCTTGCTGCCTGCTGTTCTAGCGTCAACTTTGCCGTCAGCTGTTTCTGCTGCCGCCCCGCTGTCTGCTGTTCCAACAGTAATGTTGCTGTCAACAGCTACTAAAACTGCTACCTCGCTGTCTGCTGTCCCAGTGTCAACTTTGCCGTCAACAGATCCTGCTGCCGCCTTGCTGCCTGCTGTTCCAGCGTCAACTTTACCGTCAGCTGTTTCTGCTGCCGCCCCGCTGTCTGCTGTTCCAACAGTAATCCCGCTGTCAACTGCTCCTGCTGCCACCTCGCTGTCTGCTGTCCCAGTGTCAACTTTGCCGTCAACAGATCCTCTTGCTGCCTGCTGTTCTGGCGTCAACTTTGCCGTCAGCTGTATATGCTGCCGCCCCGCTGTCTGCTGTTCCAACAGTAATCCCGCTGTCAACTGCTCCTGCTGCCACCTCGCTGTCTGCTGTCCCAGTGTCAAATTTGCCGTCAACAGATCCTCTTGCTGCCTGCTGTTTTAGCGTCAACTTAACCGTCAGCTGTATATGCTGCCGCCCCGCTGTCTGCTGTTCCAACAGTAATCCCGCTGTCAACTGCTACTGCTGCCACCTCGCTGTCTGCTGTCCCAGTGTCAACTTTGCCGTCAACAGATCCTGCTGCCGCCTTGCTGCCTGCTGTTCCAGCGTCAACTTTGCCGTCAGCTGTTTCTGCTGCCGCCCCGCTGTTTGCTGTTCCAACAGTAATCCCGCTGTCAACTGCTCCTGCTGCCACCTCGCTGTCTGCTGTCCCAGTGTCAACTTTGCAGTCAATAGATCCTGCTGCCACCTCGCTGTCTGCTGTCCCAGTGTCAACTTTGCCGTCAACAGATCCTCTTGCTGCCTGCTGTTCTAGCGTCAACTTTGCCGTCAGCTGTTTCTGCTGCCGCCCCGCTGTCTGCTGTTCCAACAGTAATCCCGCTTTCAACTGCTTCTAAAACTGCTACCTCGCTGTCTGCTGTCCCAGTGTCAACTTTGCCGTCAACTGATGCTGCTGCCGCCTTGCTGCCTGCTGCTCTAGCGTCAACTTTGCCGTAAGCTGTTTCTGCTGCCGCCCCGCTGTCTGTTGTTCCAACCGTAATCCCGCCGCCAAATGCTCCTGCTGCCACCTCGCTGTCTGCTGTCCCAGTGTCAACTTTGCCGTCAACTGATCCTGCTGCCGCCTTGCTGCCAGCTGTTCCATAGTAAACTTTGAAGTCAGCTGTTTCTGCTGCCGCCCCGCTGTCTGCTGTTCCATCAGTAATCCCGCTGTCAACTGCTCCTGCTGCCACCTCGCTGTCTGCTGTCCCAGTGTCAACTTTGCCGTCAACTGCATCTGCTGCCACCTCGCTGTCTGCTGTCCCAGTGTCAACTTTGCCGTCAACTGATCCTCTTGCTGCCTGCTGTTCTAGCGTCAACTTTGCCGTCAACAGATCCTGTTGCCGCCTTGCTGCCTGCTGTTCCAGCGTCAACTTTGCCATCAGCTGTTTCTGCCGCCGCCCCGCTCTCTGCTGTTCCAACAGTAATCCCGCCGTCAACTGCTCCTGCTGCCACCTCGCTGTCTGCTGTCCCAGTGTCAACTTTGCCGTCAACAGATCCTGCTATCGCCTTGCTGCCGGCTGTTCCAGCGTCAACTTTGCCGTCAGCTGTTTCTGCTGCCGCCCTGCTGTCTGCTGTTCCAACAGTAATCCCGCCGTCAACTGCTTCTGCTGCCACCTCGCTGTCTGCTGTCCCAGTGTCAACTTTGCCGTCAACAGATCCTCTTGCTGCCTGCTGTTCCAGCGTCAACTTTGCCATCAGCTGTTTCTGCCGCCGCCCCGCTGTCTGCTGTTCCAACAATAATCCCGCCGTCAACTGCTCCTGCTGCCACCTCGCTGTCTGCTGTCCCTGTGTCATTTTTTCCGTCAGCAGATCCTGCTATCGGCTTGCTGCCTGCTGTTCCATAGTAAACTTTGAAGTCAGCTGTTTCTGCTGCCGCCCCGCTGTCCGCTGTTCCAACAGTAATCCCGCTGTCAACTGCTCCTGCTGCCACCTCGCTGTCTGCTCTCCCAGTGTCAACTTTGCCGTCAACTGATCCTGCTGCCGCCTTGCTGCCTGCTGTTCCAGCGTCAACTTTGCCGTCAGCTGTTTCTGCTTCCGCCCCGCTGTCTGCTGTTCCAACAGTAATCCCGCTGTCAACTGCTCCTGCTGCCACCTCGCTGTCTGCTGTCCAGTTGTCAACTTTGCCGTCAACAGATCCTCTTGCTGCCTGCTGATCCAGCGTCAACTTTGCCGTCAGCTGTTTCTGCTGCCGCCCCGCTGTCTGCTGTTCCAACAGTAATCCCGCCGTCAACTGCTCCTGCTGCCACCTCGCTGTCTGCTGTCCCAGTGTCAACTTTGCCGTCAACTGATCCTGCTATCGGCTTGCTACCTGCTGTTCCAGCGTCAACTTTGCCGTCAGCTGTTTCTGCTGCCGCCCCGCTGCACAGTGTACGATTTTGCCAATCTAGGGGGACTTAATGGAAAAAAAATTGTTTTTTAAGGTCAATGAGCTTTTAGAAGTCAATTTAGAAATGTTCAAATGTTACGAAAACAAGCGCAAAACAAAACGAAACATTTTTCAAAGGAAAATAACGGTGCTTGAACCGGTGCATTTGAAATGCATGCAAAATTGCATCGGTCAACGACCGTCAGTTGACAAAGTTTAGTCTATTCAGTTGGATCATTTTGTCACTGCGAGCAGTCGAGTGTTATTTTTCTTATCATTTTTGGAGCTTAATTGATTTTTTGCGGTACAAAGGTTCTTTATAAGTGACCTGTAACATTTTTATTATTTTTTTGAAATAAGCCACAAAAAGTAAGTAAATTTTTCACAATATTCTAATTTTGATGGAAAAAAAACTAACTGTGTTCAATCGTGTTCAAATCAACCAAAACATACATCATTTGCAGAAAATCATTCTGAATCAGGATCAAAAATAAAATTTTTCCCATATTTTGCCCAAAGGAGTTAAATTTAGCAATGACTGAAATAACACGCGCACAGTTTTTCGAGGTTTGGTCAAGCAACGTAAGAACCGTTAAGCTAAACACACTTTAATCGATGATTTTTGGCAAAGCATGCATAAAAAGTTAAATATGCACTTAAGAAAAATGTGTCATGAATTTGAGTTGAGGTGGTCTTTATCTAGGAGAGATAAATCGAGATTTATCATGAATAATGAAAGTTGGCTGCAGGGTACAATAAAAGAAAACGATTATAAAATTGATGTCGCGCCTTCAACCTCAAACAGAAGCGGAAGAGCTATAAAAGCGTTTTCTGACTGTTGCCCAAAAACACAGCAAAGAAAAAGTAAAGATCTGCTGCTAAAATTAGACGAAAATCAATTGATTTCAGCGACAGAGCTGACTTTGCGGTCGAGCGGAAAAAGGGATTCGGCGAGGCTAATGAATGAGTTGGCAAATGCTTCCCCATCTAGGGGATCAACCATCAAGAAAGCCAGATTATGCACAGATCATTCAAAACGTCTTACATCAGATCAGGCACTCGCGTTAATGGTGGACACCAAGTTATCAGTCCATCAATACAAGACCTTACGGGAGCACACAAAAATGGTCAGTCCAAAAATGTATCCATGCTATGATCTGGTCAAAGAGTCAAAATCCTTATGCTATCCCAGTGAAATTACTGTCACCGAATCGTATGCTGAAATAGGTTTACAATCGCTTATAGATCACACTTTAAGAAGGTTGATAAGTGCCCACGAAGATTTGTTTCACTCATTGACTCGACTAGACGATGTTAACATAATTATAAAATGGGGCTGCGATGGTGCTGAACAGAGCCGGTATAAGCAAACGTTCACAGAGGACAATTTGTCAGATGAATCCATATTTTCAATATCAATGGTCCCACTACAATTGTATTCTTCAAATGGAACAGTCAAAACTGTATATTGGCAAAATCTAATGCTATTCTCAACTAGGTATTGTAGACCGATACCATTAAGTAAGTACACATAGAGGAGTCAAACGCAAAAAATCCAATAGCCTAATTGGTCCAATTTGCGGAGGAACCACCCGCATTCGGCTGCTGAAAGCATCGAGTCGAACGCAAATTTTGACCCGATACAGACGGAGTGCCAGCAATTTGCTGTGTATACGTCTGTATGTCAGCGACGTGATCGCCGTTAGGTGTATATATGTGTGTATGTATGTTTCTGTATGCTGTTTGCTCTGAGCTGCTGTATATTGTGGAAGGGGGAGAGCAGCAGCAGAGTGCGAACAACAACAACACATGTGCACTTTTTCTGTATTTGGTGGCTCCGAGCTCAACAAGCAAAAATCATTAGGGCGAATGTATACCTAAATACACATATATATGTGTGTGTGTATGTGCGCATGCATATTTTTTCAGTTTTTGGTGGCTCTCAAGTGATTTGGGATTTTGTTACTTTTTTAGCAACGCATATCAATGTGTTTGTGTGTGCATGTGTATGTTTATGTGCAGCACATTTGAATGTATGCGTAGCAATTGCCTTGGCTATTCTTGACCTGCATCAATTTATATGATTTTTAGGAATTTTATTAAAAGTAACGATAGCTATAAAATTAATGTTATTAAATGATAATTTTTTGTTTATTTTTAAAATCCATCTTAATCATTAAGATGCATTGTCCATAGTTCATAATATGTCATATATAAATTTATATATTTTAATATATATATATATGTATATAATTATGTACTCTTAACCCTTAGAATTCATAATTTAATACATAATATATGCCGACAGCCAATATTTAAAATTAAAATTTGGAGCGCATTTGTATCTGCCTACATAACACAGGCAATTTCTGTTTTTGCACTTTCTGGTCATACATACTCTTTCGAGATATTAGCTATATGACACCAGCTAACAATTTTGCAGCACAACTACCATGCAGTTGCTCATTTACATATAAAATATGCACACATATTCCGAAAGGGTATAAATGGTTCATGTGTCGGCAACTGGAAGAACAGCTCAGGCTCGCGTCAACCGCGTGCCAACAAAAAACCTTTTCTCTACTCAATAAACGCACACAAGTTCCAGCGATCTCAACAGAAATACAGTTCTGAATACTCTTTCGAAAGATTTGTGCATATTTTATATGTAAATGAGAAACGGCATGGTAGTTGTGCTGCAAAATTGTTTGCTGGTGTCATATAGCTAATACCTCGAAAGAGTATGTATGACCAGAAAATGCAAAAACAGAAATTGCCTGTGTTTTGTACGCAGATTCAAATGCGCTCCAAATTTTAATTTAAAATATTGGCTGTCGGCATTTATTATGTATTTAATTATGAATTTTAAGGGTCAAGAGTACATAATTATATACATTAATATATATATTAAAATATATAAATTTATATTTGACATATTATGAACTATGGACAATGCATCTTTATGATTAAGATGGATTTTAAAAATAAACAAAAAATTATCATTTAATAACATTAATTTTATAGCTATCGTTACTTTTAATAAAATTCCTAAAAATCATATAAATTGATGCAGGTCAAGAATAGCCAAGGCAATTGCTACGCATACATTCAAATGTGCTGCACATGAACATACACATGCACACACACACACATTGATATGCGTTGCTAAAAAAGTAACAAAATCCCAAATCACTTGAGAGCCACCAAAAACTGAAAAAATATGCATGCGCACATACACACACACATATATATGTGTATTTAGGTATACATTCGCCCTAATGATTTTTGCTTGTTGAGCTCGGAGCCACCAAATACAGGAAAAGTGCACATGTGTATACACAGCAAATTGCTGGCACTCCGTCTGTACCGAGACAAGCGCCGGCGCATGAATGACTTGCACTTTTTTAGCTACGCAAATGGTCTGCAAAATTTGCGTTCGGCTCACTGCTTTCAGCAGCCGAATGAGGGTGGTTCCTCCACAACGCATTTTTTCGGCAGTTGGGAAAACGCGATTTGACTCCTCTACGTATACATACTTAATGCCGATACGATTTGTTTTTGCTAAAGAGACACGAAACCTAATCAGAGATGAGGTGAAGCATATCGAGGACCAAATTGAATGTTTATTTCCTACTTTCATTGAATCAAATGATTTAAATTTTGAAGTAAAAGCTAAGCTTGTGCTATGCATGATCGACGGCAAAATCTGCAATGCGTTGTCAACATATACGTCATCACAAGTGTGCTACATATGCGGGGCTACACCGAAAATGATGAATAACCCAGGTGCCTTAGCGGATCGTGAAGTCAATGCTGATATGCTTGCGTTTGGTCTCTCACCTCGTCATGCGTGGATAAGATTCATGGAATGTTTGCTCCACATCGCGTATAAGATTGACATTAAAAAATGGTACGTCACTGGTGAGGAGAACAAAGCAAAGCGCGCTAAAAGAAAAAAGGCAATTCAAGACAGCTTTAAAAAAGAAATGGGCCTTTTAATTGATATGCCGAAACAACACACTGGCAATACAAATGATGGCAATACCGCGAGAAGATTTTTCTATGATGCCGAAAAGACCGCAAAAATAACTAGATTGAATATTAATTTGATAGTCAAGTTTCGCACAATTCTGACTTGTATTGCAAGCGGTTGCAAAATCAAAATGTCAGTTTTCCAGCCCTACCTGACTGACACTGCAGAGCTGTTTTTAAGGGAATATTCCTGGTTCAACATGCTGTTCACAAAATTTTATTCCATGGGAAAGAAATTATTTCTTCCTGCATTCTTCCCATTGGCAATTTCTCCGAGGAAGCACAGGAAGCGAGAAATAAAGATGTTAGAAGTTACCGTGAACATTTTACCAGGAAAACTTCACGCGTGCACACGAACACAGACCTACTGCATAGGTTACTAATATCATCGGATCCATTTATTGCAATTTTGCGAACTCCTCCAAAAACAAAATGTGGACCCTTATTTAAAGATGTCATCCCATTTCTTGAATATGATCAATCTGGCGATGAAAATTCTGATTCAAGTTCAGATTCTGAATAAGTTAGAAAAATTTATTTGCTAAGTTTTTTCATCAATTTTAAGTTGTATTTTCTTTTTTAAAAAAATCGTGAAAAATATGAAAACCACTCGTTTCTTTAAATTAATTAATTATCTTTCAAACAAAAAAAAAATTAAATTTTTTCAGCCAATATTTTTGAAGTTACAAGCAAAAGCGTGAACATATACCAAAAGTAATTAAATTTAAAAAAAATTTTTTTCATTAATAATTTCAAAAAAATTTTTTCCATTAATAATTTCAAAAAAAATTTTTAAATTGGCAAAAATTAAAACAAAAAATACTAACCTGATATTTTTTTGATAAATTTTTTTTTTTTTTATGTCGCTTTTTGTGATGAAAAAATGAAAAAATCTGGTTTTTACGTATTTTACGCCCCTTAAGCTCCCACGCCCACTATAAATTTTAGTCCAAAAATTTCTTTGGGGATATTCACACATTTACTGCAAAATTTAAAGTCAATAGCTTTAAAATAACGACTGCTATTGAATTAAGTCCCCCTAGATTGGCAAAATCGTACACTGTGCGCTGTCTGCTGTTCCAACCATAATCCCGCCGCCAACTGCTCCTGCTGCCACCTCGCTGTCTGCTGTCCCAGTGTCAACTTTGCCGTCAACTGATCCTGCTGCCGCCTTGCTGCCTGCTGTTCCATAGTAAACTTTGAAGTCAGCTGTTTCTGCTGCCACCTCGCTGTCTGCTGTCCTACAGTCAATTTTGCCTTCAACAGATCCTGCTGCCGCCTTGCTGCCTGCTGTACCAGCGTCAACTTTGCCGTCAGCTGTTTCTGCTGCCGCCCCGCTGTCTGCTGATCCGTCAACAGCTCCTGCTGCCACCTCGCTGTCCCAGTGTCAACTTTGCCATCAACAGATCCTGCTATCGGCTTGCTGCCTGCTGTTCCAGCGTCAACTTTGCCGTCAGCTGTTTCTGCTGCCGCCCCGCTGTCTGCTGTTCCAACAGTAATCCCGCTGTCAACTGCTCCTGCTGCCACCTCACTGTTTGCTGTCCAGTTGTCAACTTTGCCGTCAACAGATCCTCTTGCTGCCTGCTGATCCAGCGTCAACTTTGCCGTCAGCTGTTTCTGCTGCCGCCCCGCTGTCTGCTGTTCCAACAGTAATCCCGCCGTCAACTGCTCCTGCTGCCACCTCGCTGTCTGCTGTCCCAGTGTCAACTTTGCCGTCAACTGATCCTGCTATCGGCTTGCTGCCTGCTGTTCCAGCGTCAACTTTGCCGTCAGCTGTTTCTGCTGCCGCCCCGCTGCACAGTGTACGATTTTGCCAATCTAGGGGGACTTAATTGAAAAAAAAATTGTTTTTTAAGGTCAATGAGCTTTTAGAAGTCAATTTAGAAATGTTCAAATGTTACGAAAACAAGCGCAAAACAAAACGAAACATTTTTCAAAGGAAAATAACGGTGCTTGAACCGGTGCATTTGAAATGCATGCAAAATTGCATCGGTCAACGACCGTCAGTTGACAAAGTTTAGTCTATTCAGTTGGATCATTTTGTCACTGCGAGCAGTCGAGTGTTATTTTTCTTATCTTGGAGCTTAATTGATTTTTTGCGGTATAAAGGTTCTTTATAAGTGACCTGTAACATTTTTATTATTTTTTTGAAATAAGCCACAAAAAGTAAGTAAATTTTTCACAATATTCTAATTTTGATGGAAAAAAAACTAACTGTGTTCAATCGTGTTCAAATCAACCAAATCATACATCATTTGCAGAAAATCATTCTGAAAATAAAATTTTTCCCATATTTTGCCCAAAGGAGTTAAATTTAGCAATGACTGAAATAACACGCGCACAGTTTTTCGAGGTTTGGTCAAGCAACGTAAGAACCGTTAAGCTAAACACACTTGTAGATCACGCAGCGATGATTTTTGGCAAAGACATTGATCATAAAAAGTTAAATATGCACTTAAGAAAAATGTGTCATGAATTTGAGTTGAGGTGGTCTTTATCTAGGAGAGATAAATCGAGATTTATCATGAATAATGAAAGTTGGCTGCAGGGTACAATAAAAGAAAACGATTATAAAATTGATGTCGCGCCTTCAACCTCAAACAGAAGCGGAAGAGCTATAAAAGCGTTTTCTGACTGTTGCCCAAAAACACAGCAAAGAAAAAGTAAAGATCTGCTGCTAAAATTAGACGAAAATCAATTGATTTCAGCGACAGAGCTGACTTTGCGGTCGAGCGGAAAAAGGGATTCGGCGAGGCTAATGAATGAGTTGGCAAATGCTTCCCCATCTAGGGGATCAACCATCAAGAAAGCCAGATTATGCACAGATCATTCAAATCGTCTTACATCAGATCAGGCACTCGCGTTAATGGTGGACACCAAGTTATCAGTCCATCAATACAAGACCTTACGGGAGCACACAAAAATGGTCAGTCCAAAAATGTATCCATGCTATGATCTGGTCAAAGAGTCAAAATCCTTATGATATCCCAGTGAAATTACTGTCACCGAATCGTATGCTGAAATAGGTTTACAATCGCTTATAGATCACACTTTAAGAAGGTTGATAAGTGCCCACGAAGATTTGTTTCACTCATTGACTTGACTAGACGATGTTAACATAATTATAAAATGGGGCTGCGATGGTGCTGAACAGAGCCGGTATAAGCAAACGTTCACAGAGGACAATTTGTCAGATGAATCCATATTTTCAATATCAATGGTTCCACTACAATTGTATTCTTCAAATGGAACAGTCAAAACTGTATATTGGCAAAATCTAATGCTATTCTCAACTAGGTATTGTAGACCGATACCATTAAGTAAGTACACATAGAGGAGTCAAACGCAAAAAATCCAATAGCCTAATTGGTCCAATTTGCGGTGGAACCACCCTCATTCGGCTGCTGAAAGCATCGAGCCGAACGCAAATTTTGACCCGATACAGACGGAGTGCCAGCAATTTGCTGTGTATACGTCTGTATGTCAGCGACGTGATCGCCGTTAGGTGTATATATGTGTGTATGTATGTTTCTGTATGCTGTTTGCTCTGAGCTGCTGTATATTGTGGAAGGGGGAGAGCAGCAGCAGAGTGCGAACAACAACAACACATGTGCACTTTTTCTGTATTTGGTGGCTCCGAGCTCAACAAGCAAAAATCATTAGGGCGAATGTATACCTAAATACACATATATATGTGTGTGTGTATGTGCGCATGCATATTTTTTCAGTTTTTGGTGGCTCTCAAGTGATTTGGGATTTTGTTACTTTTTTAGGAACGCATATCAATGTGTGTGTGTGTGCATGTGTATGTTCATGTGCAGCACATTTGAATGTATGCGTAGCAATTGCCTTGGCTGTTCTTGACCTGCATCAATTTATATGATTTTTAGGAATTTTATTAAAAGTAACGATAGCTATAAAATTAATGTTATTAAATGATAATTTTTTGTTTATTTTTAAAATCCATCTTAATCATTAAGATGCATTGTCCATAGTTCATAATATGTCATATATAAATTTATATATTTTAATATATATATATATGTATATAATTATGTACTCTTAACCCTTAAAATTCATAATTTAATACAAAATATATGCCGACAGCCAATATTTAAAATTAAAATTTGGCGCGCATTTGTATCTGCCTACAAAACACAGGCAATTTCTGTTTTTGCACTTTCTGGTCATACATACTCTTTCGAGATATTAGCTATATGACACCAGCTAACAATTTTGCAGCACAACTACCATGCAGTTGCTCATTTACATATAAAATATGCACACATATTCCGAAAGAGTATAAATGGTTCATGTGTCGGCAACTGGAAGAACAACTCAGGCTCGCGTCAACCGCGTGCCAACAAAAAACATTTTCTCTACTCAATAAACGCACACAAGTTCCAGCGATCTCAACAGAAATACAGTTCTGAATACTCTTGAATCACTTGAGAGCCACCAAAAACTGAAAAAATATGCATGCGCACATACACACACACATATACATTCGCCCTAATGATTTTTGCTTGTTGAGCTCGGAGCCACCACATACAGGAAAAGTGTATACACAGCAAATTGCTGGCACTCCGTCTGTACCGAGACAAGCGCCGGCGCATGAATGACTTGCACTTTTTTAGCTACGCAAATGGTCTGCAAAATTTGCGTTCGGCTCACTGCTTTCAGCAGCCGAATGAGGGTGGTTCCTCCACAACGCATTTTTTCGGCAGTTGGGAAAACGCGATTTGACTCCTCTACGTATACATACTTAATGCCGATACGATTTGTTTTTGCTAAAGAGACACGAAACCTAATCAGAGATGAGGTGAAGCATATTGAGGACCAAATTGAATGTTTATTTCCTACTTTCATTGAATCAAATGATTTAAATTTTGAAGTAAAAGCTAAGCTTGTGCTATGCATGATCGACGGCAAAATCTGCAATGCGTTGTCAACATATACGTCATCACAAGTGTGCTACATATGCGGGGCTACACCGAAAATGATGAATAACCCAGGTGCCTTAGCGGATCGTGAAGTCAATGCTGATATGCTTGCGTTTGGTCTGTCACCTCGTCATGCGTGGATAAGATTCATGGAATGTTTGCTCCACATCGCGTATAGGATTGACATTAAAAAATGGTACGTCACTGGTGAGGAGAACAAAGCAAAGCGCGCTAAAAGAAAAAAGGCAATTCAAGACAGCTTTAAAAATGAAATGGGCCTTTTAATTGATATGCCGAAACAACACACTGGCAATACAAATGATGGCAATACCGCGAGAAGATTTTTCTATGATGCCGAAAAGACCGCAAAAATAACTAGATTGAATATTAATTTGATAGTCAAGTTTCGCACAATTCTGACTTGTATTGCAAGCGGTTGCAAAATCAAAATGTCAGTTTTCCAGCCCTACCTGACTGACACTGCAGAGCTGTTTTTAAGGGAATATTCCTGGTTCATCATGCCAGTAACTGTTCACAAAATTTTATTCCATGGGAAAGAAATTATTTCTTCCTGCATTCTTCCCATTGGCAATTTCTCCGAGGAAGCACAGGAAGCGAGAAATAAAGATGTTAGAAGTTACCATGAACATTTTACCAGGAAAACTTCACGCGTGCACACGAACACAGACCTACTGCATAGGTTACTAATATCATCGGATCCATTTATTGCAAATTTGTGAACTCCTCCAAAAACAAAATGTGGACCCTTATTTAAAGATGTCATCCCATTTCTTGAATATGATCAATCTGGCGATGAAAATTCTGATTCAAGTTCAGATTCTGAATAAGTTAGAAAAATTTATTTGCTAAGTTTTTTCATCAATTTTAAGTTGTATTTTCTTTTTTAAAAAAATCGTGAAAAATATGATAACCACTTTTTTCTTTAAATTAATTAATTATCTTTCAAACAAAAACAAAAATTAAATTTTTTCAGCCAATATTTTTGAAGTTACAAGCAAAAGCGTGAACATATACCAAAAGTAATTAAATTTTTAAAAAATAATAATTTTTTTTTCATTAATAATTTCAAAAAAATTTTTTTCATTAATAATTTCAAAAAAGATTTTTAAATTGGCAAAAATTAAAACAAAAAATACTAACCTGATATTTTTTTGATAAAATTTTTTTTTTTTTTTATGTCGCTTTTTGTGATGAAAAAATGAAAATATCTGGTTTTTCCGTATTTTACGCCCCTTAAGCTCCCACGCCCACTATAAATTTTAGTCCAAAAATTTCTTTGGGGATATTCACACATTTACTGCAAATTTCAAGTCAATAGCTTTAAAATAACGACTGCTATTGAATTAAGTCCCCCTAGATTGGCAAAATCGTACACTGTGCGCTGTCTGCTGTCCCAGTATCAACTTTGCCGTCAACTGATCCTGCTGCCGCCTTGCTGCCTGCTGTTCCAGCGTCAACTTTGCCGTCAGCTGTTTCTGCTGCCGCCCCGCTGTCTGCTGTTCCAACAGTAATCCCGCTGTCAACTGCTCCTGCTGCCACCTCGCTGTCTGCTGTCCAGTTGTCAACTTTGCCGTCAACAGATCCTCTTGCTGCCTGCTGATCCAGCGTCAACTTTGCCGTCAGCTGTTTCTGCTGCAGCCCCGCTGTCTGCTGTTCCAACAGTAATCCCGCCGTCAACTGCTCCTGCTGCCACCTCGCTGTCTGCTGTCCCAGTGTCAACTTTGCCGTCAACTGATCCTGCTATCGGCTTGCTGCCTGCTGTTCCAGCGTCAACTTTGCCGTCAGCTGTTTCTGCTGCCGCCCCGCTGCACAGTGTACGATTTTGCCAATCTAGGGGGACTTAATTGAAAAAAAATTGTTTTTTAAGGTCAATGAGCTTTTCGAAGTCAATTTAGAAATGTTCAAATGTTACGAAAACAAGCGCAAAACAAAACGAAACATTTTTCAAAGGAAAATAACGGTGCTTGAACCGGTGCATTTGAAATGCATGCAAAATTGCATCGGTCAACGACCGTCAGTTGACAAAGTTTAGTCTATTCAGTTGGATCATTTTGTCACTGCGAGCAGTCGAGTGTTATTTTTCTTATCATTTTTGGAGCTTAATTGATTTTTTGCGGTATAAAGGTTCTTTATAAGTGACCTGTAACATTTTTATTATTTTTTTGAAATAAGCCACAAAAAGTAAGTAAATTTTTCACAATATTCTAATTTTGATGGAAAAAAAACTAACTGTGTTCAATCGTGTTCAAATCAACCAAAACATACATCATTTGCAGAAAATCATTCTGAAAATAAAATTTTTCCCATATTTTGCCCAAAGGAGTTAAATTTAGCAATGACTGAAATAACACGCGCACAGTTTTTCGAGGTTTGGTCAAGCAACGTAAGAACCGTTAAGCTAAACACACTTGTAGATCACGCAGCGATGATTTTTGGCAAAGACATTGATCATAAAAAGTTAAATATGCACTTAAGAAAAATGTGTCATGAATTTGAGTTGAGGTGGTCTTTATCTAGGAGAGATAAATCGAGATTTATCATGAATAATGAAAGTTGGCTGCAGGGTACAATAAAAGAAAACGATTATAAAATTGAAGTCGCGCCTTCAACCTCAAACAGAAGCGGAAGAGCTATAAAAGCGTTTTCTGACTGTTGCCCAAAAACACAGCAAAGAAAAAGTAAAGATCTGCTGCTAAAATTAGACGAAAATCATTTGATTTCAGCGACAGAGCTGACTTTGCGGTCGAGCGGAAAAAGGGATTCGGCGAGGCTAATGAATGAGTTGGCAAATGCTTCCCCATCTAGGGGATCAACCATCAAGAAAGCCAGATTATGCACAGATCATTCAAAACGTCTTACATCAGATCAGGCACTCGCGTTAATGGTGGACACCAAGTTATCAGTCCATCAATACAAGACCTTACGGGAGCACACAAAAATGGTCAGTCCAAAAATGTAACCATGCTATGATCTGGTCAAAGAGTCAAAATCCTTATGCTATCCCAGTGAAATTACTGTCACCGAATCGTATGCTGAAATAGGTTTACAATCGCTTATAGATCACACTTTAAGAAGGTTGATAAGTGCCCACGAAGATTTGTTTCACTCATTGACTTGACTAGACGATGTTAACATAATTATAAAATGGGGCTGCGATGGTGCTGAACAGAGCCGGTATAAGCAAACGTTCACAGAGGACAATTTGTCAGATGAATCCATATTTTCAATATCAATGGTTCCACTACAATTGTATTCTTCAAATGGAACAGTCAAAACTGTATATTGGCAAAATCTAATGCTATTCTCAACTAGGTATTGTAGACCGATACCATTAAGTAAGTACACATAGAGGAGTCAAACGCAAAAAATCCAATAGCCTAATTGGTCCAATTTGCGGTGGAACCACCCTCATTCGGCTGCTGAAAGCATCGAGCCGAACGCAAATTTTGACCCGATACAGACGGAGTGCCAGCAATTTGCTGTGTATACGTCTGTATGTCAGCGACGTGATCGCCGTTAGGTGTATATATGTGTGTATGTATGTTTCTGTATGCTGTTTGCTCTGAGCTGCTGTATATTGTGGAAGGGGGAGAGCAGCAGCAGAGTGCGAACAACAACAACACATGTGCACTTTTTCTGTATTTGGTGGCTCCGAGCTCAACAAGCAAAAATCATTAGGGCGAATGTATACCTAAATACACATATATATGTGTGTGTGTATGTGCGCATGCATATTTTTTCAGTTTTTGGTGGCTCTCAAGTGATTTGGGATTTTGTTACTTTTTTAGCAACGCATATCAATGTGTTTTTTTTTTTTTTATTTCGTGTAATGAATTATCCTAGATTTAAGCTATACACTAAAAATAAATGCTGTGCATAGACATTGCTAGCTCCTGCGGGACCGCCGCGAAGCATTGCTTCGCAGAAGCAGTGACAATGCCTACGATGCAGTCGCCCTTTCGCGTTCCAAACGCCTCAACTCCACCATGGTTGAAGCTGCGAATCCGCAAACCGCGTGCCATGCCTCCTCCTTCTCTATCATGAGATTCACTAGATTATTTGGCGAGAGTTGCTGTCCAATCAGGCTCTCCAACAGCAATCGTTCCTGGGCGAATCGCCCACATTGAAAGAGAATATGGCCTACATCCTCATCTGTGCCCTCTCCGCACCAACTGCACTCTGAACTAGAGTCATGCTTAAAGCGCTTTAGGTAGCTCCTAAAGCAGCCATGGCCCGTCAACAGTTGAGTGAGGTAGAAGGTGACCGACCCGTGCTTCCTCTCCATCCATCGGCGCACATCGGGTATCAGCAGGTGGGTCCAGCGTCCTTTGGTGGAAGAATCCCAGAGCCGCTGCCAGGCCTCAAGGCTCCGCTCGCGGGCTACAGCCCTAGCTGCTCTTTTCTCCGTTGGTACTGCGTCGAGCACCGCTGCGGCTTCGACTGCTAGATAGTGGATTGGGATCATCCCAGCTATCACCAGCGCTGCGTCCGAGGAGACCGTGCGGAAGGCGCAGCAGACACGCAGGGCGGAGAGCCGATATATCGACTCGATACCCCTCATGTAGCTGGCCACCGAAGTTGCACCGACCCACACTGGAGCAGCATACAGCATTATCGACTTCATAACACCCATGAGCAGCAGCCGCGTTTGCTGCTTCGGACCCCTCGTGTTAGGCATCATCCTCGCAAGTGCTCGCCCTGATTCAGCCGCCTTGCGATGTATGAACGCCAGATGCTCACCGAAGTTTAAACGCCGGTCGATGACCACACCAAGGTAGCGGATACAGTCCTTGGAACGCAATGTGACGCCTCCCACCGTAATATCCGCGTATTCCACCTTTTTTCGGCTGCTGATAAGCACCGCCTCCGTCTTATGGGCAGCAAGTTGAAGACCAACAGACGACAGCCACCGCGTTACTGCGTCCAAGCACCAGTCACAGAGCTCGGTAACTCGCCGGAGGTCCTTGGCTACGAGTACCAGAGCGACGTCGTCAGCATATCCGATCGCGCTGGCTCCATCAGGTAACCGAATTTGCAGTATCCCGTCATACATGATGTTCCACAGGAGAGGACCCAGGACCGATCCTTGAGGAACACCTGCAGACACGACGTACTCCTTCTCACCCTCATCCGTTTGATACCGCAGCCTGCGGTTATCAAAGTAGCTCCTCACGATTGCTACAAGGTAGTCTGGCACTCTAAAGCTCACCAGGGCATCCATTATGCAGCTCCAGTTAGCGGTGTTAAATGCGTTTTTCACGTCGATGGTCACGACGAGACAGTACTGCTTACTTCCAAAGCGCCAGCGGGTGCCTGCGATCGCATCAGAAGCTAAACTGACTACCGACCTGATAGCGTCGGTAGTAGATTTCGCCTTTCTGAAACCGAATTGGAGCGGTGATAAACCTCCAGCGCTTTGCACAGCTTCATCCAGTCTAGCAGCTATGATTGCCTCGAAGACCTTGCCACTATTGTCGATGAGACAAATAGGCCGGTAAGCTGAAGGGTCATCAGGAGGCTTGTCTGGCTTAGGCAGCAGGACGAGTTTCTGCATCTTCCACCTGTCCGGAAAGATGCCTTCTCGCAGGCAATTCGTGAACAACTGGGCGAACAGCTCTGGTTGAAGCATGATTGCTAGGCGCAGGCACCGATTTGGGACTCCGTCGGGACCAGGTGCTTTGTTAGCTGACAGTTTCCGTGCTGCTAGCAGCACTTCTTCCGAGGAGACAGGGGAAACACCATCATGCAAGGAGACCACACCGACAGACGTTGGCGAGTTAGCGCACTGAGGAAACAGAGTCGCCACTATTTCCTTCATTCGGCCTGGCTCCAAGGGCGCTCTGTTGTTGCCTTGACCTATGCGCTTGAAGACAAGCTTGTAGGCTCTTCCCCAAGGGTCCTTATCGGCTGAGTCACACAGTTTGAGAAAGCACTCCTTTTGCTGGCTCTAATAATGTTTTTCAACATCTTTCTAGCAGTCTTAAACTCCAGCTGTAGCTGGCGAGTTGCATCCAACCCTCTTGTAGCTGCTCGCTGAAAACGCCTTCTCAATCTCAGGCAGGCTCGCCGAGCATCAGCAATATCGTCGTTCCACCAAAACACGGAGGTGTGGTGGCGTCTATAGGCCATCCTCTGCGGCATGCTTACAGCACACGCAGCCTCTAGCTGCCGGGCCATCTGATCCGCCATGTCCTGCGCCGGTCCGTCTGCTACCATACGACATATAGCATCTGCAAAGCTCCTGGTGTTCAGAGATTCTACCCTGTATGCAACACCGGTGTTGGGCCTTGGCGGTATCCGCATCCTTTCTCCAACAGAAAACAGGATGGCCACGTGGTCGCTTCCGGTGTAGCAGTCACTTATGCACCACTGTGCCGAGCGGGCGAGTGAACTGCTCACATAGGTGAGGTCGATAATAGACCCAGCACGTCCGTTGTTGAAGGTGTTCTCTGACCCAGTGTTAAGAAGCACCAGGTCGAGGCACGCAAGCGATTCCACAAGCATGGTACCCTTGGCGTTCGTAGTCGGGCTGCCCCAGTCTGTTGACCACGCGTTAAAGTCGCCAGCAATAATAACGTTGCTGCGACCCCTGGAGTCGTCCACTATTTGCATGAGCACCGCTTCACAGTCGCTTATCGTGAGACTTGGCGCTAAGTAACAACTGTAAATCCAGAAATCTCCTAGCTTCGCACGCACGAAGCAATCTGAGGCCATAGTGTGCGTTAAGGGGGGATGTAGGTCACCACAGCTCCACAAAGCGGCTCTCCCTGAGATGTCCGAGGCCCACAACCTGCCATTAGTGGATGCCCGGTGGTGCGGCTCGCTTAACACGGCGACATCGATTTTTTTCTCCAAGATTGTCTGTTCAAGTAGGGCTTGGGCAGCGACGCAGTGGTTGAGGTTTAGCTGCAGGACCTTTACCATTTGGCGTGCTTGACCGCTTCCCGGTATGCAGGACACCTGTAGCTGCCAGTCGCATGGTCAGCCGTCTTTACGCCTTTTCTTGTGCATAGGGCACATTTTGGCGGCTGGTTGCACGCTCTCGCAATGTGACCTAGAGCACCACACTTATAACAAGCCTTGCTCAGGTCGGCCGTGCTCTTGCAATGGGCAGCGATGTGGCCATACTCCATACATTTGAAGCAGCGCCTTGGCTGAATCATAGGCCTTATGCGGCATACCGCCCACCCTATGCGGATTTTCGCCCTTTCGACCAGCTTGATAGCTTTATCCGTCGGTAGGCCCAGAGTTGCTGATTGAAGTCCCGCTCTCGTGTGTCGCAGCGACTTAACGACGCCGCTATCCAGCGTCGGGTCCTCAAGGGCAGACTTTACAGCGCTCAGGACCTCCTCCTTGGTCGCAAGCTCATCCAGATCACAGATCTCCACCTGGTTGGTATCTGAAAGCGTTTTGACAGTGGCTCGCTCACCGAGCACCTTACCGACAGCTAGCTGAAGCTCATTCGCACTGTGTGCCGGCTGTTTGCCTAGCCGAATCAGAAGGTCGCCCTTAGCCGTCTTACGGATGGTGCTAACATCCTCTCGCAGATGCGCAAGTGATGGCTCACTCCTGACCACCTTTAAAATATCAGCATAGCTGCAGTCGCCCAGGCCGGACACGGTGACCGCGTCAGTTCGCTTGTGAGCTGCCTTGCCTTTGCGGCCAACAACCTTCGACCAGGGATTAGTCTTAGGCGGGGGCGGGGATGATCCACGGAGATTCTCCACTTTTTGGGTGCCTGCACTCGCAACAACCTTGCTCCTTTTTGGGGGTGTATTGCGGCGAGATGTCGATGGCTCGCGTAAGCGTTTAGGTGTTCCCTTGGCTTGTGCCGAACCATGCGCACTCCTAACAGCACTAATGGAACAGCTCTCGACAGTTGGTGTAGTCTGGACGGCCTTCTCCATTGCTGCAAAACCCAGACAGCGCATAGCTCGCCTTTGCAGCTCCACTAGCTTTGCAAGCTCCTCGCGCTCCAGGTTGTTGATGTGCCGCTTTGTGTCAAAACGGGCGCTTATGCCGTCGATGCACTCACCCATTTGCGCCAAGATGCTTCTTAAGTTGACGGGAGACTTCGGTGGATGGGCTTTTGTCGCCGTGATTGCAGCTCCCTGTGTAGTCGGTAGCAAGACCGCTGCTGCCAAAGGCACTGTTGAAGTTGCCTCCATTGCCGGAGACCCAGCCTCCACCTGAGCCAGAGCTAGGCCTAGGCTAGGCTGAAGCGGCGGTGGAGACCGGTGCAGCGCCGGCCTTCGGGCGAAGGGCGACATGTCATCTGCCATCCTACTATTGAGCGCAGGTACCTTGCTAAAGACTTCGTTAGCAGTCCCGCGGTGGCCAAAGGTTTCCCTTCGGTTTTTAACTGGTGGGGGTTATACCGCCATGTGTGTGCATGTGTATGTTCATGTGCAGCACATTTGAATGTATGCGTAGCAATTGCCTTGGCTATTCTTGACCTGCATCAATTTATATGATTTTTAGGAATTTTATTAAAAGTAACGATAGCTATAAAATTAATGTTATTAAATGATAATTTTTTGTTTATTTTTAAAATCCATCTTAATCATTAAGATGCATTGTCCATAGTTCATAATATGTCATATATAAATTTATATATTTTAATATATATATATGTATATAATTATGTACTCTTAACCCTTAAAATTCATAATTTAATACAAAATCTATGCCGACAGCCAATATTTAAAATTAAAATTTGGCGCGCATTTGTATCTGCCTACAAAACACAGGCAATTTCTGTTTTTGCACTTTCTGGTCATACATACTCTTTCGAGATATTAGCTATATGACACCCGCTAACAATTTTGCAGCACAACTACCATGCAGTTGCTCATTTACATATAAAATATGCACACATATTCCGAAAGAGTATAAATGGTTCATGTGTCGGCAACTGGAAGAACAACTCAGGCTCGCGTCAACCGCGTGCCAACAAAAAACCTTTTCTCTACTCAATAAACGCACACAAGTTCCAGCGATCTCAACAGAAATACAGTTCTGAATACTCTTGAATCACTTGAGAGCCACCAAAAACTGAAAAAATATGCATGCGCACATACACACACACATATATATGTGTATTTAGGTATACATTCGCCCTAATGATTTTTGCTTGTTGAGCTCGGAGCCACCACATACAGGAAAAGTGTATACACAGCAAATTGCTTGCACTCCGTCTGTACCGAGACAAGCGCCGGCGCATGAATGACTTGCACTTTTTTAGCTACGCAAATGGTCTGCAAAATTTGCGTTCGGCTCACTGCTTTCAGCAGCCGAATGAGGGTGGTTCCTCCACAACGCATTTTTTCGGCAGTTGGGAAAACGCGATTTGACTCCTCTACGTATACATACTTAATGCCGATACGATTTGTTTTTGCTAAAGAGACACGAAACCTAATCAGAGATGAGGTGAAGCATATTGAGGACCAAATTGAATGTTTATTTCCTACTTTCATTGAATCAAATGATTTAAATTTTGAAGTAAAAGCTAAGCTTGTGCTATGCATGATCGACGGCAAAATCTGCAATGCGTTGTCAACATATACGTCATCACAAGTGTGCTACATATGCGGGGCTACACCGAAAATGATGAATAACCCAGGTGCCTTAGCGGATCGTGAAGTCAATGCTGATATGCTTGCGTTTGGTCTCTCACCTCGTCATGCGTGGATAAGATTCATGGAATGTTTGCTCCACATCGCGTATAAGATTGACATTAAAAAATGGTACGTCACTGGTGAGGAGAACAAAGCAAAGCGCGCTAAAAGAAAAAAGGCAATTCAAGACAGCTTTAAAAATGAAATGGGCCTTTTAATTGATATGCCGAAACAACACACTGGCAATACAAATGATGGCAATACCGCGAGAAGATTTTTCTATGATGCCGAAAAGACCGCAAAAATAACTAGATTGAATATTAATTTGATAGTCAAGTTTCGCACAATTCTGACTTGTATTGCAAGCGGTTGCAAAATCAAAATGTCAGTTTTCCAGCCCTACCTGACTGACACTGCAGAGCTGTTTTTAAGGGAATATTCCTGGTTCATCATGCCAGTAACTGTTCACAAAATTTTATTCCATGGGAAAGAAATTATTTCTTCCTGCATTCTTCCCATTGGCAATTTCTCCGAGGAAGCACAGGAAGCGAGAAATAAAGATGTTAGAAGTTACCGTGAACATTTTACCAGGAAATTTTCACGCGTGCACACGAACACAGACCTACTGCATAGGTTACTAATATCATCGGATCCATTTATTGCAAATTTGCGAACTATTCCAAAAACAAATTGTGGACCCTTATTTAAAGATGTCATCCCATTTCTTGAATATGATCAATCTGGCGATGAAAATTCTGATTCAAGTTCAGATTCTGAATAAGTTAGAAAAATTTATTTGCTAAGTTTTTTCATCAATTTTAAGTTGTATTTTCTTTTTTAAAAAAAATCGTGAAAAATATGATAACCACTTTTTTCTTTAAATTAATTAATTATCTTTCAAACAAAAAAAAAATTAAATTTTTTCAGCCAATATTTTTGAAGTTACGAGCAAAAGCGTGAACATATACCAAAAGTAATTAAATTTTTAAAAAAATAATTTTTTTTTCATTAATAATTTCAAAAAAATTTTTATACTTTGATACCGAAGGTCTCATAGTATATTGGTTTTGTGCAATGTCCGTCATGGTGTCTGTCCGTCTGTCTGTCTGTCCGTCTGTCCGTCTGTCCGTATAAACGCAACTTTTTTCGACACCCGTAAAGCTAGAGACTTGAAACTTTGCAATTATGTTTGTCTATAGGCGAGACAGATAAAGTGTCAAGATTGGGATGCCACGACTACTAGGAGGCTGGGAAATCGATAAATTCGATAACTGAAAGCCGATAAAACCAAATATTTCTCACATTCTTACAGATAGAGTTACCAAAATTTGAACGCAGATAGCTAGTCATGTCCCTGAAAAAACTGCATCAAAACTTTGGATACCACGCCCACTCCTTCCTCCCCCATCATCCCTGCTCCTTGAAATTTGAAACGCCTCTAGTTTTCACATTTTTTGGGCTAGAGCCACCAAATTTTGTGTCAAGATAGATATTGACGTTCCCCAAAAAAAATCATCAAAATTTTGGATGCCACGTTCCCTGATTCCGCCCCCCATCCTCCCTTCACCATGAAATTGGAAACGCCTATAGTTTTCACATTTTTTGGGCTAGTGTCACCAAATTTGGTAGGAAGATATATGGTGACATCTTCAAAAGGTCTGCATCAAAAATTAGGATGCCACGCCCACCTCTTCCCCCCACTATTTAAAATCGGAAATCGATATCTCTTATAGTTTTTAAGCTAGAGCCCGTAAATTGGGTAGAAAGATAGAAGGCAGCATCTACCAAAGATCTGCATCAAAATTTTGGATGCCACGCCCACCTAAGCCACCCGCCTTATAAAATCGGATTTGGCTATATCTCTAACAGTTTTTGAGCTAGAGCCACCAAACTTGGTAGGCAGATATATAGTGAAAGTTAAAAACATTTGATTCAAAAATTTGGATGCCACGCCTACCTCTGCCGCCCACCTTTTACATTTTGAAGTTAAGTTATCTTCCACAGTTTTTGAGCTAATGTCACCAAATTTGGTAACATGATAGCTGCGATGTTTACCACATGGCCCACTCCCTTCGCCCCTGCATTCCCCCTTATCAACCGTTCTTTTACTGGTATCAAAGTATTCCGCAGTCGGTTGCGTCCGACTGCAACGTTTTTACTTGTTTTTTCATTAATAATTTCAAAAAAAGATTTTTAAATTGGCAAAAATTAAAACAAAAAATACTAACCTGATATTTTTTTGATAAAATTTTTTTTTGTTTTTTTTATGTCGCTTTTTGTGATGAAAAAATGAAAATATCTGGTTTTTCCGTATTTTACGCCCCTAAAGCTCCCACGCCCACTATAAATTTTAGTCCAAAAATTTCTTTGGGGATATTCACACATTTACTGCAAATTTCAAGTCAATAGCTTTAAAATAACGACTGCTATTGAATTAAGTCCCCCTAGATTGGCAAAATCGTACACTGTGCGCTGTCTGCTGTTCCAACCATAATCCCGCCGCCAACTGCTCCTGCTGCCACCTCGCTGTCTGCTGTCCCAGTGTCAACTTTGCCGTCAACTGATCCTGCTGCCGCCTTGCTGCCTGCTGTTCCATAGTAAACTTTGAAGTCAGCTGTTTCTGCTGCCGCCCCGCTGTCTGCTGTTCCAACAGTAATCCCGCTATCAACTGCTCCTGCTGCCTTCCGTCCAGTGTCAACTTTGCCGTCAACTGATCCTGCTGCCGCCTTGCTGCCTGCTGTTCCAGCGTCAACTTTGCCGTCAGCTGTTTCTGCTGCCGCCCCGCTGTCTGCTGTTCCAACAGTTGTCCCGCTGTCAACGGCTCCTGCTGCCACCCCGCTGTCTGCTGTCCTAGTGTCAACTTTGCCGTCAACAGATCCTGCTGCCGCCTTGCTGCCTGCTGTACCAGCGTCAACTTTGCCGTCAGCTGTTTCTGCTGCCGCCCCGCTGTCTGCTGATCCGTCAACAGCTCCTGCTGCCACCTCGCTGTCCCTGTGTCAACTTTGCCGTCAACAGATCCTCTTGCTGCCTGCTGTTCCAGCGTCAACTTTGCCGTCAGCTGTTTCTGCTGCCGCCCCGCTGTCTGCTGTTCCAACAGTAATCCCGCTGTCAACTGCTCCTGCTGCCTTCGCTGTCTGCCCCGTTCCAGTGTCAACTTTGCCGTCAACTGATCCTGCTGCCGCCTTGCTGCCTGCTGTTCCAGCGTCAACTTTGCCGTCAGCTGTTTCTGCTGCCGCCCCGCTGTCTGCTGTTCCAACAGTAATCCCGCTGTCAACTGCTCCTGCTGCCTTCCGTCCAGTGTCAACTTTGCCGTCAACTGATCCTGCTGCCGCCTTGCTGCCTGCTGTTCCAGCGTCAACTTTGCCTTCAGCTGTTTCTGCTGCCGCCCCGCTGTCTGCTGTTCCAACAGTAATCCCGCCGTCAACTGCTCCTGCTGCCACCTCACTGTCTGCTGTCCCAGTGTCAACTTTGCCGTCAACAGATCCTGCTGCCGCCTTGCTGCCTGCTGTTCCAGCGTCGACTTTGCCGTCAGCTGTTTCTGCTGCCGCCCCGCTGTCTGCTGTTCCAACAGTAATCCCGCCGTCAACTGCTCCTGCTGCCACCTCGCTGTCTGCTGTCCCAGTGTCAACTTTGCCGTCAACTGATCCTGCTGCCGCCTTTCTGCCTGCTGTTCCAGCGTCAACTTTGAAGTCAGCTGTTTCTGCTGCCGCCCCGCTGTCTGCTGTTCCAACAGATATCCCGCTGTCAACTGTTCCTTCTGCCACCTCGCTGTCTGCTGTCCCAGTGTCATCTTTGCCGTCAACAGATCCTCTTGCTGCCTGCTGTTCCAGCGTCAACTTTGAAGTCAGCTGTTTCTGCTGCCGCCCCGCTGTCTGCTGTTCCAACAGTAATCCCGCTGTCAACTGATCCTGCTGCCACCTCGCTGTCTGCATTCCCAGTGTCAACTTTGCCGTCAACTGATCCTGCTGCCGCCTTGCTGCCTGCTGTACCAGCGTCAACTTTGCCGTCAGCTGTTTCTGCTGCCGCCCCGCTGTCTGCTGTTCCAACAGTAATCCCGCCGTCAACTGCTCCTGCTGCCACCTCGCTGTCTGCCGTTCCAGTGTCAACTTTGCCGTCAACTGATGCTGCTGCCGCCTTGCTGCCTGCTGTTCCAGCGTCAACTTTGCCGTCAGCTGTTTCTGCTGCCGCCCCGCTGTCTGCTGTTCCAACAGTAATCCCGCCGTCAACTGCTCCTGCTGCCACCTCGCTGTCTGCCTTCCCAGTGTCAACTTTGCCGTCAACTGATCCTGCTGCCGCCTTGCTGCCTGCTGTTCCAGCGTCAACTTTGAAGTCAGCTGTTTCTGCTGCCGCCCCGCTGTCTGCTGTTCCAACAGATATCCCGCTGTCAACTGTTCCTTCTGCCACCTCGCTGTCTGCTGTCCCAGTGTCATCTTTGCCGTCAACAGATCCTCTTGCTGCCTGCTGTTCCAGCGTCAACTTTGAAGTCAGCTGTTTCTGCTGCCGCCCCGCTGTCTGCTGTTCCAACAGTAATCCCGCTGTCAACTGATCCTGCTGCCACCTCGCTGTCTGCATTCCCAGTGTCAACTTTGCCGTCAACTGATCCTGCTGCCGCCTTGCTGCCTGCTGTACCAGCGTCAACTTTGCCGTCAGCTGTTTCTGCTGCCGCCCCGCTGTCTGCTGTTCCAACAGTAATCCCGCCGTCAACTGCTCCTGCTGCCACCTCGCTGTCTGCCGTTCCAGTGTCAACTTTGCCGTCAACTGATGCTGCTGCCGCCTTGCTGCCTGCTGTTCCAGCGTCAACTTTGCCGTCAGCTGTTTCTGCTGCCGCCCCGCTGTCTGCTGTTCCAACAGTAATCCCGCCGTCAACTGCTCCTGCTGCCACCTCGCTGTCTGCCGTTCCAGTGTCAACTTTGCCGTCAACTGATGCTGCTGCCGCCTTGCTGCCTGCTGTTCCAGCGTCAACCTTGAAGTCAGCTGTTTCTGCTGCCGCCCCGCTGTCTGCTGTTCCAACAGATATCCCGCTGTCAACTGTTCCTTCTGCCACCTAGCTGTCTGCTGTCCCAGTGTCATCTTTGCCGTCAACAGATCCTGCTGCCTTGCTGCCTGCTGTTCCAGCGTCAACTTTGCCGTCAGCTGTTTCTGCTGCCGCCCCGCTGTCTGCTGTTCCAACAGTAATCCCGCTGTCAACTGATCCTGCTGCCACCTCGCTGTCTGCATTCCCAGTGTCAACTTTGCCGTCAACTGATCCTGCTGCCGCCTTGCTGCCTGCTGTCCCAGTGTCAACTTTGCCGTCAACAGATCCTGCTGCCGCCTTGCTGCCTGCTGTTCCAGCGTCAACTTTGCCGTCAGCTGTTTCTGCTGCCGCCCCGCTGTCTGCTGTTCCAACAGTAATCCCGCCGTCAACTGCTCCTGCTGCCACCTCGCTGTCTGCTGTCCCAGTGTCAACTTTGCAGTCAACTGATCCTGCTGCCGCCTTGCTGCTGCTGTTCCAGCGTCAACCTTGAAGTCAGCTGTTTCTGCTGCCGCCCCGCTGTCTGCTGGTCCAACAGTAATCACGCCGTCAACTGCTCCTGCTGCCACCTCGCTGTCTGCTGTCCCAGTGTCAACTTTGCCGTCAACTGATCCTGCTGCCGCCTTGCTGCCTGCTGTTCCAGCGTCAACTTTGCCGTCAGCTGTTTCTGCTGCCGCCCCGCTGTCTGCTGTTCCAACAGTAATCCCGCTGTCACCTGCTCCTGCTGCCACCTCGCTGTCTGCTGTCCCAGTGTCAACTTTTGCCGTCAACAGATCCTGTTGCCGCCTTGCTGCTGTTCCAGCGTCAACTTTGCCGTCAGCTGTTTCTGCTGCCGCCCCGCTGTCTGCTGTTCCAACAGTAATCCCGCTGTCAACTGCTCCTGCTGCCACCTCGCTGTCTGCTGTCCCAGTGTCAACTTTGCCGTCAACAGATCCTGCTGCCGCCTTGCTGCCTGCTGTTCCAGCGTCAACTTTGCCGTCAGCTGTTTCTGCTGCCGCCCGCTGTCTGCTGTTCCAGCGTCAACTTTGCCGTCAGCTGTTTCTGCTGCCGCCCCGCTGTCTGCTTTTCCAACAGTTGTCCCGCTGTCAATTGCTCCTGCTGCCACCTCGCTGTCTGCTGTCCCAGTGTCAACTTTGCCGTCAACAGATCCTGCTGCCGCCTTGCTGCCTGCTGTTCCAGCGTCAACTTTGAAGTCAGCTGTTTCTGCTGCCGCCCCGCTGTCTGCTGTTCCAACAGTAATCCCGCTGTCAACTGATCCTGCTGCCACCTCGCTGTCTGCTGTCCCAGTGTCAACTTTGCCGTCAACTGATCCTGCTGCCGCCTTGCTGCCTGCTGTTCCAGCGTCAACTTTGCCGTCAGCTGTTTCTGCTGCCGCCCCGCTGTCTGCTGTTCCAACAGTAATCCTGCCGTCAACTGCTCCTGCTGCCACCTCGCTGTCTGCCGTTCCAGTGTCAACTTTGCCGTCAACTGATGCTGCTGCCGCCTTGCTGCCTGCTGTTCCAGCGTCAACTTTGCCTTCAGCTGTTTCTGCTGCCGCCCCGCTGTCTGCTGTTCCAACAGTAATCCTGCCGCCAACTGCTCCTGCTGCCAGCTCACTGTCTGCTGTCCCAGTGTAAACTTTGCCGTCAACAGATCCAGCTGCCGCCTTGCTGCCTGCTGTTCCAGCGGCGACTTTGCCGTCAGCTGTTTCTGCTGCCGCCCCGCTGTCTGCTGTTCCAACAGTAATCCCGCCGTCAACTGCTCCTGCTGCCACCTCGCTGTCTGCTGTCCCAGTGTAAACTTTGCCGTCAACTGATCCTGCTGCCGCCTTGCTGCCTGCTGCCGCCTTGCTGCCTGCTGCCGCCTTTCTGCCTGCTGTTCCAGCGTCAACTTTGAAGTCAGCTGTTTCTGCTGCCGCCCCGCTTTCTGCTGTTCCAACCGTAATCCCGCTGTCAAATGCTCCTGCTGCGACCTCGCTGTCTGCTGTCCCAGTGTCAACTTTGCCGTCAGCTGATCCTGCTGCCGCCTTGCTGCCTGCTGCTCCAGCCTCAACTTTGCCGTCAGCTATTTCTGCTGCCGCTCCGCTGTCTGCTGTTCCAACAGCAATCACGCCGTCAACTGCTCCTGCTGCCACCTCGCTGTCTGCTGTCCCAGTGTCAACTTTGCCGTCAACAGATCCTGCTGCCGCCTTGCTGCCTGCTGCTCCAGCGTCAACTTTGCCGTCAGCTGTTTCTGCTGCCGCCCCGTTGTCTGCTGTTCCAACAGTAATCCCGCTGTCAACTGCTCCTGCTGCCACCTCGCTGTCTGCTGTCCCAGTGTCAACTTTTGCCGTCAACTGATCCTGCTGCCGCCTTGCTGCCTGCTGTTCCAGCGTCAACTTTGCCGTCAGCTGTTTCTGCTGCCGCCCCGCTGTCAGCTGTTCCAACAGTATTCCCGCCGCCAACTGCTCCTGCTGCCACCTCGCTGTCTGCTGTCCCAGTGTCAACTTTGCCGTCAACAGATCCTGCTGCCGCCTTGCTGCCTGCTGTTCCAGCGTCAACTTTGCCGTCAGCTGTTTCTGCTGCCGCCCCGCTGTCTGCTGTTCCAAAAGTAATCCCGCTTTCAACTGCTCCTGCTGCCACCTCGCTGTCTGCTGTCCCAGTGTCAACTTTGCCGTCAACAGATCCTGCTGCCGCCTTGCTGCCTGCTGTTCCAGCGTCAACTTTGCCGTCAGCTGTTTCTGCTGCCGCCCCGCTGTCTGCTGTTCCAACAGTAATCCCGCCGTCAACTGCTCCTGCTGCCACCTCGCTGTCTGCTGTCCCAGTGTCAACTTTGCAGTCAACTGATCCTGCTGCCGCCTTGCTGCCTGCTGTTCCAGCGTCAACTTTGCCGTCAGCTGTTTCTGCTGCCGCCCCGCTGTCTGCTGTTCCAACAGTAATCCCGCTGTCAACTGCTCCTGCTGCCACCTCGCTGTCTGCTGTCCCAGTGTCAACTTTGCCGTCAACTGATCCTGCTGCCGCCTTGCTGCCTGCTGTTCCAGCGTCAACTTTGCCGTCAGCTGTTTCTGCTGCCGCCCCGCTGTCTGCTGTTCCAACAGTAATCCCGCTGTCACCTACTCCTGCTGCCACCTCGCTGTCTGCTGTCCCAGTGTCAACTTTGCCGTCAACAGATCCTGCTGCCGCCTTGCTGTCTGCTGTTCCAGCGTCAACTTTGCCGTCAGCTGTTTCTGCTGCCGCCCCGCTGTCTGCTGTTCCAACAGTAATCCCGCTGTCAACTGCTCCTGCTGCCACCTCGCTGTCTGCTGTCCCAGTGTCAACTTTGCCGTCAACAGATCCTGCTGCCGCCTTGCTGCCTGCTGTTCCAGCGTCAACTTTGCCGTCAACTGATCCTCTTGCCGCCCTGCTGTTCCAGCGTCAACTTTGCCGTCAGCTGTTTTTGCTGCCGCCCCGCTGTCTGCTGTTCCAACAGTTGTCCCGCTGTCAACTGCTCCTGCTGCCACCTCGCTGTCTGCTGTCCCAGTGTCAACTTTGCCGTCAACAGATCCTGCTGCCGCCTTGCTGCCTGCTGTTCCAGCGTCAACTTTGCCGTCAGCTGTTTCTGCTGTCGCCCCGCTGTCTGCTGTTCCAACAGTAATCCCGCTGTCAACTGCTCCTGCTGCCACCTCGCTGTCTGCTGTCCCAGTGTCAACTTTGCCGTCAACTGATCCTGCTGCCGCCTTGCTGTCTGCTGTTCCAGCGTCAACTTTGCCGTCAACTGATCCTCTTGCTGCCTGCTGTTCCAGCGTCAACTTTGCCGTCAGCTGTTTCTGCTGCCGCCCCGCTGTCTGCTGTTCCAACAGTAATCCCGCTGTCAACTGCTCCTGCTGCCACCTCGCTGTCTGCTGTCCCAGTGTCAACTTTGCCGTCAACAGATCCTGCTGCCGCCTTGCTGCCTGCTGTTCCAGCGTCAACTTTGCCGTCAACTGATCCTCTTGCTGCCTGCTGTTCCAGCGTCAACTTTGCCGTCAGCTGTTTCTGCTGCCGCCCCGCTGTCTGCTGTTCCAACAGTAATCCCGCCGTCAACTGCTCCTGCTGCCACCTCGCTGTCTGCTGTCCCAGTGTCAACTTTGCCGTCAACAGATCCTGCTGCCGCCTTGCTGCCTGCTGTTCCAGCGTCAACTTTGCCGTCAGCTGTTTCTGCTGCCGCCCCGCTGTCTGCTGTTCCAACAGTAATCCCGCTGTCAACTGCTCCTGCTGCCACCTCGCTGTCTGCTTTCCCAGTGTCAACTATGCCGTCAACAGATCCTGATGCCGCCTTGCTGCCTGCTAGTCCAGCGTCAACTTTGCCGTCAGCTGTTTCTGCTGCCGCCCCGCTGTCTGCTGTTCCAACAGTAATCCCGCTGTCAACTGCTCCTGCTGCCACCTCGCTGTCTGCTGTCCCAGTGTCAACTTTGCCGTCAACAGATCCTGCTGCCGCCTTGCTGCCTGCTGTTCCAGCGTCAACTTTGCCGTCAACTGATCCTCTTGCTGCCTGCTGTTCCAGCGTCAACTTTGCCGTCAGCTTTTTCTGCTGCCGCCCCGCTGTCTGCTGTTCCAACAGTAATCCCGCCGCCAACTGCTCCTGCTGCCACCTCGCTATCTGCTGTCCCAGTGTCAACTTTGCAGTCAACAGATCCTGCTGCCGCCTTGCTGCCTGCCGTTCCAGCGTCAACTTTGCCGTCAGCTGTTTCTGCTGCCGCCCCGCTGTCTGCTGTTCCAACAGTAATCCCGCTGTCAACTGCTCCTGCTGCCACCTCGCTGTCTGCTGTCCCAGTGTCAACTTTGCCGTCAACAGATCCTGATGCCGCCTTGCTGCCTGCTGTTCCAGCGTCAACTTTGCCGTCAGCTGTTTCGGCTGCCGCCCCGCTGTCTGCTGTTCCAGCGTCAACTTTGCCGTCAGCTGTTTCTGCTGCCGCCCCGCTGTCTGCTTTTCCAACAGTTGTCCCGCTGTCAATTGCTCCTGCTGCCACCTCGCTGTCTGCTGTCCCAGTGTCAACTTTGCCGTCAACAGATCCTGCTGCCGCCTTGCTGCCTGCTGTTCCAGCGTCAACTTTGCCGTCAACTGTTTCTGCTGTCGCCCCGCTGTCTGCTGTTCCAACAGTAATCCCGCTGTCAACTGCTCCTGCTGCCACCTCGCTGTCTGCTGTCCCAGTGTCAACTTTGCCGTCAAAAGATCCTGTTGCCGCCTTGCTGGTGCTGTTCCAGCGTCAACTTTGCCGTCAACTGATCCTCTTGCTGCCTGCTGTTCCAGCGTCAACTTTGCCGTCAGCTGTTTCTGCTGCCGCCCCGCTGTCTGCTGTTCCAACAGTAATCCCGCTGTCAACTGCTCCTGCTGCCACCTCGCTGTCTGCTGTCCCAGTGTCAACTTTGCCGTCAACAGATCCTGCTGCCGCCTTGCTGCCTGCTGTTCCAGCGTCAACTTTGCCGTCAACTGATCCTCTTGCTGCCTGCTGTTCCAGCGTCAACTTTGCCGTCAGCTTTTTCTGCTGCCGCCCCGCTGTCTGCTGTTCCAACAGTTATCCCGCCGCCAACTGCTCCTGCTGCCACCTCGCTATCTGCTGTCCCAGTGTCAACTTTGCAGTCAACAGATCCTGCTGCCGCCTTGCTGCCTGCCGTTCCAGCGTCAACTTTGCCGTCAGCTGTTTCTGCTGCCGCCCCGCTGTCTGCTGTTCCAACAGTAATCCCGCTGTCAACTGCTCCTGCTGCCACCTCGCTGTCTGCTGTCCCAGTGTCAACTTTGCCGTCAACAGATCCTGCTGCCGCCTTGCTGCCTGCTGTTCCAGCGTCAACTTTGCCGTCAACTGATCCTCTTGCTGCCTGCTGTTCCAGCGTCAACTTTGCCGTCAGCTTTTTCTGCTGCCGCCCCGCTGTCTGCTGTTCCAACAGTAATCCCGCTGTCAACTGCTCCTGCTGCCACCTCGCTGTCTGCTGTCCCAGTGTCAACTTTGCCGTCAACAGATCCTGCTGCCGCCTTGCTGCCTGCTGTTCCAGCGTCAACTTTGCCGTCAGCTGTTTCTGCTGCCGCCCCGCTGTCTGCTGTTCCAACAGTAATCCCGCCGTCAACTGCTCCTGCTGCCACCTCGCTGTCTGCTGTCCCAGTGTCAACTTTGCCGTCAAAAGATCCTGTTGCCGCCTTGCTGGTGCTGTTCCAGCGTCAACTTTGCTGTCAACTGATCCTCTTGCTGCCTGCTGTTCCAGCGTCAACTTTGCCGTCAGCTGTTTCTGCTGCCGCCCCGCTGTCTGCTGTTCCAACAGTAATCCCGCTGTCAACTGCTCCTGCTGCCACCTCGCTGTCTGCTGTCCCAGTGTCAACTTTGCCGTCAACAGATCCTGCTGCCGCCTTGCTGCCTGCTGTTCCAGCGTCAACTTTGCCGTCAACTGATCCTCTTGCTGCCTGCTGTTCCAGCGTCAACTTTGCCGTCAGCTTTTTCTGCTGCCGCCCCGCTGTCTGCTGTTCCAAAAGTAATCCCGCCGTCAACTGCTCCTGCTGCCACCTCGCTGTCTGCTGTCCCAGTGTCAACTTTGCCGTCAACAGATCCTGCTGCCGCCTTGCTGCCTGCTGTTCCAGCGTCAACTTTGCCGTCAGCTGTTTCTGCTGCCGCCCCGCTGTCTGCTGTTCCAACAGTAATCCCGCCGTCAACTGCTCCTGCTGCCACCTCGCTGTCTGCTGTCCCAGTGTCAACTTTGCCGTCAACTGATCCTGCTGCCGCCTTGCTGCCTGCTGTTCCAGCGTCAACTTTGAAGTCAGCTGTTTCTGCTGCCGCCCCGCTGTCTGCTGTTCCAACAGTAATCCCGCTGTCAACTGCTCCTGCTGCCACCTCGCTGTCTGCTGTCCCAGTGTCAACTTTGCCGTCAACAGATCCTCTTGCTGCCTGCTGTTTCAGCGTCAACTTTGCCGTCAGCTGATTCTGCTGCCGCCCCGTTGCTGCTGTTCCAACAGTAATCCCGCTGTCAACTGCTCCTGCTGCCACCTCGCTGTCTGCTGTCCCAGTGTCAACTTTGCCGTCAACTGATCCTGCTGCCGCCTTGCTGCCTGCTGTTCCAGCGTCAACTTTGCCGTCAGCTGTTTCTGCTGCCGCCCCGCTGTCTGCTGTTCCAACAGTAATCCCGCTGTCAACTGCTCCTGCTGCCACCTCGCTGTCTGCTGTCCCAGTGTCAACTTTGCCGTCAACTGATCCTGCTGCCGCCTTGCTGCCTGCTGTTCCAGCGTCAACTTTGCCGTCAGCTGTTTCTGCTGCCGCCCCGCTGTCTGCTGTTCCAACAGTAATCCCGCCGTCAACTGCTCCTGCTGCCACCTCGCTGTCTGCTGTCCCAGTGTCAACTTTGCCGTCAACTGATCCTGCTGCCGCCTTGCTGCCTGCTGTTCCAGCGTCAACTTTGAAGTCAGCTGTTTCTGCTGCCGCCCCGCTGTCTGCTGTTCCAACAGTAATCCCGCTGTCAACTGCTCCTGCTGCCACCTCGCTGTCTGCTGTCCCAGTGTCAACTTTGCCGTCAACAGATCCTCTTGCTGCCTGCTGTTTCAGCGTCAACTTTGCCGTCAGCTGATTCTGCTGCCGCCCCGTTGTCTGCTGTTCCAACAGTAATCCCGCTGTCAACTGCTCCTGCTGCCACCTCGCTGTCTGCTGTCCCAGTGTCAACTTTGCCGTCAACTGATCCTGCTGCCGCCTTGCTGCCTGCTGTTCCAGCGTCAACTTTGCCGTCAGCTGTTTCTGCTGCCGCCCCGCTGTCTGCTGTTCCAAAAGTAATCCCGCTGTCAACTGCTCCTGCTGCCACCTCGCTGTCTGCTGTCCCAGTGTCAACTTTGCCGTCAACTGATCCTGCTGCCGCCTTGCTGCCTGCTGTTCCAGCGTCAACTTTGCCGTCAGCTGTTTCTGCTGCCGCCCCGCTGTCTGCTGTTCCAACAGTAATCCCGCTGTCAACTGCTCCTGCTGCCACCTCGCTGTCTGCTGTCCCAGTGTCAACTTTGCCGTCAACTGATCCTGCTGCCGCCTTGCTGCCTGCTGTTCCAGCGTCAACTTTGAAGTCAGCTGTTTCTGCTGCCGCCCCGCTGTCTGCTGTTCCAACAGATATCCCGCTGTCAACTGTTCCTTCTGCCACCTCGCTGTCTGCTGTCCCAGTGTCATCTTTGCCGTCAACAGATCCTCTTGCTGCCTGCTGTTCCAGCGTCAACTTTGAAGTCAGCTGTTTCTGCTGCCGAACCGCTGTCTGCTGTTCCAACAGTAATGCCGCTGTCAACTGTTCCTGCTGCCACCTCGCTGTCTGCTGTCCCAGTGTCAACTTTGCCGTCAACAGATCCTCTTGCTGCCTGCTGTTCCAGCGTCAACTTTGCCGTCAGCTGTTTCTTCTGACGCCCCGCTGTCTGCTGTTCCAACAGTAATCCCGCTGTCAACTGCTCCTGCTGCCACCTCGCTGTCTGCTGTCCCAGTGTCAACTTTGCCGTCATCTGATCCTGCTGCCGCCTTGCTGCCTGCTGTTTCAGCGTCAACTTTGCCGTCAGCTGTTTCTGCTGCCGCCCCGCTGTCTGCTGTTTCAACCGTAATACCGCCGTCAACTGCTCCTGCTGCCACCTCGCTGTCTGCTGTCCCAGTGTCAACTTTGCCGTCAACAGATCCTCTTGCTGCCTGCTGTTTCAGCGTCAACTTTGCCGTCAGCTGATTCTGCTGCCGCCCCGTTGCTGCTGTTCCAACAGTAATCCCGCTGTCAACTGCTCCTGCTGCCACCTCGCTGTCTGCTGTCCCAGTGTAAACTTTTTCGTCAACTGATACTGCTGCCGCCTTGCTGCCTGCTGTTCCAGCGTCAACTTTGCCGTCAGCTGTTTCTGCTGCCGCCCCGCTGTCTGCTGTTCCAACAGTAATCACGCTGTCAACTGCTCCTGCTGCCACCTCGCTGTCTGCTGTCCCAGTGTCAACTTTGCCGTCAACTGATCCTGCTGCCGCCTTGCTGCCTGCTGTTCCAGCGTCAACTTTGCCGTCAGCTGTTTCTGCTGCCGCCCCGCTGTCTGCTGTTCCAACCGTAATCCCGCCGTCAACTGCTCCTGCTGCCACCTCGCTATCTGCTGTCCCAGTGTCAACTTTGCCGTCAACAGATCCTGCTGCCGCCTTGCTGCCTGCTGTTCCAGCGTCAACTTTGCCGTCAGCTGTTTCTGCTGCCGCCCCGCTGTCTGCTGTTCCAACAGTAATCCCGCTGTCAACTGCTCCTGCTGCCACCTCGCTGTCTGCTGTCCCAGTGTCAACTTTGCCGTCAACTGATCCTGCTGCCGCCTTGCTGCCTGCTGTTCCAGCGTCAACTTTGCCGTCAGCTGTTTCTGCTGCCGCCCCGCTGTCTGCTGTTCCAACAGTAATGCCGCTGTCAACTGTTCCTGCTGCCACCTCGCTGTCTGCTGTCCCAGTGTCAACTTTGCCGTCAACAGATCCTCTTGCTGCCTGCTGTTCCAGCGTCAACTTTGCCGTCAGCTGTTTCTGCTGCCGCCCCGCTGTCTGCTGTTCCAACAGTAATCCCGCCGTCAACTGCTCCTGCTGCCACCTCGCTGTCTGCTGTCCCAGTGTCAACTTTGCCGTCAACAGATCCTGCTGCCGCCTTGCTGCCTGCTGTTCCAGCGTCAACTTTGCCGTCAGCTGTTTCTGCTGCCGCCCCGCTGTCTGCTGTTCCAACAGTAATCACGCCGTCAACTGCTCCTGCTGCCACCTCGCTGTCTGCTGTCCCAGTGTCAACTTTGCCGTCAACTGATCCTGCTGCCGCCTTGCTGCCTGCTGTTCCAGCGTCAACTTTGCCGTCAGCTGTTTCTGCTGCCGCCCCGCTGTCTGCTGTTCCAACAGTAATCCCGCTGTCAACTGCTCCTGCTGCCACCTCGCTGTCTGCTGTCCCAGTGTCAACTTTGCCGTCAACTGATCCTGCTGCCGCCTTGCTGCCTGCTGTTCCAGCGTCAACTTTGCCGTCAGCTGTTTCTGCTGCCGCCCCGCTGTCTGCTGTTCCAACAGTAATCCCGCTGTCAACTGCTCCTGCTGCCACCTCGCTGTCTGCTGTCCCAGTGTCAACTTTGCCGTCAACAGATCCTGCTGCCGCCTTGCTGCCTGCTGTTCCAGCGTCAACTTTGCCGTCAGCTGTTTCTGCAGCCGCCCCGCTGTCTGCTGTTCCAACAGTAATCACGCCGTCAACTGCTCCTGCTGCGACCTCGCTGTCTGCTGTCCCAGTGTCAACTTTGCCGTCAACTGATCCTGCTGCCGCCTTGCTGTCTGCTGCTCCAGCGTCAACTTTGCCGTCAGCTGTTTCTGCTGCCGCCCCGCTGTCTGCTGGTCCAACAGTAATCACGCCGTCAACTGCTCCTGCTGCCACCTCGCTGTCTGCTGTCCCAGCGTCAACTTTGCCGTCAACTGCTCCTGCTGCCGCCTAGCTGTCTGCTGTTCCAGCGTCAACTTTGCCGTCAGCTGTTTCTGCTGCCGCCCCGCTGTCTGCTTTTCCAACAGTTGTCCCGCTGTCAACTGCTCCTGCTGCCACCTCGCTGTCTGCTGTCCCAGTGTCAACTTTGCCGTGAACTGATCCTGCTGCCGCCTTGCTGCCTGCTGTTCCAGCGTCAACTTTGCCGTCAGCTGTTTCTGCTGCCGCCCCGCTGTCTGCTGTTCCAACAGTAATCCCGCTGTCACCTACTCCTGCTGCCACCTCGCTGTCTGCTGTCCCAGTGTCAACTTTTCCGTCAACAGATCCTCTTGCAGCCTGCTGTTCTAGCGTCAACTTTGCCGTCAGCTGTTTCTGCTGCCGCCCCGCTGTCTGCTGTTCCAACAGTAATCCCGCTGTCAACTGCTCCTGCTGCCACCTCGCTGTCTGCTGTCCCAGTGTCAACTTTGCCGTCAACTGATCCTGCTGCCGCCTTGCTGCCTGCTGTTCCAGCGTCAACTTTGCCGTCAGCTGTTTCGGCTGCCGCCCCGCTGTCTGCTGTTCCAGCGTCAACTTTGCCGTCAGCTGTTTCTGCTGCCGCCCCGCTGTCTGCTTTTCCAACAGTTGTCCCGCTGTCAACTGCTCCTGCTGCCACCTCGCTGTCTGCTGTCCCAGTGTCAACTTTGCCGTCAACAGATCCTGCTACCGCCTTGCTGCCTGCTGTTCCAGCGTCAACTTTGCCGTCAGCTGTTTCTGCTGCCGCCCCGCTGTCTGCTGTTCCAACAGTAATCCCGCTGTCAACTGCTCCTGCTGCCACCTCGCTGCCTGCTGTCCCAGTGTCAACTTTGCCGTCAACAGATCCTATTGCCGCCTTGCTGGTGCTGTTCCTGCTGCAACTTGCCGTCAACTGATCCTCTTGTTGCCTGCTGTTCCAGCGTCAACTTTGCCGTCAGCTGTTTCTGCTGCCGCCCCGCTGTCTGCTGTTCCAACAGTAATCCCGCTGTCAACTGCTCCTGCTGCCACCTCGCTGTCTGCTGTCCCAGTGTCAACTTTGCCGTCAACAGATCCTGCTGCCGCCTTGCTGCCTTCTGTTCCAGCGTCAACTTTGCCGTCAACTGATCCTCTTGCTGCCTGCTGTTCCAGCGTCAACTTTGCCGTCAGATGTTTCTGCTGCCGCCCCGCTGTCTGCTGTTCCAACAGTAATCCCGCCGTCAACTGCTCCTGCTGCCACCTCGCTATCTGCTGTCCCAGTGTCAACTTTGCCGTCAACAGATCCTGCTGCCGCCTTGCTGCCTGCTGTTCCAGCGTCAACTTTGCCGTCAGCTGTTTCTGCTGCCGCCCCGTTGTCTGCTGTTCCAAAAGTAATCCCGCTGTCAACTGCTCCATCTGCCACCTCGCTGTCTGCTGTCCCAGTGTCAACTTTGCCGTCAACAGATCCTGCTGCCGCCTTGCTGCCTGCTGTTCCAGCGTCAACTTTGCCGTCAGCTGCTTCTGCTGCCGCCCCGCTGTCTGCTGTTCCAACAGTAATACCGATGTCAACTGCTCCTGCTGCCACCTCGCTGTCTGCTGTCCCAGTGTCAGCTTTTCCGTCGACTGATCATGCTGCCGCCTTGATGCCTGCTGTTCCAGCGTCAACTTTGCCGTCAGCTGTTTCTGCTGCCGCCCCGCTGTCTGCTGTTCCAACAGTAATCCCGCTGTCAACTACTCCTGCTGCCACCTCGCTGTCTGCTGTCCCAGTGTCAACTTTGCCGTCAACAGATCCTGCTTCCGCCTTGCTGCCTGCTGTTCCAGCGTCAACTTTGCCGTCAACTGATTCTCTTGCTGCCTGCTGTTCCAGCGTCAACTTTGCCGTCAGCTGTTTCTGCTGCCGCCCCGCTGTCTGCTGTTCCAACAGTAATCCCGCTGTCAACTGCTCCTGCTGCCACCTCGCTGTCTGCTGTCCCAGTGTCAACTTTGCCGTCAAAAGATCCTGTTGCCGCCTTGCTGCCTGCTGTTCCAGCGTCAACTTTGCCGTCAACAGATCCTGCTGCCGCCTTGCTGCCTGCTGTTCCAGCGTCAACTTTGCCGTCAACAGATCCTGCTTCCGCCTTGCTGCCTGCTGTTCCAGCGTCAACTTTGCCGTCAACTGATTCTCTTGCTGCCTGCTGTTCCAGCGTCAACTTTGCCGTCAGCTGTTTCTGCTGCCGCCCCGCTGTCTGCTGTTCCAACAGTAATCCCGCTGTCAACTGCTCCTGCTGCCACCTCGCTGTCTGCTGTCCCAGTGTCAACTTTGCCGTCAACAGATCCTCTTGCCGCTGCCTGTTGTTCCAGCGTCAACTTTGCCGTCAGCTGTTTCTGCTGCCGCCCCGCTGTCTGCTGTTCCAACAGTAATCCCGCTGTCAACTGCTCCTGCTGCCACCTCGCTGTCTGCTGTCCCAGTGTCAACTTTGCCGTCAACTGATCCTGCTGCCGCCTTGCTGCCTGCTGTTCCAGCGTCAACTTTGCCGTCAGCTGTTTCGGCTGCCGCCCCGCTGTCTGCTGTTCCAGCGTCAACTTTGCCGTCAGCTGTTTCTGCTGCCGCCCCGCTGTCTGCTTTTCCAACAGTTGTCCCGCTGTCAACTGCTCCTGCTGCCACCTCGCTGTCTGCTGTCCCAGTGTCAACTTTGCCGTCAACAGATCCTGCTACCGCCTTGCTGCCTGCTGTTCCAGCGTCAACTTTGCCGTCAGCTGTTTCTGCTGCCGCCCCGCTGTCTGCTGTTCCAACAGTAATCCCGCCGTCAACTGCTCCTGCTGCCACCTCGCTGCCTGCTTTCCCAGTGTCAACTTTGCCGTCAACAGATCCTGCTGCCGCATTGCTGCCTGCTGCTCCAGCGTCAACTGATCCTCTTGTTGCCTGCTGTTCCAGCGTCAACTTTGCCGTCAGCTGTTTCTGCTGCCGCCCCGCTGTCTGCTGTTCCAACAGTAATCCCGCTGTCAACTGCTCCTGCTGCCACCTCGCTGTCTGCTGTCCCAGTGTCAACTTTGCCGTCAACAGATCCTGTTGCCGCCTTGCTGCCTGCTGTTCCAGCGTCAACTTTGCCGTCAACTGATTCTGCTGCCGCCTGCTGCCTGCTGTTCCAGCGTCAACTTTGCCGTCAACTGATCCTGCTGCCGCCTTGCTGCCTGCTGTCCCAGCGTCAACTTTGCCGTCAACTGATCCTCTTGCTGCCTGCTGTTCCAGCGTCAACTTTGCCGTCAGCTGTTTCTGCTGCCGCCCCGCTGTCTGCTGTTCCAACAGTAATCCCGCTGTCACCTACTCCTGCTGCCACCTCGCTGTCTGCTGTCCCAGTGTCAACTTTTCCGTCAACAGATCCTCTTGCAGCCTGCTGTTCTAGCGTCAACTTTGCCGTCAGCTGTTTCTGCTGCCGCCCCGCTGTCTGCTGTTCCAACAGTAATCCCGCTGTCAACTGCTCCTGCTGCCACCTCGCTGTCTGCTGTCCCAGTGTCAACTTTGCCGTCAACTGATCCTGCTGCCGCCTTGCTGCCTGCTGTTCCAGCGTCAACTTTGCCGTCAGCTGTTTCTGCTGCCGCCCCGCTGTCTGCTGTTCCAGCGTCAACTTTGCCGTCAGCTGTTTCTGCTGCCGCCCCGCTGTCTGCTTTTCCAACAGTTGTCCCGCTGTCAACTGCTCCTGCTGCCACCTCGCTGTCTGCTGTCCCAGTGTCAACTTTGCCGTCAACAGATCCTGCTACCGCCTTGCTGCCTGCTGTTCCAGCGTCAACTTTGCCGTCAGCTGTTTCTGCTGCCGCCCCGCTGTCTGCTGTTCCAACAGTAATCCCGCTGTCAACTGCTCCTGCTGCCACCTCGCTGCCTGCTTTCCCAGTGTCAACTTTGCCGTCAACAGATCCTGCTGCCGCATTGCTGCCTGCTGCTCCAGCGTCAACTGATCCTCTTGTTGCCTGCTGTTCCAGCGTCAACTTTGCCGTCAGCTGTTTCTGCTGCCGCCCCGCTGTCTGCTGTTCCAACAGTAATCCCGCTGTCAACTGCTCCTGCTGCCACCTCGCTGTCTGCTGTCCCAGTGTCAACTTTGCCGTCAAAAGATCCTATTGCCGCCTTGCTGGTGCTGTTCCAGCGTCAACTTTGCCGTCAACTGATCCTCTTGCTGCCTGCTGTTCCAGCGTCAACTTTGCCGTCAGCTGTTTCTGCTGCCGCCCCGCTGTCTGCTGTTCCAACAGTAATCCCGCTGTCAACTGCTCCTGCTGCCACCTCGCTGTCTGCTGTCCCAGTGTCAACTTTGCCGTCAACAGATCCTGCTGCCGCCTTGCTGCCTTCTGTTCCAGCGTCAACTTTGCCGTCAGCTGTTGCCTGCTGTTCCAGCGTCAACTTTGCTGTCTGCTGCCGCCCCGCTGTCTGCTGTTCCAACAGTAATCCCGCTGTCAACTGCTCCTGCTGCCACCTCGCTGTCTGCTGTCCCAGTGTCAACTTTGCCGTCAACAGATCCTGCTGCCGCCTTGCTGCCTGCTGTTCCAGCGTCAACTTTGCCGTCAGCTGCTTCTGCTGCCGCCCCGCTGTCTGCTGTTCCAACAGTAATACCGATGTCAACTGCTCCTGCTGCCACCTCGCTGTCTGCTGTCCCAGTGTCAGCTTTTCCGTCGACTGATCATGCTGCCGCCTTGATGCCTGCTGTTCCAGCGTCAACTTTGCCGTCAGCTGTTTCTGCTGCCGCCCCGCTGTCTGCTGTTCCAACAGTAATCCCGCTGTCAACTGCTCCTGCTGCCACCTCGCTGTCTGCTGTCCCAGTGTCAACTTTGCCGTCAACAGATCCTGCTTCCGCCTTGCTGCCTGCTGTTCCAGCGTCAACTTTGCCGTCAACTGATTCTCTTGCTGCCTGCTGTTCCAGCGTCAACTTTGCCGTCAGCTGTTTCTGCTGCCGCCCCGCTGTCTGCTGTTCCAACAGTAATCCCGCTGTCAACTGCTCCTGCTGCCACCTCGCTGTCTGCTGTCCCAGTGTCAACTTTGCCGTCAAAAGATCCTGTTGCCGCCTTGCTGCCTGCTGTTCCAGCGTCAACTTTGCCGTCAACAGATCCTGCTGCCGCCTTGCTGCCTGCTGTTCCAGCGTCAACTTTGCCGTCAGCTGTTTCTGCTGCCACCCCGCTGTCTGCTGTTCCAACAGTAATCCCGCTGTCAACTGCTCCTGCTGCCACCTCGCTTTCTGCTGTCCCAGTGTCAACTTTGCCGTCAACAGATCCTGCTGCCGCCTTGCTGCCTGCTGTTCCAGCGTCAACTTTGCCGTCAACTCATCCTCTTGCTGCCGGCTGTTGCAGCGCCAACTTTGCCGTCATCTGTTTCTGCTGCCGCCCCGCTGTCTGCTGTTCCAACAGTAATCCCGCTGTCAACTGCTCCTGCTGCCCCTGCCACCTCGCTGTCTGCTGTCCCAGTGTCAACTTTGCCGTCAACTGATCCTGCTGCCGCCTTGCTGCCTGCTGTTCCAGCGTCAACTTTGCCGTCAGCTGTTTCTGCTGCCGCCCCGCTGTCTGCTGTTCCAACAGTAATCCCGCTGTCAACTGCTCCTGCTGCCACCTCGCTGTCTGCTGTCCCAGTGTCAACTTTGCCGTCAACAGATCCTGCTGCCGCCTTGCTGCCTGCTGTTCCAGCGTCAACTTTGCCGTCAGCTGTTTCTGCTGCCGCCCCGCTGTCTGCTGTTCCAACAGTAATCACGCCGTCAACTGCTCCTGCTGCCACCTCGCTGTCTGCTGTTCCAGTGTAACCCTGCCGTCAACTGCTCCTGCTGCCACCTTGCTGCTGTTCCAGTGTCAACTTTGCCGTCAACTGATCCTGCTGCCGCCTTGCTGTCTGCTGTTCCAGCGTCAACTTTGCCGTCAGCTGTTTCTGCTGCCGCCCCGCTGTCTGCTGTTCCAACAGTAATCCCGCCGTCAACTGCTCCTGCTGCCACCTCGCTGTCTGCTGTCCCAGTGTCAACTTTGCCGTCAACTGATCCTGCTGCCGCCCTGCTGCCTGCTGTTCCAGCGTCAACTTTGCCGTCAGCTGTTTCTGCTGCCGCCCCGCTGTCTGCTTTTCCAACAGTTGTCCCGCTGTCAACTGCTCCTGCTGCCACCTCGCTGTCTGCTGTCCCAGTGTCAACTTTGCCGTGAACTGATCCTGCTGCCGCCTTGCTGCCTGCTGTTCCAGCGTCAACTTTGCCGTCAACTGTTTCTGCTGCCGCCCCGCTGTCTGCTGTTCCAACAGTAATCCCGCTGTCACCTACTCCTGCTGCCACCTCGCTGTCTGCTGTCCCAGTGTCAACTTTTCCGTCAACAGATCCTCTTGCAGCCTGCTGTTCTAGCGTCAACTTTGCCGTCAGCTGTTTCTGCTGCCGCTCCGCTGTCTGCTGTTCCAACAGTAATCCCGCTGTCAACTGCTCGTGCTGCCACCTCGCTGTCTGCTGTCCCAGTGTCAACTTTGCCGTCAACTGATCCTGCTGCCGCCTTGCTGCCTGCTGTTCCAGCGTCAACTTTGCCGTCAGCTGTTTCGGCTGCCGCCCCGCTGTCTGCTGTTCCAGCGTCAACTTTGCCGTCAGCTGTTTCTGCTGCCGCCCCGCTGTCTGCTTTTCCAACAGTTGTCCCGCTGTCAACTGCTCCTGCTGCCACCTCGCTGTCTGCTGTCCCAGTGTCAACTTTGCCGTCAACAGATCCTGCTACCGCCTTGCTGCCTGCTGTTCCAGCGTCAACTTTGCCGTCAGCTGTTTCTGCTGCCGCCCCGCTGTCTGCTGTTCCAACAGTAATCCCGCCGTCAACTGCTCCTGCTGCCACCTCGCTGCCTGCTTCCCAGTGTCAACTTTGCCGTCAACAGATCCTGCTGCCGCATTGCTGCCTGCTGCTCCAGCGTCAACTGATCCTCTTGTTGCCTGCTGTTCCAGCGTCAACTTTGCCGTCAGCTGTTTCTGCTGCCGCCCCGCTGTCTGCTGTTCCAACAGTAATCCCGCTGTCAACTGCTCCTGCTGCCACCTCGCTGTCTGCTGTCCCAGTGTCAACTTTGCCGTCAAAAGATCCTATTGCCGCCTTGCTGGTGCTGTTCCAGCGTCAACTTTGCCGTCAACTGATCCTCTTGCTGCCTGCTGTTCCAGCGTCAACTTTGCCGTCAGCTGTTTCTGCTGCCGCCCCGCTGTCTGCTGTTCCAACAGTAATCCCGCTGTCAACTGCTCCTGCTGCCACCTCGCTGTCTGCTGTCCCAGTGTCAACTTTGCCGTCAACAGATCCTGCTGCCGCCTTGCTGCCTTCTGTTCCAGCGTCAACTTTGCCGTCAACTGATCCTCTTGCTGCCTGCTGTTCCAGCGTCAACTTTGCCGTCAGATTTTTCTGCTGCCGCCCCGCTGTCTGCTGTTCCAACAGTAATCCCGCCGCCAACTGCTCCTGCTGCCACCTCGCTATCTGCTGTCCCAGTGTCAACTTTGCAGTCAACAGATCCTGCTGCCGCCTTGCTGCCTGCCGTTCCAGCGTCAACTTTGCCGTCAGCTGTTTCTGCTGCCGCCCCGCCGTCTGCTGTTCCAAAAGTAATCCCGCTGTCAACTGCTCCATCTGCCACCTCGCTGTCTGCTGTCTCAGTGTCAACTTTGCCGTCAACAGATCCTGCTGCCGCCTTGCTGCCTGCTGTTCCAGCGTCAACTTTGCCGTCAGCTGCTTCTGCTGCCGCCCCGCTGTCTGCTGTTCCAACAGTAATACCGATGTCAACTGCTCCTGCTGCCACCTCGCTGTCTGCTGTCCCAGTGTCAGCTTTTCCGTCGACTGATCATGCTGCCGCCTTGATGCCTGCTGTTCCAGCGTCAACTTTGCCGTCAGCTGTTTCTGCTGCCGCCCCGCTGTCTGCTGTTCCAACAGTAATCCCGCTGTCAACTACTCCTGCTGCCACCTCGCTGTCTGCTGTCCCAGTGTCAACTTTGCCGTCAACAGATCCTGCTTCCGCCTTGCTGCCTGCTGTTCCAGCGTCAACTTTGCCGTCAACTGATTCTCTTGCTGCCTGCTGTTCCAGCGTCAACTTTGCCGTCAGCTGTTTCTGCTGCCGCCCCGCTGTCTGCTGTTCCAACAGTAATCCCGCTGTCAACTGCTCCTGCTGCCACCTCGCTGTCTGCTGTCCCAGTGTCAACTTTGCCGTCAAAAGATCCTGTTGCCGCCTTGCTGCCTGCTGTTCCAGCGTCAACTTTGCCGTCAACAGATCCTGCTGCCGCCTTGCTGCCTGCTGTTCCAGCGTCAACTTTGCCGTCAGCTGTTTCTGCTGCCACCCCGCTGTCTGCTGTTCCAACAGTAATCCCGCCGTCAACTGCTCCTGCTGCCACCTCGCTGTCTGCTGTCCCAGTCTCAACTTTGCCGTCAATTGATCCTGCTGCCGCCTTGCTGCCTGCTGTTCCAGCGTCAACTTTGCCGTCAACTTATCCTGCTGCCGCCATGCTGCCTGCTGTTCCAGCGTCAACTTTGCCGTCAGCTGTTTCTGCTGCCGCCCCGCTGTCTGCTGTTCCAACAGTAATCCCGCTGTCAACTGCTCCTGCTGCCACCTCGCTGTCTGCTGTCCCAGTGTCAACTTTGCCGTCAACAGATCCTGTTGCCGCCTTGCTGCTGCTGTTCCAGCGTCAACTTTGCCGTCAACTGATCCTCTGCTGCCTGCTGTTCCAGCGTCAACTTTGCCGTCAGCTGTTTCTGCTGCCGCCCCGCTGTCTGCTGTTCCAACAGTAATCCCGCTGTCAACTGCTCCTGCTGCCACCTCGCTGCCTGCTGTCCCAGTGTCAACTTTGCCGTCAACTGATCCTGCTGCCGCCTTGCTGCCTGCTGTCCCAGTGTCAACTTTGCCGTCAACAGATCCTGCTGCCGCCTTGCTGCCTGCTGTTCCAGCGTCAACTTTGCCGTCAGCTGTTTCTGCTGCCGCCCCGCTGTCTGCTGTTCCAACAGTAATCCCGCCGTCAACTGCTCCTGCGGCCACCTCGCTGTCTGCTGTCCCAGTGTCAACTTTGCCGTCAACAGATCCTGCTGCCGCCTTGCTGCCTGCTGTTCCAGCGTCAACTTTGCCGTCAGCTGTTTCTGCTGCCGCCCCGCTGTCTGCTGTTCCAACAGTAATCCTGCTGTCAACTGCTCCTGCTGCCACCTCGCTGTCTGCTGTCCCAGTGTCAACTTTGCCGTCAACAGATCCTGCTGCCGCCTTGCTGCCTGCTGTTCCAGCGTCAACTTTGCCGTCAGCTGTTTCTGCTGCCGCCCCGCTGTCTGCTGTTCCAACAGTAATCCCGCTGTCAACTGCTCCTGCTGCCACCTCGCTGTCTGCTGTCCCAGTGTCAACTTTGCCGTCAACTGATCCTGCTGCCGCCTTGCTGCCTGCTGTTCCAGCGTCAACTTTGCCGTCAGCTGTTTCTGCTGCCGCCCCGCTGTCTGCTGTTCCAACAGTAATCCCGCTGTCAACTGCTCCTGCTGCCACCTCGCTGTCTGCTGTCCCAGTGTCAACTTTGCCGTCAACTGATCCTGCTGCCGCCTTGCTGCCTGCTGTTCCAGCGTCAACTTTGCCGTCAGCTGATTCTGCTGCCGCCCCGCTGTCTGCTGTTCCAACAGTAATCCCGCCGTCAACTGCTCCTGCTGCCACCCCGCTGTCTGCTGTCCCAGTGTCAACTTTGCTGTCAACTGATCCTGCTGCCGCCTTGCTGCCTGCTGTTCCAGCGTCAACTTTGCCGTCAGCTGTTTCTGCTGCCGCCCCGCTGTCTGCTGTTCCAACAGTAATCCCGCCGTCAACTGCTCCTGCTGCCACCTCGCTGTCTGCTGTCCCAGTGTCAACTTTGCCGTCAACAGATCCTGCTGCCGCCTTGCTGCCTGCTGTTCCAGCGTCAACTTTGCCGTCAGCTGTTTCTGCTGCCGCCCCGCTGTCTGCTGTTCCAACAGTAATCCCGCTGTCAACTGCTCCTGCTGCCACCTCGCTGTCTGCTGTCCCAGTGTCAACTTTGCCGTCAACAGATCCTGCTGCCGCCTTGCTGCCTGCTGTTCCAGCGTCAACTTTGCCGTCAGCTGTTTCTGCTGCCGCCCCGCTGTCTGCTGTTCCAACAGTAATCCCGCTGTCAACTGCTCCTGCTGCCACCTCGCTGTCTGCTGTCCCAGTGTCAACTTTGCCGTCAACAGATCCTGCTCCCTTGCTGCCTGCTGTTCCAGCGTCAACTTTGCCGTCAGCTGTTTCTGCTGCCGCCCCGCTGTCTGCTGTTCCAACAGTAATCCCGCTGTCAACTGCTCCTGCTGCCACCTCGCTGTCTGCTGTCCCAGTGTCAACTTTGCCGTCAACTGATCCTGCTGCCGCCTTGCTGCCTGCTGTTCCAGCGTCAACTTTGCCGTCAGCTGTTTCGCTGCCGCCCGCTGTCTGCTGTTCCAGCGTCAACTTTGCCGTCAGCTGTTTCTGCTGCCGCCCCGCTGTCTGCTTTTCCAACAGTAATCCCGCTGTCAACTGCTCCTGCTGCCACCTCGCTGTCTGCTGTCCCAGTGTCAACTTTGCCGTCAACAGATCCTGCTACCGCCTTGCTGCCTGCTGTTCCAGCGTCAACTTTGCCGTCAGCTGTTTCTGCTGCTGTTCCAACTAATCCGCCCAACTCTCCGCTGCCTGTCTGCTGTTCCAACAGTGATCCAGCTGTTACGTCAACTGCTCCTGCTGCCACCTCGCTGTCTGCTGTCCCAGTGTCAACTTTGCCGTCAACTGTTCCTGCTGCTGCAACGCCTTGCTGCCTCGCTGTCTCTGTCCCAGCGTCAACTTTGCCGTCAACTGATCCTGCTGCCGCCTTGCTGCCTGCTGTTCCAGCGTCAACTTTGCCGTCAGCTGTTTCTGCTGCCGCCCCGCTGTCTGCTGTTCCAACAGTAATCCCGCTGTCAACTGCTCCTGCTGCCACCTCGCTGTCTGCTGTCCCAGTGTCAACTTTGCCGTCAACAGATCCTGCTACCGCCTTGCTGCCTGCTGTTCCAGCGTCAACTTTGCCGTCAGCTGTTTCTGCTGCCGCCCCGCTGTCTGCTGTTCCAACAGTAATCCCGCTGTCAACTGCTCCTGCTGCCACCTCGCTGTCTGCTGTCCCAGTGTCAACTTTGCCGTCAACAGATCCTGCTGCCGCCTTGCTGCCTGCTGTTCCAGCGTCAACTTTGCCGTCAGCTGTTTCTGCTGCCGCCCCTGTTGCTGTCCCATGTCAATTTGCTGCTTCCAGCGTTCAACTTTCCAGCGTCAATTGCTGTTTCTGCTGCCGCCCCGCTGTCTGCTGTTTCCAACAGTAATCCCGCTGTCAACTGCTCCTGCTGCCACCTCGCTGTCTGCTGTCCCAGTGTCAACTTTGCCGTCAACAGATCCTGCTGCCGCCTTGCTGCCTGCTGTTCCAGCGTCAACTTTGCCGTCAGCTGTTTCTGCTGCCGCCCCGCTGTCTGCTGTTCCAACAGTAATCCCGCCGTCAACTGCTCCTGCTGCCACCTCGCTGTCTGCTGTCCCAGTGTCAACTTTGCCGTCAACAGATCCTGCTGCCGCCATGCCCAGGAACTGATCCCTTGTTGCCTGCTGTTCCAGCGTCAACTTTGCCGTCAGCTGTTTCTGCTGCCGCCCCGCTGTCTGCTGTTCCAACAGTAATCCCGCTGTCAACTGCTCCTGCTGCCACCTCGCTGTCTGCTGTCCCAGTGTCAACTTTGCCGTCAACTGATCCTGCTGCCGCCTTGCTGGGTCAACTGATCCTCTTGCTGCCTGCTGTTCCAGCGTCAACTTTGCCGTCAGCTGTTTCTGCTGCCGCCCCGCTGTCTGCTGTTCCAACAGTAATCCTCAACTGCTCCTGCTGCCACCTCGCTGTCTGCTGTCCCAGTGTCAACTTTGCCGTCAACTGATCCTGCTGCCGCCTTGCTGCCTGCTGTTCCAGCGTCAACTTTGCCGTCAACTGATCCTCTTTGCCTGCTGTTCCAGCGTCAACTTTGCCGTCAGCTGTTTCTGCTGCCGCCCCGCTGTCTGCTGTTCCAACAGTAATCCCGCCGTCAACTGCTCCTGCTGCCACCTCGCTGTCTGCTGTCCCAGTGTCAACTTTGCCGTCAACAGATCCTGCTGCCGCCTTGCTGCCTGCTGTTCCAGCGTCAACTTTGCCGTCAGCTGTTTCTGCTGCCGCCCCGCTGTCTGCTGTTCCAAAAGTAATCCCGCTGTCAACTGCTCCTGCTGCCACCTCGCTGTCTGCTGTCCCAGTGTCAACTTTGCCGTCAACAGATCCTGCTGCCGCCTTGCTGCCTGCTGTTCCAGCGTCAACTTTGCCGTCAGCTGTTTCTGCTGCCGCCCCGCTGTCTGCTGTTCCAACAGTAATCCCGCTGTCAACTGCTCCTGCTGCCACCTCGCTGTCTGCTGTCCCAGTGTCAACTTTGCCGTCAACTGATCCTGCTGCCGCCTTGCTGCCTGCTGTTCCAGCGTCAACTTTGCCGTCAGCTGTTTCTGCTGCCGCCCCGCTGTCTGCTGTTCCAACAGTAATCCCGCTGTCAACTGCTCCTGCTGCCACCTCGCTGTCTGCTGTCCCAGTGTCAACTTTGCCGTCAACAGATCCTGCTTCCGCCTTGCTGCCTGCTGTTCCAGCGTCAACTTTGCCGTCAGCTGTTTCTGCTGCCTTCCCGCTGTCTGTTGTTCCAACGTCAACTTTGCCGTCAACTGTTCCTGCTGCCACCTCCGCTGTCTGCTGTCCCAGTGTCAACTTTGCTGTCAACTGATCCTGCTGCCGCCTTGCTGCCTGCTGTTCCAGCGTCAACTTTGCCGTCAGCTGTTTCTGCTGCCGCCCCGCTGTCTGCTGTTCCAACAGTAATCCCGCCGTCAACTGCTCCTGCTGCCACCTCGCTGTCTGCTGTCCCAGTGTCAACTTTGCCGTCAACTGATCCTGCTGCCGCCTTGCTGCCTGCTGTTCCAGCGTCAACTTTGCCGTCAGCTGTTTCTGCTGCCGCCCCGCTGTCTGCTGTTCCAACAGTAATCCGCCGTCAACTGCTCCTGCTGCCACCTCGCTGTCTGCTGTCCCAGTGTCAACTTTGCCGATCAACAGATCCTGCTGCCGCCTTGTTGCCTGCTGTTCCAGCGTCAACTTTGCCGTCAGCTGTTTCTGCTGCCGCCCCGCTGTCTGCTGTTCCAACAGTAATCCCGCTGTCAACTGCTCCTGCTGCCACCTCGCTGTCTGCTGTCCCAGTGTCAACTTTGCCGTCAACATGACTTGATCCTGCTGTTCCGCGTCAACTTTGCCGTTGCCTGCTGCTTTCCAGCGTCAACTTTGCCGTCAGCTGTTTCTGCTGCCGCCCCGCTGTCTGCTGTTCCAACAGTAATCCCGCTGTCAACTGCTCCTGCTGCCACCTCGCTGTCTGCTGTCCCAGTGTCAACTTTGCCGTCAACAGATCCTGCTGCCGCCTTGCTGCCTGCTGTTCCAGCGTCAACTTTGCCGTCAGCTGTTTCTGCTGCCGCCCCGCTGTCTGCTGTTCCAGCGTCAACTTTGCCGTCAGCTGTTTCTGCTGCCGCCCCGCTGTCTGCTGTCCCAGTGTCAACTTTGCCGTCAACAGATCCTGCTGCCGCCTTGCTGCCTGCTGTTCCAGTGTCAACTTTGCCGTCAGCTGTTTCTGCTGCCGCCCTGCTGTCTGCTGTTCCAACAGTAATCCCGCTGTCAACTGATCCTGCTGCCACCTTGCTGTCTGCTGTTCCAGCGTCAACTTTGCCGTCAACTGATTCTGCTGCCGCCCAGCTGCCTGCTGTTCCAACGTCAACTTTCCCGTCAGCTGCTCCTGCTGCCGCCTCGCTGTCTGCTGTTCCAGTGTCAACTTTGCCGTCAACTGCTCCTGCTGCCACCTCGCTGTCTGCTGTTCCAGTGTCAACTTTGCCGTCAACAGATCCTGCTGCCGCCTTGCTGCCTGCTGTTCCAGCGTCAACTTTGCCGTCAGCTGTTTCTGCTGCCGCCCCGCTGTCTGCTGTTCCAACAGTAATCCCGCTGTCAACTGCTCCTGCTGCCACCTCGCTTTCTGCTGTCCCAGTGTCAACTTTGCCGTCAACAGATCCTGCTGCCGCCTTGCTGCCTGCTGTTCCAGCGTCAACTTTGCCGTCAACTGATCCTGCTGCCGCCTTGCTGCCTGCTGTTCCAGCGTCAACTTTGCCGTCAACTGTTTCTGCTGCCGCCCCGCTGTCTGCTGTTCCAACAGTAATCCCGCTGTCAACTGCTCCTGCTGCCACCTCTCTCTTTCAGCTGTCTGCTGTCCCAGTGTCAACTTTGCCGTCAACAGATCCTGCTGCCGCCTTGCTGCCTGCTGTTCCAGCGTCAACTTTGCCGTCAACTGATCCTCTTGCTGCCTGCTGTTCCAGCGTCAACTTTGCCGTCAGCTGTTTCTGCTGCCGCCCCGCTGTCTGCTGTTCCAACAGTAATCCCGCTGTCAACTGCTCCTGCTGCCACCTCGCTGTCTGCTGTCCCAGTGTCAACTTTGCCGTCAACAGATCCTGCTGCCGCCTTGCTGCCTGCTGTTCCAGCGTCAACTTTGCCGTCAGCTCCTGCTGCCGCCCCGCTGCCTGCTGTTCCAGCGTCAACTTTGCCGTCAGCTGTTTCTGCTGCCGCCCCGCTGTCTGCTGTTCCAACAGTAATCCCGCTGTCAACTGCTCCTGCTGCCACCTCGCTGTCTGCTGTCCCAGTGTCAACTTTGCCGTCAACAGATCCTGCTGCCGCCTTGCTGCCTGCTGTTCCAGTGTCAACTTTGCCGTCAACTGATCCTGCTGCCGCCTTGCTGCCTGCTGTTCCAGCGTCAACTTTGCCGTCAGCTGTTTCTGCTGCCGCCCCGCTGTCTGCTGTTCCAACAGTAATCCCGCTGTCAACTGCTCCTGCTGCCACCTCGCTGTCTGCTGTCCCAGTGTCAACTTTGCCGTCAACAGATCCTGCTGCCGCCTTGCTGCCTGCTGTTCCAGCGTCAACTTTGCCGTCAGCTGTTTCTGCTGCCGCCCCGCTGTCTGCTGTTCCAACAGTAATCCCGCTGTCAACTGCTCCTGCTGCCACCTCGCTGTCTGCTGTCCCAGTGTCAACTTTGCCGTCAACTGATCCTGCTGCCGCCTTGCTGCCTGCTGTTCCAGCGTCAACTTTGCCGTCAGCTGTTTCTGCTGCCGCCCCGCTGTCTGCTGTTCCAACAGTAATCCCGCTGTCAACTGCTCCTGCTGCCACCTCGCTGTCTGCTGTCCCAGTGTCAACTTTGCCGTCAACTGATCCTGCTGCCGCCTTGCTGCCTGCTGTTCCAGCGTCAACTTTGCCGTCAGCTGTTTCTGCTGCCGCCCCGCTGTCTGCTGTTCCAACAGTAATCCCGCTGTCAACTGCTCCTGCTGCCACCTCGCTGTCTGCTGTCCCAGTGTCAACTTTGCCGTCAACTGATCCTGCTGCCGCCTTGCTGCCTGCTGTTCCAGCGTCAACTTTGCCGTCAGCTGTTTCTGCTGCCGCCCCGCTGTCTGCTGTTCCAACAGTAATCCCGCTGTCAACTGCTCCTGCTGCCACCTCGCTGTCTGCTGTCCCAGTGTCAACTTTGCCGTCAACTGATCCTGCTGCCGCCTTGCTGCCTGCTGTTCCAGCGTCAACTTTGCCGTCAGCTGTTTCTGCTGCCGCCCCGCTGTCTGCTGTTCCAACAGTAATCCCGCTGTCAACTGCTCCTGCTGCCACCTCGCTGTCTGCTGTCCCAGTGTCAACTTTGCCGTCAACAGATCCTGCTGCCGCCTTGCTGCCTGCTGTTCCAGCGTCAACTTTGCCGTCAGCTGTTTCTGCTGCCGCCCCGCTGTCTGCTGTTCCAACAGTAATCCCGCTGTCAACTGCTCCTGCTGCCACCTCGCTGTCTGCTGTCCCAGTGTCAACTTTGCCGTCAACAGATCCTGCTGCCGCCTTGCTGCCTGCTGTTCCAGCGTCAACTTTGCCGTCAGCTGTTTCTGCTGCCGCCCCGCTGTCTGCTGTTCCAACAGTAATCCCGCTGTCAACTGCTCCTGCTGCCACCTCGCTGTCTGCTGTCCCAGTGTCAACTTTGCCGTCAACTGATCCTGCTGCCGCCTTGCTGCCTGCTGTTCCAGCGTCAACTTTGCCGTCAGCTGTTTCTGCTGCCGCCCCGCTGTCTGCTGTTCCAACAGTAATCCCGCCGTCAACTGCTCCTGCTGCCACCTCGCTGTCTGCTGTCCCAGTGTCAACTTTGCCGTCAACAGATCCTGCTGCCGCCTTGCTGCCTGCTGTTCCAGCGTCAACTTTGCCGTCAGCTGTTTCTGCTGCCGCCCCGCTGTCTGCTGTTCCAACAGTAATCCCGCTGTCAACTGCTCCTGCTGCCACCTCGCTGTCTGCTGTCCCAGTGTCAACTTTGCCGTCAACTGATCCTGCTGCCGCCTTGCTGCCTGCTGTTCCAGCGTCAACTTTGCCGTCAGCTGTTTCTGCTGCCGCCCCGCTGTCTGCTGTTCCAACAGTAATCCCGCCGTCAACTGCTCCTGCTGCCACCTCGCTGTCTGCTGTCCCAGTGTCAACTTTGCCGTCAACTGATCCTGCTGCCGCCTTGCTGCCTGCTGTTCCAGCGTCAACTTTGCCGTCAGCTGTTTCTGCTGCCGCCCCGCTGTCTGCTGTTCCAACAGTAATCCCGCTGTCAACTGCTCCTGCTGCCACCTCGCTGTCTGCTGTCCCAGTGTCAACTTTGCCGTCAACAGATCCTGCTGCCGCCTTGCTGCCTGCTGTTCCAGCGTCAACTTTGCCGTCAGCTGTTTCTGCTGCCGCCCCGCTGTCTGCTGTTCCAACAGTAATCCCGCTGTCAACTGCTCCTGCTGCCACCTCGCTGTCTGCTGTCCCAGTGTCAACTTTGCCGTCAACTGATCCTGCTGCCGCCTTGCTGCCTGCTGTTCCAGCGTCAACTTTGCCGTCAGCTGTTTCTGCTGCCGCCCCGCTGTCTGCTGTTCCAACAGTAATCCCGCTGTCAACTGCTCCTGCTGCCACCTCGCTGTCTGCTGTCCCAGTGTCAACTTTGCCGTCAACTGATCCTGCTGCCGCCTTGCTGCCTGCTGTTCCAGCGTCAACTTTGCCGTCAGCTGTTTCTGCTGCCGCCCCGCTGTCTGCTGTTCCAACAGTAATCCCGCTGTCAACTGCTCCTGCTGCCACCTCGCTGTCTGCTGTCCCAGTGTCAACTTTGCCGTCAACTGATCCTGCTGCCGCCTTGCTGCCTGCTGTTCCAGCGTCAACTTTGCCGTCAGCTGTTTCTGCTGCCGCCCCGCTGTTCTGCTGTTCCAACAGTAATCCCGCTGTCAACTGCTCCTGCTGCCACCTCGCTGTCTGCTGTCCCAGTGTCAACTTTGCCGTCAACTGATCCTGCTGTCCCCTTGCTGCCTGCTGTTCCAGCGTCAACTTTGCCGTCAGCTGTTTCTGCTGCCGCCCCGCTGTCTGCTGTTCCAACAGTAATCCCGCTGTCAACTGCTCCTGCTGCCACCTCGCTGTCTGCTGTCCCAGTGTCAACTTTGCCGTCAACTGATCCTGCTGCCGCCTTGCTGCCTGCTGTTCCAGCGTCAACTTTGCCGTCAGCTGTTTCTGCTGCCGCCCCGCTGTCTGCTGTTCCAACAGTAATCACGCCGTCAACTGCTCCTGCTGCCACCTCGCTGTCTGCTGTCCCAGTGTCAACTTTGCCGTCAACTGATCCTGCTGCCGCCTTGCTGCCTGCTGTTCCAGCGTCAACTTTGCCGTCAGCTGTTTCTGCTGCCGCCCCGCTGTCTGCTGTTCCAACAGTAATCACGCCGTCAACTGCTCCTGCTGCCACCTCGCTGTCTGCTGTCCCAGTGTCAACTTTGCCGTGAACTGATCCTGCTGCCGCCTTGCTGCCTGCTGTTCCAGCGTCAACTTTGCCGTCAGCTGTTTCTGCTGCCGCCCCGCTGTCTGCTGTTCCAACAGTAATCCCGCTGTCAACTGCTCCTGCTGCCACCTCGCTGTCTGCTGTCCCAGTGTCAACTTTTCCGTCAACAGATCCTCTTGCAGCCTGCTGTTCTAGCGTCAACTTTGCCGTCAGCTGTTTCTGCTGCCGCCCCGCTGTCTGCTGTTCCAACAGTAATCCCGCCGTCAACTGCTCCTGCTGCCACCTCGCTGTCTGCTGTCCCAGTGTCAACTTTGCCGTCAACTGATCCTGCTGCCGCCTTGCTGCCTGCTGTTCCAGCGTCAACTTTGCCGTCAGCTGTTTCGGCTGCCGCCCCGCTGTCTGCTGTTCCAGCGTCAACTTTGCCGTCAGCTGTTTCTGCTGCCGCCCCGCTGTCTGCTTTTCCAACAGTTGTCCCGCTGTCAACTGCTCCTGCTGCCACCTTGCTGTCTGCTGTCCCAGTGTCAACTTTGCCGTCAACAGATCCTGCTACCGCCTTGCTGCCTGCTGTTCCAGCGTCAACTTTGCCGTCAGCTGTTTCTGCTGCCGCCCCGCTGTCTGCTGTTCCAACAGTAATCCCGCCGTCAACTGCTCCTGCTGCCACCTCGCTGCCTGCTTTCCCAGTGTCAACTTTGCCGTCAACAGATCCTGCTGCCGCATTGCTGCCTGCTGCTCCAGCGTCAACTGATCCTCTTGTTGCCTGCTGTTCCAGCGTCAACTTTGCCGTTAGCTGTTTCTGCTGCCGCCCCGCTGTCTGCTGTTCCAACAGTAATCCCGCTGTCAACTGCTCCTGCTGCCACCTCGCTGTCTGCTGTCCCAGTGTCAACTTTGCCGTCAAAAGATCCTATTGCCGCCTTGCTGGTGCTGTTCCAGCGTCAACTTTGCCGTCAACTGATCCTCTTGCTGCCTGCTGTTCCAGCGTCAACTTTGCCGTCAGCTGTTTCTGCTGCCGCCCCGCTGTCTGCTGTTCCAACAGTAATCCCGCTGTCAACTGCTCCTGCTGCCACTTCGCTGTCTGCTGTCCCAGTGTCAACTTTGCCGTCAACAGATCCTGCTGCCGCCTTGCTGCCTTCTGTTCCAGCGTCAACTTTGCCGTCAACTGATCCTCTTGCTGCCTGCTGTTCCAGCGTCAACTTTGCCGTCAGATTTTTCTGCTGCCGCCCCGCTGTCTGCTGTTCCAACAGTAATCCCGCCGCCAACTGCTCCTGCTGCCACCTCGCTATCTGCTGTCCCAGTGTCAACTTTGCAGTCAACAGATCCTGCTGCCGCCTTGCTGCCTGCCGTTCCAGCGTCAACTTTGCCGTCAGCTGTTTCTGCTGCCGCCCCGCTGTCTGCTGTTCCAAAAGTAATCCCGCTGTCAACTGCTCCATCTGCCACCTCGCTGTCTGCTGTCCCAGTGTCAACTTTGCCGTCAACAGATCCTGCTGCCGCCTTGCTGCCTGCTGTTCCAGCGTCAACTTTGCCGTCAGCTGCTTCTGCTGCCGCCCCGCTGTCTGCTGTTCCAACAGTAATACCGATGTCAACTGCTCCTGCTGCCACCTCGCTGTCTGCTGTCCCAGTGTCAGCTTTTCCGTCGACTGATCATGCTGCCGCCTTGATGCCTGCTGTTCCAGCGTCAACTTTGCCGTCAGCTGTTTCTGCTGCCGCCCCGCTGTCTGCTGTTCCAACAGTAATCCCGCTGTCAACTACTCCTGCTGCCACCTCGCTGTCTGCTGTCCCAGTGTCAACTTTGCCGTCAACAGATCCTGCTTCCGCCTTGCTGCCTGCTGTTCCAGCGTCAACTTTGCCGTCAACTGATTCTCTTGCTGCCTGCTGTTCCAGCGTCAACTTTGCCGTCAGCTGTTTCTGCTGCCGCCCCGCTGTCTGCTGTTCCAACAGTAATCCGCTGTTCAACTGCTCCTGCTGCCACCTCGCTGTCTGCTGTCCCAGTGTCAACTTTGCCGTCAAAAGATTCTGTTGCCGCCTTGCTGCCTGCTGTTCCAGCGTCAACTTTGCCGTCAACAGATCCTGCTGCCGCCTTGCTGCCTGCTGTTCCAGCGTCAACTTTGCCGTCAGCTGTTTCTGCTGCCACCCCGCTGTCTGCTGTTCCAACAGTAATCCCGCTGTAAACTGCTCCTGCTGCCACCTCGCTTTCTGCTGTCCCAGTGTCAACTTTGCCGTCAACAGATCCTGCTGCCGCCTTGCTGCCTGCTGTTCCAGCGTCAACTTTGCCGTCAACTCATCCTCTTGCTGCCGGCTGTTGCAGCGCCAACTTTGCCGTCATCTGTTTCTGCTGCCGCCCCGCTGTCTGCTGTTCCAACAGTAATCCCGCTGTCAACTGCTCCTGCTGCCACCTCGCTGTCTGCTGTCCCAGTGTCAACTTTGCCGTCAACAGATCCTGCAGCCGCCTTGCTGCCTGCTGTTCCAGCGTCAACTTTGCCGTCAGCTGTTTCTGCTGCCGCCCCGCTGTCTGCTGTTCCAATAGTAATCCCGCTGTCAACTGCTCCTGCTGCCACCTCGCTGCCTGCTGTCCCAGTGTCAACTTTGCCGTCAACTGATCCTGCTGCCGCCTTGCTGCCTGCTGTCCTAGTGTCAACTTTGCCGTCAATAGATCCTGCTGCCGCCTTGCTGCTTGCTGTACCAGCGTCAACTTTGCCGTCAGCTGTTTCTGCTGCCGCCCCGCTGTCTGCTGTTCCAACAGTAATCCCGCCGTCAACTGCTCCTGCGGCCACCTCGCTGTCTGCCGTTCCAGTGTCAACTTTGCCGTGAACTGATGCTGCTGCCGCCTTTCTGCCAGCTGTTCCAGCGTCAACTTTGCCGTCAGCTGTTTCAGCTGCCGCCCCGCTGTCTGCTGTTCCAACCGTAATCCCGCTGTCAACTGCTCCTGCTGCCACCTCGCTGTCTGCTATCCCAGTGTCAACTTTGCCGTCAACTGATCCTGCTGCCGCCTTGCTGCCTGCTGCTCCAGCGTCAACTTTGCCGTCAGCTGATTCTGCTGCCGAACCGTTGCTGCTGTTCCAACAGTAATCCCGCTGTCAACTGCTCCTGCTGCCACCTCGCTGTCTGCTGTTCCAGTGTCAACTTTTACGTCAACTGATCCTGCTGCCGCCTTGCTGCCTGCTGTTCCAGCGTCAACTTTGCAGTCTGCTGTTTCTCCTTCCGCCCCGCTGTCTGCTGTTCCAACAGTAATCACGCCGTCAACTGCTCCTGCTGCCACCTCGCTGTCTGCTGTCCCAGTGTCAACTTTGCCGTCAACTGATCCTGCTGCCGCCTTGCTGCCTGCTGTTCCAGCGTCAACTTTGCCGTCAGCTGTTTCTGCTGCCGCCCCGCTGTCTGCTGTTCACAAACTATTCCCGCCGCCAACTGCTCCTGCTGCCACCTCGCTATCTGCTGTCCCAGTGTCAACTTTGCAGTCAACAGATCCTGCTGCCGCCTTGCTGCCTGCTGTTCCAGCGTCAACTTTGCCGTCAGCTGTTTCTGCTGCCGCCCCGCTGTCTGCTGTTCCAAAAGTAATCCCGCTGTCAACTGCTCCTGCTGCCACCTCGCTGTCTGCTGTCCCAGTGTCAACTTTGCCGTCAACAGATCCTGCTGCCGCCTTGCAGCCTGCTGTTCCAGCGTCAACTTTGCCGTCAGCTGTTTCTGCTGCCGCCCCGCTGTCTGCTGTTCCAACAGTAATCCCGCCGTGAACTGCTCCTGCTGCCACCTCGCTGTCTGCTGTCCCAGTGTCAACTTTGCCGTCAACAGATCCTGCTGCCGCCTTGCTGCCTGCTGTTCCAGCGTCAACTTTGCCGTCAGCTGTTTCTGCTGCCGCCCCGCTGTCTGCTGTTCCAACAGTAATCCCGCTGTCAACTGCTCCTGCTGCCACCTCGCTGTCTGCTGTCCCAGTGTCAACTTTGCCGTTATCTGATCCTGCTGCCGCCTTGCTGCCTGCTGTTCCAGCGTCAACTTTGCCGTCAGCTGTTTCTGCTGCCGCCCCGCTGTCTGCTGTTCCAACAGTAATCCCGCTGTCAACTGCTCCTGCTGCCACCTCGCTGTCTGCTGTCCCAGTGTCAACTTTGCCGTTATCTGATCCTGCTGCCGCCTTGCTGCCTGCTGTTTCAGCGTCAACTTTGCCGTCAGCTGTTTCTGCTGCCGCCCCGCTGTCTGCTGTTCCAACAGTAATCCCGCTGTCAACTGCTCCTGCTGCCACCTCGCTGTCTGCTGTCCCAATGTCAACTTTGCTGTCAACTGATCCTGCTGCCGCCTTGCTGCCTGCTGTTGCAGCGTCAACTTTGCCGTCAGCTGTTTCTGCTGCCGCCCCGCTGTCTGCTGTTCCAACAGTAATCCCGCTGTCAACTGCTCCTGCTGCCACCTCGCTGTCTGCTGTCCCAGTGTCAACTTTGCCGTCAACTGATCCTGCTGCCGCCTTGCTGCCTGCTGTTCCAGCGTCAACTTTGCCGTCAGCTGTTTCTGCTGCCGCCCCGCTGTCTGCTGTTCCAACAGTAATCCCGCCGTCAACTGCTCCTGCTGCCACCTCGCTGTCTGCTGTCCCAGTGTCAACTTTGCCGTCAACTGATCCTGCTGCCGCCTTGCTGCCTGCTGTTCCAGCGTCAACTTTGCCGTCAGCTGTTTCTGCTGCCGCCCCGCTGTCTGCTGTTCCAACAGTATTCCCGCCGTCAACTGCTCCTGCTGCCACCTCGCTGTCTGCTGTCCCAGTGTCAACTTTGCCGTCAACAGATCCTGCTGCCGCCTTGCTGCCTGCTGTTCCAGCGTCAACTTTGCCGTCAGCTGTTTCTGCTGCCGCCCCGCTGTCTGCTGTTCCAACAGTAATCCCGCTGTCAACTGCTCCTGCTGCCACCTCGCTGTCTGCTGTCCCAGTGTCAACTTTGCCGTCAACAGATCCTGCTGCCGCCTTGCTGCCTGCTGTTCCAGCGTCAACTTTGCCGTCAGCTGTTTCTGCTGCCGCCCCGCTGTCTGCTGTTCCAACAGTAATCCCGCTGTCAACTGCTCCTGCTGCCACCTCGCTGTCTGCTGTCCCAGTGTCAACTTTGCCGTCAACTGATCCTGCTGCCGCCTTGCTGCCTGCTGTTCCAGCGTCAACTTTGCCGTCAGCTGTTTCTGCTGCCGCCCCGCTGTCTGCTGTTCCAACAGTAATCCCGCTGTCAACTGCTCCTGCTGCCACCTCGCTGTCTGCTGTCCCAGTGTCAACTTTGCCGTTATCTGATCCTGCTGCCGCCTTGCTGCCTGCTGTTCCAGCAGTCAACTTTGCCGTCAGCTGTTTCTGCTGCCGCCCCGCTGTCTGCTGTTCCAATAGTAACTCCGCCGTTAACTGCTCCTGCTGCCACCTTGCTGCCTGCTGTTCCAGCGTCAACTTTGCCGTCAACTGATCCTGCTGCCGCCTTTGCTGTTCCAGCCTGCTGTTCCAGCCGTCAACTTTGCCGTCAGCTGTTTCTGCTGCCGCCCCGCTGTCTGCTGTTCCAACAGTAATCCCGCTGTCAACTGCTCCTGCTGCCACCTCGCTGTCTGCTGTCCCAGTGTCAACTTTGCCGTCAACTGATCCTGCTGCCGCCTTGCTGCCTGCTGTTCCAGCGTCAACTTTGCCGTCAGCTGTTTCTGCTGCCGCCCCGCTGTCTGCTGTTCCAACAGTAATCCCGCTGTCAACTGCTCCTGCTGCCACCTCGCTGTCTGCTGTCCCAGTGTCAACTTTGCCGTCAACAGATCCTGCTGCCGCCTTGCTGCCTGCTGTTCCAGCGTCAACTTTGCCGTCAGCTGTTTCTGCTGCCGCCCCGCTGTCTGCTGTTCCAACAGTAATCCCGCTGTCAACTGCTCCTGCTGCCACCTCGCTGTCTGCTGTTCCAGTGTCAACTTTGCCGTGAACTGATCCTGCTGCCGCCTTGCTGCCTGCTGTTCCAGCGTCAACTTTGCCGTCAGCTGTTTCTGCTGCCGCCCCGCTGTCTGCTGTTCCAACAGTAATCCTGCCGTCAACTGCTCCTGCTGCCACCTCGCTGTCTGCTGTCCCAGTGTCAACTTTGCCGTCAACTGATCCTGCTGCCGCCTTGCTGCCTGCTGTTCCAGCGTCAACTTTGCCGTCAGCTGTTTCTGCTGCCGCCCCGCTGTCTGCTGTTCCAACAGTAATCCCGCTGTCAACTGCTCCTGCTGCCACCTCGCTGTCTGCTGTCCCAGTGTCAACTTTGCCGTCAACTGATCCTGCTGCCGCCTTGCTGCCTGCTGTTCCAGCGTCAACTTTGCCGTCAGCTGTTTCTGCTGCCGCCCCGCTGTCTGCTGTTCCAACAGTAATCCCGCCGTCAACTGCTCCTGCTGCCACCTCGCTGTCTGCTGTCCCAGTGTCAACTTTGCTGTCAACTGATCCTGCTGCCGCCTTGCTGCCTGCTGTTCCAGCGTCAACTTTGCCGTCAGCTGTTTCTGCTGCCGCCCCGCTGTCTGCTGTTCCAACAGTAATCCCGCTGTCAACTGCTCCTGCTGCCACCTCGCTGTCTGCTGTCCCAGTGTCAACTTTGCCGTCAACAGATCCTGCTGCCGCCTTGCTGCCTGCTGTTCCAGCGTCAACTTTGCCGTCAGCTGTTTCTGCTGCCGCCCCGCTGTCTGCTGTTCCAACAGTAATCCCGCTGTCAACTGCTCCTGCTGCCACCTCGCTGTCTGCTGTCCCAGTGTCAACTTTGCCGTCAACAGATCCTGCTGCCGCCTTGCTGCCTGCTGTTCCAGCGTCAACTTTGCCGTCAGCTGTTTCTGCTGCCGCCCCGCTGTCTGCTGTTCCAACAGTAATCCCGCCGTCAACTGCTCCTGCTGCCACCTCGCTGTCTGCTGTCCCAGTGTCAACTTTGCCGTCAACAGATCCTGCTGCCGCCTTGCTGCCTGCTGTTCCAGCGTCAACTTTGCCGTCAGCTGTTTCTGCTGCCGCCCCGCTGTCTGCTGTTCCAACAGTAATCCCGCTGTCAACTGCTCCTGCTGCCACCTCGCTGTCTGCTGTCCCAGTGTCAACTTTGCCGTCAACTGATCCTGCTGCCGCCTTGCTGCCTGCTGTTCCAGCGTCAACTTTGCCGTCAGCTGTTTCTGCTGCCGCCCCGCTGTCTGCTGTTCCAACAGTAATCCCGCTGTCAACTGCTCCTGCTGCCACCTCGCTGTCTGCTGTCCCAGTGTCAACTTTGCCGTCAACAGATCCTGCTGCCGCCTTGCTGCCTGCTGTTCCAGCGTCAACTTTGCCGTCAGCTGTTTCTGCTGCCGCCCCGCTGTCTGCTGTTCCAACAGTAATCCCGCTGTCAACTGCTCCTGCTGCCACCTCGCTGTCTGCTGTCCCAGTGTCAACTTTGCCGTCAACTGATCCTGCTGCCGCCTTGCTGCCTGCTGTTCCAGCGTCAACTTTGCCGTCAGCTGTTTCTGCTGCCGCCCCGCTGTCTGCTGTTCCAACAGTAATCCCGCTGTCAACTGCTCCTGCTGCCACCTCGCTGTCTGCTGTCCCAGTGTCAACTTTGCCGTCAACAGATCCTGCTGCCGCCTTGCTGCCTGCTGTTCCAGCGTCAACTTTGCCGTCAGCTGTTTCTGCTGCCGCCCCGCTGTCTGCTGTTCCAACAGTAATCCCGCTGTCAACTGCTCCTGCTGCCACCTCGCTGTCTGCTGTCCCAGTGTCAACTTTGCCGTCAACTGATCCTGCTGCCGCCTTGCTGCCTGCTGTTCCAGCGTCAACTTTGCCGTCAGCTGTTTCTGCTGCCGCCCCGCTGTCTGCTGTTCCAACAGTAATCCCGCTGTCAACTGCTCCTGCTGCCACCTCGCTGTCTGCTGTCCCAGTGTCAACTTTGCCGTCAACTGATCCTGTTGCCGCCTTGCTGCCTGCTGTTCCAGCGTCAACTTTGCCGTCAGCTGTTTCTGCTGCCGCCCCGCTGTCTGCTGTTCCAACAGTAATCCCGCTGTCAACTGCTCCTGCTGCCACCTCGCTGTCTGCTGTCCCAGTGTCAACTTTGCCGTCAACAGATCCTGCTGCCGCCTTGCTGCCTGCTGTTCCAGCGTCAACTTTGCCGTCAGCTGTTTCTGCTGCCGCCCCGCTGTCTGCTGTTCCAACAGTAATCCCGCCGTCAACTGCTCCTGCTGCCACCTCGCTGTCTGCTGTCCCAGTGTCAACTTTGCCGTCAACAGATCCTGCTGCCGCCTTGCTGCCTGCTGTTCCAGCGTCAACTTTGCCGTCAGCTGTTTCTGCTGCCGCCCCGCTGTCTGCTGTTCCAACAGTAATCCCGCTGTCAACTGCTCCTGCTGCCACCTCGCTGTCTGCTGTCCCAGTGTCAACTTTGCCGTCAACTGATCCTGCTGCCGCCTTGCTGCCTGCTGTTCCAGCGTCAACTTTGCCGTCAGCTGTTTCTGCTGCCGCCCCGCTGTCTGCTGTTCCAACAGTAATCCCGCTGTCAACTGCTCCTGCTGCCACCTCGCTGTCTGCTGTCCCAGTGTCAACTTTGCCGTCAACTGATCCTGCTGCCGCCTTGCTGCCTGCTGTTCCAGCGTCAACTTTGCCGTCAGCTGTTTCTGCTGCCGCCCCGCTGTCTGCTGTTCCAACAGTAATCCCGCCGTCAACTGCTCCTGCTGCCACCTCGCTGTCTGCTGTCCCAGTGTCAACTTTGCTGTCAACTGATCCTGCTGCCGCCTTGCTGCCTGCTGTTCCAGCGTCAACTTTGCCGTCAGCTGTTTCTGCTGCCGCCCCGCTGTCTGCTGTTCCAACTGTAATCCCGCTGTCAACTGCTCCTGCTGCCACCTCGCTGTCTGCTGTCCCAGTGTCAACTTTGCCGTCAACAGATCCTGCTGCCGCCTTGCTGCCTGCTGTTCCAGCGTCAACTTTGCCGTCAGCTGTTTCTGCTGCCGCCCCGCTGTCTGCTGTTCCAACAGTAATCCCGCTGTCAACTGTTCCTGCTGCCACCTCGCTGTCTGCTGTCCCAGTGTCAACTTTGCCGTCAACTGATCCTGCTGCCGCCTTGCTGCCTGCTGTTCCAGCGTCAACTTTGCCGTCAGCTGTTTCTGCTGCCGCCCCGCTGTCTGCTGTTCCAACAGTAATCCCGCTGTCAACTGCTCCTGCTGCCACCTCGCTGTCTGCTGTCCCAGTGTCAACTTTGCCGTCAACTGATCCTGCTGCCGCCTTGCTGCCTGCTGTTCCAGCGTCAACTTTGCCGTCAGCTGTTTCTGCTGCCGCCCCGCTGTCTGCTGTTCCAACAGTAATCCCGCTGTCAACTGCTCCTGCTGCCACCTCGCTGTCTGCTGTCCCAGTGTCAACTTTGCCGTCAACAGATCCTGCTGCCGCCTTGCTGCCTGCTGTTCCAGCGTCAACTTTGCCGTCAGCTGTTTCTGCTGCCGCCCCGCTGTCTGCTGTTCCAACTGTAATCCCGCTGTCAACTGCTCCTGCTGCCACCTCGCTGTCTGCTGTCCCAGTGTCAACTTTGCCGTCAACAGATCCTGCTGCCGCCTTGCTGCCTGCTGTTCCAGCGTCAACTTTGCCGTCAGCTGTTTCTGCTGCCGCCCCGCTGTCTGCTGTTCCAACAGTAATCCCGCTGTCAACTGCTCCTGCTGCCACCTCGCTGTCTGCTGTCCCAGTGTCAACTTTGCCGTCAACTGATCCTGCTGCCGCCTTGCTGCCTGCTGTTCCAGCGTCAACTTTGCCGTCAGCTGTTTCTGCTGCCGCCCCGCTGTCTGCTGTTCCAACAGTAATCCCGCTGTCAACTGCTCCTGCTGCCACCTCGCTGTCTGCTGTCCCAGTGTCAACTTTGCCGTCAACAGATCCTGCTGCCGCCTTGCTGCCTGCTGTTCCAGCGTCAACTTTGCCGTCAGCTGTTTCTGCTGCCGCCCCGCTGTCTGCTGTTCCAACAGTAATCCCGCTGTCAACTGTTCCTGCTGCCACCTCGCTGTCTGCTGTCCCAGTGTCAACTTTGCCGTCAACAGATCCTGCTGCCGCCTTGCTGCCTGCTGTTCCAGCGTCAACTTTGCCGTCAGCTGTTTCTGCTGCCGCCCCGCTGTCTGCTGTTCCAACAGTAATCCCGCTGTCAACTGCTCCTGCTGCCACCTCGCTGTCTGCTGTCCCAGTGTCAACTTTGCCGTTATCTGATCCTGCTGCCGCCTTGCTGCCTGCTGTTCCAGCGTCAACTTTGCCGTCAGCTGTTTCTGCTGCCGCCCCGCTGTCTGCTGTTCCAACAGTAATCCCGCTGTCAACTGCTCCTGCTGCCACCTCGCTGTCTGCTGTCCCAGTGTCAACTTTGCCGTTATCTGATCCTGCTGCCGCCTTGCTGCCTGCTGTTTCAGCGTCAACTTTGCCGTCAGCTGTTTCTGCTGCCGCCCCGCTGTCTGCTGTTCCAACAGTAATACCGCCGTCAACTGCTCCTGCTGCCACCTCGCTGTCTGCAGTCCCAATGTCAACTTTGCTGTCAACTGATCCTGATGCAGCCTTGCTGCCTGCTGTTGCAGCCTCAACTTTGCCGTCAGCTTTTTCTGCTGCCGCCCCGCTGTCTGCTGTTCCAACTGTAATCCCGCTGTCAACTGCTCCTGCTGCCACCTCGCTGTCTGCTGTCCCAGTGTCAACTTTTCCGTCAACTGATCCTGCTGCCGCCTTGCTGCCTTCTGTTCCAGCGTCAACTTTGCCGTCAGCTGTTTCTGCTGCCGCCCCGCTGTCTGCTGTTCCAACAGTAATCCCGCTGTCAACTGCTCCTGCTGCCACCTCGCTGTCTGCTGTCCCAGTGTCAACTTTGCCGTCAACAGATCCTGCTGCCGCCTTGCTGCCTGCTGTTCCAGCGTCAACTTTGCCGTCAGCTGTTTCTGCTGCCGCCCCGCTGTCTGCTGTTCCAACAGTAATCCCGCCGTCAACTGCTCCTGCTGCCACCTCGCTGTCTGCTGTCCCAGTGTCAACTTTGCCGTCAACTGATCCTGCTGCCGCCTTGCTGCCTGCTGTTCCAGCGTCAACTTTGCCGTCAGCTGTTTCTGCTGCCGCCCCGCTGTCTGCTGTTCCAACAGTAATCCCGCCGTCAACTGCTCCTGCTGCCACCTCGCTGTCTGCTGTCCCAGTGTCAACTTTGCCGTCAACAGATCCTGCTGCCGCCTTGCTGCCTGCTGTTCCAACAGTAATCCCGCTGTCAACTGCTCCTGCTGCCACCTCGCTGTCTGCTGTCCCAGTGTCAACTTTGCCGTCAACAGATCCTGCCCTTGCCTGCTGTTCCAGCGTCAACTTTGCCGTCAGCTGTTTCTGCTGCCGCCCCGCTGTCTGCTGTTCCAACAGTAATCCCGCTGTCAACTGTTCCTGCTGCCACCTCGCTGTCTGCTGTCCCAGTGTCAACTTTGCCGTCAGCAGATCCTCTTGCTGCCTGCTGTTCCAGCGTCAACTTTGAAGTCAGCTGTTTCTGCTGCCGCCCCGCTGTCTGCTGTTCCAACAGTAATCCCGCTGTCAACTGTTCCATCTGCCACCTCGCTGTCTGCTGTCCCAGTGTCAACTTTGCCGTCAACAGATCCTGCTGCCGCCTTGCTGCCTGCTGTTCCAGCGTCAACTTTGCCGTCAGCTGTTTCTGCTGCCACCCCGCTGTCTGCTGTTCCAACAGTAATCCCGCTGTCAACTGCTCCTGCTGCCACCTCGCTGTCTGCTGTCCCAGTGTCAACTTTGCCGTTATCTGATCCTGCTGCCGCCTTGCTGCCTGCTGTTCCAGCGTCAACTTTGCCGTCAGCTGTTTCTGCTGCCGCCCCGCTGTCTGCTGTTCCAACAGTAATCCCGCTGTCAACTGCTCCTGCTGCCACCTCGCTGTCTGCTGTCCCAGTGTCAACTTTGCCGTTAACTGATCCTGCTGCCGCCTTGCTGCCTGCTGTTCCAGCGTCAACTTTGCCGTCAGCTGTTTCTGCTGCCGCCCCGCTGTCTGCTGTTCCAACAGTAATCCCGCTGTCAACTGCTCCTGCTGCCACCTCGCTGTCTGCTGTCCCAGTGTCAACTTTGCTGTCAACTGATCCTGCTGCCGCCTTGCTGCCTGCTGTTCCAGCGTCAACTTTGCCGTCAGCTGTTTCTGCTGCCGCCCCGCTGTCTGCTGTTCCAACAGTAATCCCGCTGTCAACTGCTCCTGCTGCCACCTCGCTGTCTGCTGTCCCAGTGTCAACTTTGCCGTCAACTGATCCTGCTGCCGCCTTGCTGCCTGCTGTTCCAGCGTCAACTTTGCCGTCAGCTGTTTCTGCTGCCGCCCCGCTGTCTGCTGTTCCAACAGTAATCCCGCTGTCAACTGCTCCTGCTGCCACCTCGCTGTCTGCTGTCCCAGTGTCAACTTTGCCGTCAACTGATCCTGCTGCCGCCTTGCTGCCTGCTGTTCCAGCGTCAACTTTGCCGTCAGCTGTTTCTGCTGCCGCCCCGCTGTCTGCTGTTCCAACAGTAATCCCGCTGTCAACTGCTCCTGCTGCCACCTCGCTGTCTGCTGTCCCAGTGTCAACTTTGCCGTCAACAGATCCTGCTGCCGCCTTGCTGCCTGCTGTTCCAGCGTCAACTTTGCCGTCAGCTGTTTCTGCTGCCGCCCCGCTGTCTGCTGTTCCAACAGTAATCCCGCTGTCAACTGTTCCTGCTGCCACCTCGCTGTCTGCTGTCCCAGTGTCAACTTTGCCGTCAACTGATCCTGCTGCCGCCTTGCTGCCTGCTGTTCCAGCGTCAACTTTGCCGTCAGCTGTTTCTGCTGCCGCCCCGCTGTCTGCTGTTCCAACAGTAATCCCGCTGTCAACTGCTCCTGCTGCCACCTCGCTGTCTGCTGTCCCAGTGTCAACTTTGCCGTCAACTGATCCTGCTGCCGCCTTGCTGCCTGCTGTTTCAGCGTCAACTTTGCCGTCAGCTGTTTCTGCTGCCGCCCCGCTGTCTGCTGTTCCAACAGTAATCCCGCTGTCAACTGCTCCTGCTGCCACCTCGCTGTCTGCTGTCCCAGTGTCAACTTTGCCGTCAACTGATCCTGCTGCCGCCTTGCTGCCTGCTGTTCCAGCGTCAACTTTGCCGTCAGCTGTTTCTGCTGCCGCCCCGCTGTCTGCTGTTCCAACAGTAATCCCGCTGTCAACTGCTCCTGCTGCCACCTCGCTGTCTGCTGTCCCAGTGTCAACTTTGCCGTCAACAGATCCTGCTGCCGCCTTGCTGCCTGCTGTTCCAGCGTCAACTTTGCCGTCAGCTGTTTCTGCTGCCGCCCCGCTGTCTGCTGTTCCAACAGTAATCACGCCGTCAACTGCTCCTGCTGCGACCTCGCTGTCTGCTGTCCCAGTGTCAACTTTGCCGTCAACTGATCCTGCTGCCGCCTTGCTGCCTGCTGTTCCAGCGTCAACTTTGCCGTCAGCTGTTTCTGCTGCCGCCCCGCTGTCTGCTGTTCCAACAGTAATCCCGCTGTCAACTGCTCCTGCTGCCACCTCGCTGTCTGCTGTCCCAGTGTCAACTTTGCCGTCAACTGATCCTGCTGCCGCCTTGCTGCCTGCTGTTCCAGCGTCAACTTTGCCGTCAGCTGTTTCTGCTGCCGCCCCGCTGTCTGCTGTTCCAACAGTAATCCCGCTGTCAACTGCTCCTGCTGCCACCTCGCTGTCTGCTGTCCCAGTGTCAACTTTGCCGTCAACAGATCCTGCTGCCGCCTTGCTGCCTGCTGTTCCAGCGTCAACTTTGCCGTCAGCTGTTTCTGCTGCCGCCCCGCTGTCTGCTGTTCCAACAGTAATCCCGCTGTCAACTGCTCCTGCTGCCACCTCGCTGTCTGCTGTCCCAGTGTCAACTTTGCCGTCAACTGATCCTGCTGCCGCCTTGCTGCCTGCTGTTCCAGCGTCAACTTTGCCGTCAGCTGTTTCTGCTGCCGCCCCGCTGTCTGCTGTTCCAACAGTAATCCCGCTGTCAACTGCTCCTGCTGCCACCTCGCTGTCTGCTGTCCCAGTGTCAACTTTGCCGTCAACTGATCCTGCTGCCGCCTTGCTGCCTGCTGTTCCAGCGTCAACTTTGCCGTCAGCTGTTTCTGCTGCCGCCCCGCTGTCTGCTGTTCCAACAGTAATCCCGCTGTCAACTGCTCCTGCTGCCACCTCGCTGTCTGCTGTCCCAGTGTCAACTTTGCCGTCAACTGATCCTGCTGCCGCCTTGCTGCCTGCTGTTCCAGCGTCAACTTTGCCGTCAGCTGTTTCTGCTGCCGCCCCGCTGTCTGCTGTTCCAACAGTAATCCCGCTGTCAACTGCTCCTGCTGCCACCTCGCTGTCTGCTGTCCCAGTGTCAACTTTGCCGTCAACAGATCCTGCTGCCGCCTTGCTTCCTGCTGTTCCAGCGTCAACTTTGCCGTCAGCTGTTTCTGCTGCCGCCCCGCTGTCTGCTGTTCCAACAGTAATCCCGCTGTCAACTGTTCCTGCTGCCACCTCGCTGTCTGCTGTCCCAGTGTCAACTTTGCCGTCAACAGATCCTGCTGCCGCCTTGCTGCCTGCTGTTCCAGCGTCAACTTTGCCGTCAGCTGTTTCTGCTGCCGCCCCGCTGTCTGCTGTTCCAACAGTAATCCCGCTGTCAACTGCTCCTGCTGCCACCTCGCTGTCTGCTGTCCCAGTGTCAACTTTGCCGTCAACTGATCCTGCTGCCGCCTTGCTGCCTGCTGTTCCAGCGTCAACTTTGCCGTCAGCTGTTTCTGCTGCCGCCCCGCTGTCTGCTGTTCCAACAGTAATCCCGCCTTCAACTGCTCCTGCTGCCACCTCGCTGTCTGCTGTCCCAGTGTCAACTTTGCCGTCAACTGATCCTGCTGCCGCCTTGCTGCCTGCTGTTCCAGCGTCAACTTTGCCGTCAGCTGTTTCTGCTGCCGCCCCGCTGTCTGCTGTTCCAACAGTAATCCCGCTGTCAACTGCTCCTGCTGCCACCTCGCTGTCTGCTGTCCCAGTGTCAACTTTGCCGTCAACTGATCCTGCTGCCGCCTTGCTGCCTGCTGTTCCAGCGTCAACTTTGCCGTCAGCTGTTTCTGCTGCCGCCCCGCTGTCTGCTGTTCCAACAGTAATCCCGCTGTCAACTGCTCCTGCTGCCACCTCGCTGTCTGCTGTCCCAGTGTCAACTTTGCCGTCAACAGATCCTGCTGCCGCCTTGCTGCCTGCTGTTCCAGCGTCAACTTTGCCGTCAGCTGTTTCTGCTGCCGCCCCGCTGTCTGCTGTTCCAACAGTAATCCCGCTGTCAACTGCTCCTGCTGCGACCTCGCTGTCTGCTGTCCCAGTGTCAACTTTGCCGTCAACTGATCCTGCTGCCGCCTTGCTGCCTGCTGTTCCAGCGTCAACTTTGCCGTCAGCTGTTTCTGCTGCCGCCCCGCTGTCTGCTGTTCCAACAGTAATCCCGCTGTCAACTGCTCCTGCTGCCACCTCGCTGTCTGCTGTCCCAGTGTCAACTTTGCCGTCAACTGATCCTGCTGCCGCCTTGCTGCCTGCTGTTCCAGCGTCAACTTTGCCGTCAGCTGTTTCTGCTGCCGCCCCGCTGTCTGCTGTTCCAACAGTAATCCCGCTGTCAACTGCTCCTGCTGCCACCTCGCTGTCTGCTGTCCCAGTGTCAACTTTGCCGTCAACAGATCCTGCTGCCGCCTTGCTGCCTGCTGTTCCAGCGTCAACTTTGCCGTCAGCTGTTTCTGCTGCCGCCCCGCTGTCTGCTGTTCCAACAGTAATCCCGCTGTCAACTGCTCCTGCTGCCACCTCGCTGTCTGCTGTCCCAGTGTCAACTTTGCCGTCAACAGATCCTGCTGCCGCCTTGCTGCCTGCTGTTCCAGCGTCAACTTTGCCGTCAGCTGTTTCTGCTGCCGCCCCGCTGTCTGCTGTTCCAACAGTAATCCCGCTGTCAACTGCTCCTGCTGCCACCTCGCTGTCTGCTGTCCCAGTGTCAACTTTGCCGTCAACTGATCCTGCTGCCGCCTTGCTGCCTGCTGTTCCAGCGTCAACTTTGCCGTCAGCTGTTTCTGCTGCCGCCCCGCTGTCTGCTGTTCCAACAGTAATCCCGCTGTCAACTGCTCCTGCTGCCACCTCGCTGTCTGCTGTCCCAGTGTCAACTTTGCCGTCAACTGATCCTGCTGCCGCCTTGCTGCCTGCTGTTCCAGCGTCAACTTTGCCGTCAGCTGTTTCTGCTGCCGCCCCGCTGTCTGCTGTTCCAACAGTAATCCCGCTGTCAACTGCTCCTGCTGCCACCTCGCTGTCTGCTGTCCCAGTGTCAACTTTGCCGTCAACTGATCCTGCTGCCGCCTTGCTGCCTGCTGTTCCAGCGTCAACTTTGCCGTCAACTGATCCTGCTGCCGCCTTGCTGTCTGCTGTTCCCAGTGTCAACTTTGCCGTCAACTGATCCTGCTGCCGCTGCCTGCTGTTCCAGCGTCAACTTTGCCGTCAGCTGTTTCTGCTGCCGCCCCGCTGTCTGCTGTTCCAACAGTAATCCCGCTGTCAACTGCTCCTGCTGCCACCTCGCTGTCTGCTGTCCCAGTGTCAACTTTGCCGTCAACTGATCCTGCTGCCGCCTTGCTGCCTGCTGTTCCAGCGTCAACTTTGCCGTCAGCTGTTTCTGCTGCCGCCCCGCTGTCTGCTGTTCCAACAGTAATCCCGCTGTCAACTGCTCCTGCTGCCACCTCGCTGTCTGCTGTCCCAGTGTCAACTTTGCCGTCAACTGATCCTGCTGCCGCCTTGCTGCCTGCTGTTCCAGCGTCAACTTTGCCGTCAGCTGTTTCTGCTGCCGCCCCGCTGTCTGCTGTTCCAACTGTAATCCCGCTGTCAACGGCTCCTGCTGCCACCTAGCTGTCTGCTGTCCCAGTGTCAACTTTGCCGTTAACTGATCCTGCTGCCGCCTTGCTGCCTGCTGTTTCAGCGTCAACTTTGCCGTCAGCTGTTTCTGCTGCCGCCCCGCTGTCTGCTGTTCCAACTGTAATCCCGCTGTCAACGGCTCCTGCTGCCACCTAGCTGTCTGCTGTCCCAGTGTCAACTTTGCCGTCAACTGATCCTGCTGCCGCCTTGCTGCCTGCTGTTCCAGCGTCAACTTTGTCGTCAGCTGTTTCTGCTGCCGCCCCGCTGTCTGCTGTTCCAACAGTAATCCCGCTGTCAACTGTTCCTGCTGCCACCTCGCTGTCTGCTGTCCCAGTGTCAACTTTGCCGTCAACTGATCCTGCTGCCGCCTTGCTGCCTGCTGTTCCAGCGTCAACTTTGCAGTCAGCTGTTTCTGCTGCCGCCCCGCTGTCTGCTGTTCCAACAGTAATCCCGCTGTCAACTGCTCCTGCTGCCACCTCGCTGTCTGCTGTCCCAGTGTCAACTTTGCCGTCAACAGATCCTGCTGCCGCCTTGCTGCCTGCTGTTCCAGCGTCAACTTTGCCGTCAGCTGTTTCTGCTGCCGCCCCGCTGTCTGCTGTTCCAACAGTAATCCCGCTGTCAACTGCTCCTGCTGCCACCTCGCTGTCTGCTGTCCCAGTGTCAACTTTGCCGTCAACTGATCCTGCTGCCGCCTTGCTGCCTGCTGTTCCAGCGTCAACTTTGCCGTCAGCTGTTTCTGCTGCCGCCCCGCTGTCTGCTGTTCCAACAGTAATCCCGCTGTCAACTGCTCCTGCTGCCACCTCGCTGTCTGCTGTCCCAGTGTCAACTTTGCCGTCAACTGATCCTGCTGCCGCCTTGCTGCCTGCTGTTCCAGCGTCAACTTTGCCGTCAGCTGTTCCCTCCTGTCTGCTGTTCCAACAAATCGTGTCAACTGCTCCTGCTGCCACCTCGCTGTCTGCTGTCCCAGTGTCAACTTTGCCGTCAACTGATCCTGCTGCCGCCTTGCTGCCTGCTGTTCCAGCGTCAACTTTGCCGTCAGCTGTTTCTGCTGCCGCCCCGCTGTCTGCTGTTCCAACAGTAATCCCGCTGTCAACTGCTCCTGCTGCCACCTCGCTGTCTGCTGTCCCAGTGTCAACTTTGCCGTCAACAGATCCTGCTGCCGCCTTGCTGCCTGCTGTTCCAGCGTCAACTTTGCCGTCAGCTGTTTCTGCTGCCGCCCCGCTGTCTGCTGTTCCAACAGTAATCCCGCTGTCAACTGCTCCTGCTGCACACCTCGCTGTCTGCTGTCCCAGTGTCAACTTTGCCGTCAACTGATCCTGCTGCCGCCTTGGTGCCTGCTGCGTCAACTTTGCCGTCAGCTGATTCTGCTGCCGCCGTTGTCTGCTGTTCCAACAGTAATCCCGCTGTCAACTGCTCCTGCTGCCACCTTGTCTGCTGTCCCAGTGTCAACTTTGTTTCGTCGTCAACTGATCCTGCTGTCCGCCTTGCTGCCTGCTGTTCCAGCGTCAACTTTGCCGTCAGCTGTTTCTGCTGCCGCCCCGCTGTCTGCTGTTCCAACAGTAATCCCGCTGCCAACTGCTCCTGCTGCCACCTCGCTGTCTGCTGTCCCAGTGTCAACTTTGCCGTCAACTGATCCTGCTGCCGCCTTGCTGCCTGCTGTTCCAGCGTCAACTTTGCCGTCAGCTGTTTCTGCTGCCGCCCCGCTGTCTGCTGTTCCAACAGTAATCCCGCTGTCAACTGCTCCTGCTGCCACCTCGCTGTCTGCTGTCCCAGTGTCAACTTTGCCGTCAACAGATCCTGCTGCCGCCTTGCTGCCTGCTGTTCCAGCGTCAACTTTGCCGTCAGCTGTTTCTGCTGCCGCCCCGCTGTCTGCTGTTCCAACAGTAATCCCGCTGTCAACTGCTCCTGCTGCCACCTCGCTGTCTGCTGTCCCAGTGTCAACTTTGCCGTCAACAGATCCTGCTGCCGCCTTGCTGCCTGCTGTTCCAGCGTCAACTTTGCCGTCAGCTGTTTCTGCTGCCGCCCCGCTGTCTGCTGTTCCAACAGTAATCCCGCCGTCAACTGCTCCTGCTGCGACCTCGCTGTCTGCTGTCCCAGTGTCAACTTTGCCGTCAACTGATCCTGCTGCCGCCTTGCTGCCTGCTGTTCCAGCGTCAACTTTGAAGTCAGCTGTTTCTGCTGCCGCCCCGCTGTCTGCTGTTCCAAAAGTAATCCCGCTGTCAACTGTTCCTGCTGCCAACTCGCTGTCTGCTGTCCCAGTGTCAACTTTGCCGTCAACAGATCCTCTTGCTGCCTGCTGTTCCAGCGTCAACTTTGCCGTCAGCTGTTTCTGCTGCCGCCCCGCTGTCTGCTGTTCCAACAGTAATCCCGCTGTCAACTGCTCCTGCTGCCACCTCGCTGTCTGCTGTCCCAGTGTCAACTTTGCCGTCATCTGATCCTGCTGCCGCCTTGCTGCCTGCTGTTTCAGCGTCAACTTTGTCGTCAACAGATCCTGCTGCCGCCTTGCTGCCTGCTGTTCTAGCGTCAACTTTGCCGTCAGCTGTTTCTGCTGCCGCCCCGCTGTCTGCTGTTCCAACAGTAATCACGCCGTCAACTGCTCCTGCTGCGACCTCGCTGTCTGCTGTCCCAGTGTCAACTTTGCCGTCAACTGATCCTGCTGCCGCCTTGCTGCCTGCTGCTCCAGCGTCAACTTTGCCGTCAGCTGTTTCTGCTGCCGCCCCGCTGACTGCTGTTCCAACAGTAATCCCGCTGTCAACTGCTCCTGCTGCCACCTCGCTGTCTGCTGTCCCAGTGTCAACTTTGCCGTCAACTGATCCTGCTGCCGCCTTGCTGCCTGCTGTTCCAGCGTCAACTTTGCCGTCAGCTGTTTCTGCTGCCGCCCCGCTGTCTGCTGTTCCAACCGTAATCCCGCCGTCAACTGCTCCTGCTGCCACCTCGCTGTCTGCTGTTCCAGTGTCAACTTTGCCGTCAACTGATCCTGCTGCCGCCTTGCTGCCTGCTGTTCCAGCGTCAACTTTGCCGTCAGATCTGTTTTTGCTGCCGCCCCGCTGTCTGCTGTTCCAACAGTAGATCCCGCTGTCAACTGCTCCTGCTGCCACCCTCGCTGTCTGCTGTCCCAGTGTCAACTTTGCCGTCAACAGATCCTGCTGCCGCCTTGCTGCCTGCTGTTCCAGCGTCAACTTTGCCGTCAACTGATCCTGTTCGCTGTTCCAGTCAACTTTGCTGTTTCTGCTGCCGCCCCGCTGTCTGCTGTTCCAACAGTAATCCCGCTGTCAACTGCTCCTGCTGCCACCTCGCTGTCTGCTGTCCCAGTGTCAACTTTGCCGTCAACAGATCCTGCTGCCGCCTTGCTGCCTGCTGTTCCAGCGTCAACTTTGCCGTCAGCTGTTTCTGCTGCCGCCCCGCTGTCTGCTGTTCCAACAGTAATCCCGCTGTCAACTGCTCCTGCTGCCACCTTGCTGTCTGCTGTCCCAGTGTCAACTTTGCCGTCAACTGATCCTGCTGCCGCCTTGCTGCCTGCTGTTCCAGCGTCAACTTTGCCGTCAGCTGTTTCTGCTGCCGCCCCGCTGTCTGCTGTTCCAACAGTAATCCCGCTGTCAACTGCTCCTGCTGCCACCTCGCTGTCTGCTGTCCCAGTGTCAACTTTGCCGTCAACTGATCCTGCTGCCGCCTTGCTGCTTGCTGTTCCAGCGTCAACTTTGCTGCCCTGCTGCCTGCTGTTCCAACGTCAATCCGCCGTCAGCTGTTTCTGCTGCCACCCCGCTGTCTGCTGTTCCAACAGTAATCCCGCTGTCAACTGCTCCTGCTGCCACCTCGCTGTCTGCTGTCCCCGTGTCAACTTTGCCGTCAACTGATCCTGCTGCCGCCTTGCTGCCTGCTGTTCCAGCTTCAACTTTGCCGTCAGCTGTTTCTGCTGCCGCCCCGCTGTCTGCTGTTCCAACAGTAATCCCGCTGTCAACTGCTCCTGCTGCCACCTCGCTGTCTGCTGTCCCAGTGTCAACTTTGCCGTCAACTGATCCTGCTGCCGCCTTGCTGCCTGCTGTTCCAGCTTCAACTTTGCCGTCAGCTGTTTCTGCTGCCGCCCCGCTGTCTGCTGTTCCAACAGTAATCCCGCTGTCAACTGCTCCTGCTGCCACCTCGCTGTCTGTTGACCCAGTGTCAACTTTGCCGTCAACTGATCCTGCTGCCGCCTTGCTGCTTGCTGTTCTGTCAGCTATTTCTGCTGCCGCCCCGCTGTCTGCTGTTCCAACCGTAATCCCGCCGCCAACTGCTCCTGCTGCCACCTTGCTGCCTGCTGTTCCAGCGTCAACTTTGCCGTCAGCTGTTTCGGCTGCCGCCCCGCTGTCTGCTGTTCCAGCGTCAACTTTGCCGTCAACTGATCCTGCTGCCGCCTTGCTGTCTGCTGTTCCAGCGTCAACTTTGCCGTCAGCTGTTTCTGCTGCCGCCCCGCTGTCTGCTGTTCCAACAGTAATCCCGCTGTCAACTGCTCCTGCTGCCACCTCGCTGTCTGCTGTCCCAGTGTCAACTTTGCCGTCAACAGATCCTGCTGCCGCCTTGCTGCCTGCTGTTCCAGCGTCAACTTTGCCGTCAGCTGTTTCTGCTGCCGCCCCGCTGTCTGCTGTTCCAACAGTAATCCCGCTGTCAACTGCTCCTGCTGCCACCTCGCTGTCTGCTGTCCCAGTGTCAACTTTGCCGTCAACAGATCCTGCTGCCGCCTTGCTGCCTGCTGTTGCAGCGTCAACTTTGCCGTCAGCTGTTTCTGCTGCCGCCCCGCTGTCTGCTGTTCCAACAGTAATCCCGCTGTCAACTGCTCCTGCTGCCACCTCGCTGTCTGCTGTCCCAGTGTCAACTTTGCCGTCAAAAGATCCTGTTGCCGCCTTGCTGCCTGCTGTTCCAGCGTCAACTTTGCCGTCAGCTGTTTCTGCTGCCGCCCCGCTGTCTGCTGTTCCAACCGTAATCCCGCAGCCAACTGCTCCTGCTGCCACCTCGCTGTCTGCTGTCCCAGTGTCAACTTTGCCGTCATCAGATCCTGCTGCTGTTTTCTGCTGTTCCAGCTCCCGCTGTCTGCTGCTGTTGCCAGCTGTCTGCTGTTCCAACCGTAATCCCGTCAACTGCTCCTGCTGCCACCTCGCTGTCTGCTGTCCCAGTGTCAACTTTGCCGTCAACAGATCCTGCTGCCGCCTTGCTGCCTGCTGTTCCAGCGTCAACTTTGCCGTCAACTGATCCTCTTGCTGCCTGCTGTTCCAGCGTCAACTTTGCCGTCAGCTGTTTCTGCTGCCGCCCCGCTGTCTGCTGTTCCAACAGTAATCCCGCTGTCAACTGCTCCTGCTGCCACCTCGCTGTCTGCTGTCCCAGTGTCAACTTTGCCGTCAACAGATCCTGCTGCCGCCTTGCTGCCTGCTGTTCCAGCGTCAACTTTGCCGTCAGCTGTTTCTGCTGCCGCCCCGCTGTCTGCTGTTCCAACAGTAATCCCGCTGTCAACTGCTCCTGCTGCCACCTCGCTGTCTGCTGTCCCAGTGTCAACTTTGCCGTCAACAGATCCTGCTGCCGCCTTGCAGCCTGCTGTTCCAGCGTCAATTTTGCAGTCAGCTGATTCTGCTGCCGCCCCGCTGTCTGCTGTTCCAGCGTCAACTTTGCCGGCAGCTGATTCTGCTGCCGCCCCGCTGTCTGCTGTTCCAACAGTAGTCCCGCAGTCAACTGCTCCTGCTGCCACCTCGCTGTCTGCTGTCCCAGTGTCAACTTTGCCGTCAACAGATCCTGCTGCCGCCTTGCTACCTGCTGTTCCAGCGTCAACTTTGCCGTCAACTGATACTCTTGCTGGCTGCTGTTCCAGCGTCAACTTTGCCGTCAGCTGTTTCTGCTGCCGCCCCGCTATCTGCTGTTCCAACAGTAATCCCGCTGTCAACTGCTCCTGCTGCCACCTCGCTGTCTGCTGTCCCAGTGTCAACTTTGCCGTCAACTGATCCTGCTGCCGCCTTGCTGCCTGCTGTTCCAGCGTCAACTTTGCCGTCAGCTGTTTCTGCTGCCGCCCCGCTGTCTGCTGTTCCAACAGTAATCCCGCTGTCAACTGCTCCTGCTGCCACCTCGCTGTCTGCTGTCCCAGTGTCAACTTTGCCGTCAACTGATCCTGCTGCCGCCTTGCTGCCTGCTGTTCCAGCGTCAACTTTGCCGTCAGCTGTTTCTGCTGCCGCCCCGCTGTCTGCTGTTCCAACAGTAATCCCGCTGTCAACTGCTCCTGCTGCCACCTCGCTGTCTGCTGTCCCAGTGTCAACTTTGCCGTCAACTGATCCTGCTGCCGCCTTGCTGCCTGCTGTTCCAGCGTCAACTTTGCCGTCAGCTGTTTCTGCTGCCGCCCCGCTGTCTGCTGTTCCAACAGTAATCCCGCTGTCAACTGCTCCTGCTGCCACCTCGCTGTCTGCTGTCCCAGTGTCAACTTTGCCGTCAACAGATCCTGCTGCCGCCTTGCTGCCTGCTGTACCAGCGTCAACTTTGCTGTCAGCTGTTTCTGCTGCCGCCCCGCTGTCTGCTGTTCCAACAGTAATCCCGCCGTCAACTGCTCCTGCTGCTACCTCGCTGTCTGCTGTCCCAGTGTCAACTTTGCCGTCAACTGATCCTGCTGCCGCCTTGCTGCCTGCTGCCGCCTTGCTGCCTGCTGTTCCAGCGTCTACTTTGAAGTCAGCTGTTTCTGCTGCCGCCCCGCTTTCTGCTGTTCCAACCGTAATCCCGCTGTCAACTGCTCCTGCTGCGACCTCGCTGTCTGCTGTCCCAGTGTCAACTTTGCCGTCATCTGATCCAACTTTGCCGTCAGCTGTTTCTGCTGCCGCCCCGCTGTCTGCTGTTCCAACAGTAATCACGCCGTCAACTGCTCCTGCTGCCACCTCGCTGTCTGCCTTCCTAGTGTAAACTTTGCCGTCAACTGATCCTGCTGCCGCCTTGCTGCCTGCTGTTCCAGCGTCAACTTTGAAGTCAGCTGTTTCTGCTGCCGCCCCGCTGTCTGTTGTTCCAACAGTAATATCGCCGTCAACTGCTCCTGCTGCCACCTCGCTGTCTGCTGTCCCAGTGTCAACTTTGCCGTCAGCAGATCCTGCTATCGGCTTGCTGCCTGCTGTTCCAGCGTCAACTTTGCCGTCAACTGAACCTGCTGCCGCCTTGCTGCTTGCTGTTCCATAGTAAACTTTGAAGTCAGCTGTTTCTGCTGCCGCCCCGCTGTCTGCTGTTCCAACCGTAATCCCGCCGCCAACTGCTCCTGCTGCCACCTCGCTGTCTGCTGTCCCAGTGTCAACTTTGCCGTCAACTGATCCTGTTGCCGCCTTGCTGCCTGCTGTTCCAGCGTCAACTTTGCCGTCAGCTGTTTCTGCTGCCGCCCCGCTGTCTGCTGTTCCAACAGTAATCCCGCTGTCAACTGCTCCTGCTGCCACTTCGATGTCTGCTGTCCCAGTGTCAACTTTGCCGTCAACAGATCCTGCTGCCGCCTTGCTGCCTGCTGTACCAGCGTCAACTTTGCCGTCAGCTGTTTCTGCTGCCGCCCCGCTGTCTGCTGTTCAAACAGTAATCACGCCGTCAACTGCTCCTGCTGCCACCTCGCTGTCTGCTGTCCCAGGGTCAACTTTTCCGTCAACTGATCCTGCTGCCGCCTTGCTGCCTGCTGCCGCCTTGCTGCCTGCTGTTCCAGCGTCAACTTTGAAGTCAGCTGTTTCTGCTGCTGCCCCGCTGTCTGCTGTTCCAACCGTAATCCCGCTGTCAACTGCTCCTGCTGCGACCTCGCTCCTGCTGTCCCAGTGTCAACTTTGCCGTCAACTGATCCTGCTGCCGCCTTGCTGCCTGCTGCTCCAGCGTCAACTTTGCCGTCAGCTGATTCTGCTGCCGCCCCGTTGCTGCTGTTCCAACTGTAATCCCGCTGTCAACTGCTCCTGCTGCCACCTCGCTGTCTGCTGTCCCAGTGTCAACTTTTGCGTCAACAGATCCTGCTGCCGCCTCGCTGTCTGCTGTCCCAGTGTCAACTTTGCCGTCAACTGAACCTGTTGCCGCCTTGCTGCCTGCTTTTCCATAGTAAACTTTGAAGTCAGCTGTTTCTGCTGCCGCCCCGATGTCTGCTGTTCCAACAGTAATCCCGCTGTCAACTGCTTCTGCTGCAACCTCGTTCCTGCTGTCCCAGTTTCAACTTTGCCGTCAACTGATCCTGCTGCCGCCTTGCTGCCTGCTGCTCCAGCGTCAACTTTGCCGTCAGCTGATTCTGCTGCCGCCCCGTTGCTGCTGTTCCAACAGTAATCCCGCTGTCAACTGCTCCTGCTGCCACCTCGCTGTCTGCTGTCCCAGTGTCCACTTTGCCGTCAACAGATCCTCTTGCTGCCTGCTGTTCCAGCGTCAACTTTGCCATCAGCTGTTTCTGCTGCCGCCCCGCTGTCTGCTGTTCCAACAGTAATCCCGCTGTCAACTGCTCCTGCTGCCACCTCGCTGTCTGCTGTCCCAGTGAAAACTTTGCCGTCAACAGATCCTGTTGCCGCCTTGCTGCCTGCTGTTCCAGCGTCAACTTTGCCGTCAGCTGTTTCTGCAGCCGCCCCGCTGTCTGCTGTTCCAACAGTAATCCCGCTGTCAACTGCTCCTGCTGCCACCTCGCTGCCTTCCGTCCCAGTGTCAACTTTGCCGTCAACTGATCCTGCTGCCGCCTTGCTGCTTGCTGTTCCATAGTAAACTTTGAAGTCAGCTGTTTCTGCTGCCGCCCCGCTGTCTGCTGTTCCAACAGTAATCCCGCTGTCAACTGCTCCTGCTGCCACCTCGCTGCCTTCCGTCCCAGTGTCAACTTTGCCGTCAACTGATCCTGCTGCCGCCTTGCTGCCTGCTGTTCCAGCGTCAACTTTGCCGTCAGCTGTTTCTGCAGCCGCCCCGCTGTCTGCTGTTCCAACAGTAATCCCGCTGTCAACTGCTCCTGCTGCCACCTCGTTGTCTGCTGTCCTAGTGTCAACTTTGCCGTCAACAGATCCTGCTGCCGCCTTGCAGCCTGCTGTACCAGCGTCAACTTTGCCGTCAGCTGTTTCCGCTGCCGCCCCGCTGTCTGCTGTTCCAACCGTAATCCCGCTGTCAACTGCTCCTGCTGCGACCTCGCTGTCTGCTGTCCCAGTGTCAACTTTGCCGTCAACTGATCCTGCTGCCGCCTTGCTGCCTGCTGTTCCAGCGTCAACTTTGCCGTCAGCTGTTTCTGCAGCCGCCCCGCTGTCTGCTGTTCCAACAGTAATCCCGCTGTCAACTGCTCCTGCTGCCACCTCGCTGTCTGCTGTCCTAGTGTCAACTTTGCCGTCAACAGATCCTCCTGCCGCCTTGCTGCCTGCTGTACCAGCGTCAACTTTGCCGTCAGCTGTTTCTGCTGCCGCCCCGCTGTCTGCTGTTCCAACAGTAATCACGCCGTCAACTGCTCCTGCTGCCACCTCGCTGTCTGCTGTCCCATTGTCAACTTTGCCGTCAACTGATCCTTCTGCCGCCTTGCTGCCTGCTGCCGCCTTGCTGCCTGCTGTTCCAGCCTCAACTTTGCCGTCAGCTGTTTCTGCTGCCGCCCCGCTGTCTGCTGTTATAACAGTAATCCCGCTGTCAACTGCTCCTGCTGCCACCTCGCTGTCTGCTGTCCCAGTGTCAACTTTGCCGTCAACAGATCCTGCTGCCGCCTTGCTGCCTGCGGTTCCAGCGTCAACTTTGCCGTCAGCTGTTTCTGCTGCCGCCCCGCTGTCTGCTGTTCCAACAGTAATCCCGCTGTCAACTGCTCCTGCTGCCACCTCGCTGTCTGCTGTCCCAGTGTCAACTTTGCCGTCAACAGATCCTGCTGCCGCCTTGCTGCCTGCGGTTCCAGCGTCAACTTTGCCGTCAGCTGTTTCTGCTGCCGCACCGCTGTCTGCTGTTCACAAACTATTCCCGCCGCCAACTGCTCCTGCTGCCACCTCGCTGTCTGCTGTCCCAGTGTCAACTTTGCAGTCAACAGATCCTGTTGCCGCCTTGCTGCCTGCTGTTCCAGCGTCAACTTTGCCGTCAGCTGTTTCTGCTGCCGCCCCGCTGTCTGCTGTTCCAACAGTAATCCCGCTGTCAACTGCTCCTGCTGCCACCTCGCTGTCTGCTGTCCCAGTGTCAACTTTGCCGTCAACAGATCCTGCTGCCGCCTTGCTGCCTGCGGTTCCAGCGTCAACTTTGCCGTCAGCTGTTTCTGCTGCCGCACCGCTGTCTGCTGTTCACAAACTATTCCCGCCGCCAACTGCTCCTGCTGCCACCTCGCTGTCTGCTGTCCTAGTGTCAACTTTGCAGTCAACAGATCCTGCTGCCGCCTTGCTGCCTGCTGTTCCAGCGTCAACTTTGCCGTCAGCTGTTTCTGCTGCCGCCCCGCTGTCTGCTGTTCCAACAGTAATCCCGCTGTCAATCGCTGTCTGCTGTCCCAGTGTAAACTTTGCCGTCAACAGATCCTACTGCCGCATTGCTGCCTGCTGTTCCAGCGTCAACTTTGCCGTCAGCTGTTTCTGCTGCCGCCCCGCTGTCTGCTGTTCCAACAGTAGTCCCGCAGTCAACTGCTCCTGCTGCCACCTCGCTGTCTGCTGTCCCAGTGTAAACTTTGCCGTCAACAGATCCTGCTGCCGCCTTGCTGCCTGCTGTTCCAGCGTCAACTTTGCCGTCAACTGATCCTCTTGCTGTCTGCTGTTCCAGCGTCAACTTTGCCGTCAGCTGTTTCTGCTGCCGCCCCGCTATCTGCTGTTCCAACAGTAATCCCGCTGTAAACTGCTCCTGCTGCCACCTCGCTGTCTGCTGTCCCAGTGTCAACTTTGCCGTCAAAAGATCCTGTTGCCGCCTTGCTGCCTGCTGTTCCAGCGTCAACTTTGCCGTCAGCTGTTTCTGCTGCCGCCCCGCTGTCTGCTGTTCCAACAATAATCCCGCCGTCAACTGCTAATGCTGCCACCTCGCTGTCTGCTGTCCCAGTGTCAACTTTGCCGTCAACAGATCCTGCTGCCGCCTTGCTGCCTGCTGTTCCAGCGTCAACTTTGCCGTCAACTGATCCTCTTGCTGTCTGCTGTTCCAGCGTCAACTTTGCCGTCAGCTGTTTCTGCTGCCGCCCCGCTATCTGCTGTTCCAACAGTAATCCCGCCGTCAACTGCTCCTGCTGCCACCTCGCTGTCTGCTGTCCCAGTGTCAACTTTGCCGTCAGTCAAGATCCTGTTGCCGCCTTGCTGCCTTGCTGCTTCAGCTGTTTCTGCTGCCGCCCCGCTTTTCTGTGTGTTCCAACAGTAATCCCGCTGTCAACTGCTCCTGCTGCCACCTCGCTGTCTGCTGTCCTAGTGTCAACTTTGCCGTCAACAGATCCTGCTGCCGCCTTGCTGCCTGCTGTTCCAGCGTCAACTTTGCCGTCAGCTGTTTCTGCTGCT